>VZRH01007414.1:524119-653871 GCA_013397555.1 Urocynchramus pylzowi
GGGGGCAGGCTGCTGGCCTGGGGCCAGGCCAGTGCATGGCTGGGGGTGGGGGGAAATGGGGACATGTGACTCTGCTAACAGAGGGACAATGAAAGAGAGAGCCAGAAGAAACTTCTAGTCCCCTCCATCATCTCCATCCAACCTTCTCTTTGCCTGCCATCTCTACCCAACCTCCCTACTACCCTGAAATTATCTCACCACTCCTAGACGTGTCTCCTAAATTGAGCCTGTCTCATCCCATCTCTCATCCCCATTTCCATGCCAAATCCTTTGTCCCCAGAGAAGGGGCTGTGCTGTGGCACAGATGATATTTGAGGGTGCACTCTGTCCCCCCGTTTGATGGTGCTGGGAGCTGGCAAGAGGGGCTGCGTCCGTCCGTCTGTCCCTGACTCACCCCGATCAGCCCGGCAACGACCTCAATGGCGCCGGTGCCCATGGTGGTGTAGGGGATCTGGGACACGGGGATCCCGGCCTTCTCGAAGATGGCGTTGGTGTAAAACCAGATCTGCCGAGGAGGGGACACGGCGTGAGCGGGGGATGGAGCCACGGGCGCTGGAGGAAATGCTCTGCCGGGCCTCAGCCCGGTGTCTGCACGGCCGTGTCCCGGGGGCTTACGGCATCGATCCCCGAGAGCTGCATGCCGGCGTTCAGCACCGCCACCGAGAGCGTCTGCCAGCGCACGGAGCGCTCGCGCAGCAGCTGCCACACCGACGCCATCTCCACGCAGGACAGCGAGCGCTGCTCCTCCTTCATCTCCTCGATCACGTCCTGCACGTCGGGGGTCCCCAGGAACCGGTGCAGGGCTGTGGGAGAGCGGGCCATGGACACGTGTCCCCAGCTCAGGGTGGGAGCTCACAGGTATGGCACCAGGTAGGGGCTTGGCTCTACCCTGGCCCAGCCTCCCCAGCAGCCCCATGTGGGGCTCAGCATCCATAGGAAATAGGGAAAAGCCCCACACCACAGTGCTGGGCACCAGGGAAATGCTGTGGCACAACCAAGTGGGACAGAAGGGCTGAACCAACAGGACTGCAGTGGGCTGTCAGGTATGGGTATGCAAGAATGCCATGAGGAAGCACCTTGGTCTTGGAAGACCTTGGAGAAGCACCCAGATCACCCAGCACCTTCCAGAGCCAGTGTGCCCAAGGATATCCCCTCACCTTTGGTGGCCCCACAGACGTCGTTTCTCTCTATCAGCAGGTACCGAGGGCTCTCAGGGAAGCAGTGCAGCAGCAGGAGCTGGAGGGAGGCAGGAACAACCACCACTGACAGGAAAAGGGGCCAGAACCTGTCCTGAGATGGGTTGAAATGGGATGTGTCATGGGGAGGGCAGAGCAGTGTCCAGCATGTGTGGGCTGGGCTATTGTGCTCACCTTGCCCAGCAGTTCTGGCAGGCCCAGGACCTGGGCAGAGAAAACCCCCAGGCAGATGAAGATGCTGGGCATGAGGCCCAGGAACCCCCGCAGGTTCTTGGGAGCGATTTCTCCCAGGTAGAGGGGCACCACACTGAGACAGATACCTGGGGAGCACAGGAGGGACTGGGATGGCAGAGGCAGTGGGGAGAAGGGTACCTAGCCAGACCCTAGGTCCATCTCCTCCCGTGTTCAGCATCATTCACAGTGGGGCCCCCATGGCGTTGGAGGTGGCCCTGGCTGTAGCAGAGAACCCCTCCACAGAGCCTGTGGGGAATACAAAGCCGCCTCCATCCCCCTAGGAATGGCTGTAGGGGACTGAGCCATGAGGAAGGGCTGAGCACAGCCCGGGGAGCACCCACCTGAGTGGAGCCCCGTGACGGAGCGGCCGATGATCACCATCTCAGGGGATCCCAGCTCCCGGCTGAAGCCCATGAAGCCGCCGGCCAGGAGGACGAGGAGAGCGCTGCGGCTCAGAGCGCCGTTCCTGGCAGGCACAAGCAGCAGGGCAGCTCCTCCGGCCCCGTCCCACCTCCGAACCACCCTGGCCCACCTGGGGGGGCCACCCCTACCTGCCGTAGCGCTCCACCAGCACCCCCACCAGCAGGGAGCCCGCCAGCCCGCCCAGGGCGAAGACGGAGACAGTCAGGGCGTAGAGGAGGGTCAGGGGCGCAGGGCCCAGCCCGCGCCCGTACCGCCGGGCCCACGTGGCGTTGTAGAAAGCCTTTATGTGCTGCAGGGCAGAGACACACACAGGCAGCAGATGTGTTGGCAGAAAGGGGAGGGAAGGGAAGACAGGATCTGTAGGGACAATATCACGGGTTTAACAGCATTAAAGGAGATGCTGGGCAGAACATGTTTGGGGATGACTGGGATGTGCTGGTCTGGTTGCTCAGCAAGTCTCAGCACCTGAGAGGCCTAAAGATGACTCAGATACCAAAGAGAGCACCAAAGCTGGAGCAGGGAGGCTGTGGCCAGCTTTCCAGGCCCTGCTTTCCAGGGGGACCAGTTTGGTGTACATGAACATGGACTCTGATGTCCTTGCCATGCCATTCCTCTCTGGGTGACAGCTCAAGGAAAATACCAGTGTTTTGATGTGGGGCTGCTGGACAGCTGTCCCTCCCCTCTCCAAGGGAGGGATGCAGAGCCTTTTTCCCTGCTCCCAGAGGCTGCCCATCCCTTACCTCTGCCGGTGAGTTCACCACAGCAAGGTTGTAGCCATAGAGCATGGAGGAGCCAAAGGATACCAGAAAGGTGACAGACAGCAGGGGGAAGGTGAGATGCTGGGAAAGAGGAGGAAGGATCAGTACAGCTATGGCCAGCAGAGCCAAGGTGTCATGAACTGCCCCTTTTCTAGTAGGGATGACCCTGGCCCAGAGCAGACCCCAATGCAATGGAACCCTGCATTGAGCACTGCTTCATGCCAGTGCCCAGCACCCAGCCCAGCTGATCCAGCTTCCCCATGGCTGGTCTTGTGGCTGTGGTGTGAGTTTTTTACCGAGGTGGTGACCCAGCCTGGGGAACCTGGGCACCCCTGCCCCTAGCTGGGAGGGACAGCAGATGGAAAGGGGCAGGTGGAAAACGGAGGGACACCCATCCCCCTACCTCAGTGGAGCAGCTGAGTGGTGCTGCTGTGAGTGGCCCAACACCACTGAAAGGTTCCCGTGGAAGGTCCCAGCGCACCCCAAAACACCACATGGACCCACCTCCTAAACCCTCACCCCCTGCAACACCTTTGTCTCCGCTCCTGCTGTGGTCCTCCCTGCGGGGGAACAGCCACCCTGCAGCTCTGAGCCAGCCCACCCCGGGACCGGGGTGCTCAGGAGCATTGAGAGCACCCCCAGCTGCAGGGACAGCCCTGGGCGCTGCAGTGAATGTCCGGAGCGATGAATGCCCCCGGAGCTTGCGGCTGCGGACATGGGACGAGCCCGCGTCCCCAGCAGCACAGCCCGGCCCTCCTCACATCGCCCCCCGCACGGTAGCCGCATTCGTGGCACCCAGCAGCTCCCGGCTCACGCACAGCAAATCCCCCCTAATCCCATCCGGAATCCCAAGCCGGGAAAAAAGGGAGGGGGATGTCAGGCCGAGGGGTGTCAGGCCAGGGGCTAGAGGGGGACAGGGACTCCGTAGGGCAGAGGGGGAGCAGGGATGGGGCAGCCCTCCCGGCCCGCAGGCGCTCACCCCGGCCATGGCCCCGCCGGGCCCTGGGGTGCCTCTCCCGAGCGGCGGCGTGAGGCTGCGGGCGGAGCGCGGGCAGGGAGGAGGAGGAGGAGGAGAGGGGGAGGAAGGCAGCCCCGCTCCGGCGGCCCGGCTGATCTCTCCCATTTTTAGATAGAAGAAGGAGGAGGTGAAGGAAGGGAAGGCAGGGCAGGGCAGGGCAGCCCGGGCGGCCCCGGGGCTCATTGGAGGCGGCCGAGCGGCCGGAGGAGGAGTCCGGGAGCCTCTCCCCTCGCCGGGGGCAGGGGCAGCACCTCCGCAGTGTTCAGCGCGCTGAGGGGTCACGGCCCAGCCCGGGGGCAGCGGAACCACTGATGTGATGATGCTCTGCCACCTCTGAGAGCTCTCGGATGTCCCCTCTAAACGGGAGTGACCCCGGGATCCCCGCGGCTGGCGGCCGGGGCGCGGCCCCGCATCACCCAACACCCCGAGCACCTCCGGCCCCTCTCCCGCCGTGGGGTAGATGTGCCCCATCCCCTGCGCTCGGCTAGAGGCTGGTAGCCCACGGCTCGAGGCAGCTGCCTTCCCCGACACGGAGGGACACAGCCCCCAGCCCCGGAGAGGAGAGAATCGGCTCATGGCAGCTCAGAGGAATCCAATTTTGCTGCGGCCAGGAGCTGCCTCCCCTGCTGCTAATGAAGTGCCTTTAATTAGCAGCCTAATAGCAAGCTCTTAATTTGCCGAACAGCCAGTTGAAAGGATGGGGACCCCACTAAGCCACGGCTGGCAACAGCTCCGAGGGCTTAAAAGGGACAGGTCCCGGCAGACTGGCCCCACTCAGGACGGTCCCGCGGGGCCAGGAAAGCAGAGCAGAGCTGGCAGAGCCTCACGGGCACCCCAGGCCGGCCGTGCCAGCCCCACCCGGGCTGTCTGGGCTGGGGGAGAGTCCAGGCACCACATTCTCCCACGGAGGATGTTCCAGCTCTGGTCTCCCCGCTGCACATGAGCTTCCAGCTCTTCCTGAAAGCACGGGACCCTCTCCCCCAGCCACCAGCCCGTGCCAGCCTGCCAATCTTCAGTTTTCCCAGGGCTGGCCCCTGCTCAAGAGTTCCAGTGTCTTGCCCAGACTCAGTTTCTTCACATCTGGATCAGGGCATCACCTTTACCTTTGTGCAGGTGTTGCTGGGTGGCTGCAGAGACCTTGGTGACAGGGCCACAGTGGGGAGACCTGCAGGAGTCACTTCTGGGGATGTCCTGGTTCACTCCCAGAGCAGCAGGATAAAGATCTATTTTACTGGACCTAACCATGGGTGAGATGACTCAGCAAGAGAACATGCAGCCTGTGGGTCCCAGCCATGCCCAAAGAACCTGCAGAGCTGCAGGGCAGCCCTAAACATGCCCAGGACTCACCCCAAGCAAAGCAGCAAACCTGGGACAGGATGATGAGCCAGGCCATGCTGTGTCCTGCAGCCATGCTCCAACTCTGGTCAGACACATGGCTCATCTCTGGGAGCAGCATGTGGAGGGTTAAGTGTGTCCAGTGGTCTCTGGAAAGAGCACTGGAAAGAGGAAACAGCAGCAGCCATCTCTCCCCCATCCTGGTACTCTCCCAGCAAGTACCTACCAAAAAGCCCTCCTGGAACTTCCCAGCTCCTCTGCCCTGAAGCCCAGACCCATCCCCAAGCCCCGTGCTCATCCCTGCAGCCACAGCCCCTCCTCCTGCCACACAGCCTGATGCTGGGCACCAAGCAGGGACATCTTCAGGACACAGCTCCAAGCCAGGGGATGGCTGCTGCCTTGATTTAGGGAGTAAATAGGGGTTATGGTCACTGGTTCCCAGCAGTGGCTGGGATGCTAGGAGCAAAGGCTTAGCAGCAGATGTAGAGGTGAGAAACTTGTGGTGGGGCAAGAAGGGGGAGGAGGAGAGCCTGGAGTGCCAATTAAGGCTCACCAGAGGGCTGGGTTAATTGGAGACACTCCTGTGACCTGACCTGGTGATAATGGCACACGATATACAATGGCTGGTGAGAAACAGCCACTGCTCTGAGCTGCAAGGGAGCTTGTCTCCACATTTTACAGGCATTCCTCCCCTGCCTCCATGCAAGTTATCCCTGGCTAAAATATTCCCTGTAGCTGGGAAAGTGGCTGTGAGCCCATAAACCACCCTGATCCCCACCCATGCTCATTCCCAAAGCTCCTGTCCCACTCCTGCCTCCGTGCTGCCCCAGACTCCAGGCACAGCACTGGGGCTGTCCTTGTCCTTCCCAGCACTCCATGTCATGGGATGCTCATGCATCTCCTTTCCTCAAGGCATCTGACACAGTGCCTGAGGCACACAAAGAAACCCATGAGAACTGGGAGAGACAGAGCAGCAGGTGTAGCTGGTCCTAGCACACATCCTGCACGGAGTGATGCCATTTGTTGAGGCCAGGAGGATGGAGAAGCAGTTGGAACACCTGAGGGCTTCCCCTGAGCTGACAGCTCCCCACTGGGCGGTCTGTCCCCTTTTTCAAGATGAGATAGAAATCCCTTGGAAAGGATGTGGTCTCAGTGCTGGTTCTTGGGGTTTGCCCAGCACCATCTCGTCCAAACTAGATCAATTCCACAAGGAAGCAATAAGCAGCTCATGCAAAGGCAAAAAGATGCATTGCTTAGCAGCCACTGCCCCCTCTCCCTGTGCTGGAGCAGAGGGAACTCAGCAGCACGGGCTGGGTAGGCAGAGCTGCTCACAGACACCGTGCCACGCCCAAGGTCAGAGCAGCTCGCCAGGGCTGCCCTTCGGGAGCTGACACTGCAGAAACAGAGCTGGTCTGGCAGCCTGCCCACCTCACTGCCCCTTGGAGGAGAAGCCTGCCTTGGCAAATGCCAGCAGGGTGCTTGGGGCATGGCACAGGGAGTTTGGGATACATCAGCTGTATAATGTTAACCAGGGGCTTGAGTTTCTTCAAACCACAGTGGCCTCCACAAGGAAGTCAGTGCTGTCCCCAGTGAAAGCACTGCTCAGGCTGCTCTCTGCCTTGTTGCACTGCAAAGCCCATCTGACTGTTCTCCACCTGCAGGCAGGCTATTCACCTGCACAGGTGAGACCTTTCCAGCCCAGGTTTCCCTGGTCATATTCCTTATCCAACATCAGTGGTCCCCAGCTGATCAGCCTTATAGCTCAGCAACCTCTCTGCTGGTTTGGAGATTTCTAGCTGCTCCTACCAGCCAGGTGCATGTCAGCAAGTAATTTTGGAGAGAAAGCTCAGGATGGGAAGGTAACATGGATGTGAAACAAAGAGTATCTCTCTTGGGGATATAATGAACTGTCTGAGCTCTTTTAGGGTAAAGCAAAGTGGCTGGTGCTCACAGACATGCACTGCTGGGCATGGATCAGCTGGCAAAGGGGTCAGGCTGAGATCTCTAATGGCTGCAGCCCACTGCCTGGGAGAGTGCATGCAGCAGCTTCGTTTTCCTCTCTTCTCCTCCATCAGCCCTTCTTGGGACAGGGTCATGGGCAGTGTGTTTGTGCTGGCTGCAGAGCAGCTCAAGCACTTGGAAAAGCAGAGCTATCCAGAGCTCTCAAGACCAGGAGTGGCACCTTATTTCCACAAACTTTGAATCATTTCTACATCCTGGGCACTGACATGTGCCATTACACAGGAAGCTGTGCCACACACTGCCTTGGAACAAAGGGGCCAGGACACTGCTGGAGCCCAGGACAGACAGACAGCTCACCCACAGAAATCCATGGCAGCATGACAGCATGTCTGTCTGCTCAGGGCCTTTTCTTTCCTTGGCTATGCTGCCTCCTCTCCTGAGAGCTCATCATCCTCTTCAAACCACCAATTGCTAAACTCATCCTAAACAGTTATTGTAAGAATTACATTCTTTCTTGCCTAGCTAATCTAAACTGGCCAATTCCCCCTTTCCAAAAAGTACCTTACTATACTCTTGAAAGCATGTATGTAAGACAACAATAAAAAACCACCAAACAAGAAAGATTTCATTTTAAAGCTGTAGGTTGATCAAACGCTGTTAATTTGAAGCTATGGCAAACATTACTTTCCTTCTTCATTTGAAGTGGAAATAAGGCACACATTTTTAAACAGAAAGGGTAATTAACCACTGAATCTATTTAAGATAAGCTGTTCATTCTTTTCCAGTGGAAATTTACAATTGAGATTGCTTTTCTTTCTCAAAGACTCTCTTTAGTACTTGAGTTTTTGAATTCCAGTCCAGATTTCCTGGGAGAAGTTTTCCAGCTCATGCCCTGCAGGACAGCACTGTCCTAGTCCTAGAAATCTGGAATAAAGACCCTGATTCTCATCTTTAAACATCAAGGAGAAGAAGGGGAAGGATTGTCTAAGGAACATCTAGAAATAACCCCCAAGGAGAGCCCATTTCTCATGGGAGCAGGCAGTATGTGTGCTGTTTGGGTACACACAGACAACTGGGACTGTGGGTATGGAAGGGGTCTCATTTGTGTGTGCTGGCACTCACAGGTTGTTGAAATCAAGCTGCATTCTGTGTTACAGGTCAATCCAAAACAATGGATGTAGCCTGTCACTGCACCTCCTCTTCCAAATCTATTATTGGATGGGAGGAAATAGCAGAGAGGGAACAGAAAAGGTTAAAGCAGTATAAATATATATTTTACATATTATATATAAATATGTATATAAAATATTTATTATATATGTGCACACACACACACACACACATGAACACCAAAGCCTTGCCAAATAAAGCACGGGGCTGCTGGGAACCCTGTCACAAAGAGAGATGGAGATTGGAAGTGACAAGAATCCTGCTCCCAGCACTTCAGAAAAGCTGAAGGAGCCTTCCCAATCTCCAGTCCCCCACTGGCTCCCAAGAATGGAGCCAGCAGGGAGAGAGATGTCGGGAGTGCAGGGCTTTGTTTGTTTTCTGACCACCCCCGGAGCCAGGATCTTAAAACTGCGGTGGCCTTTGTTTTAAAAGGGGCTGTTAAGTAAAATGGAAAGATCCAAGGCTGCTATCCAAGGAGCACTTTTAAGAGGAAAGTATTCTGAGGGCCAGGGTGCTTGCCTTCTGATTTGGGCGAGTGGTAAGCGTGGAAGCATCCCCAGCCATGGAACTGCGTGGCGGTGCTGTGATATGTCAATTACTCACTCATTATTGAACAGCAGGATTCTGATTAGCTTATAAAACAAATTTGTGCTTCTCCTACCAAGATCTTGCAACAGTACCCAGAAAAACACAAAGTCTTTACAGGTTTTCTCCCACACTTTTTAATGGGCAGGATGGCTCCAACTCTTCTCTATCAGTCACAACCACTCTCTGGCTCACAGGGCAGACTCATCTGCCCCAGCCAGAGGCCATTAACTATGAATAGAGAGAGAATTAATTAAAAAGTATGCTGTGGTTTTAGGAATAAGTGTTTTTTCTCTGACTGCCAGGGTTTTTATGCTGCATTTGTCAATGAGCAGCAGCTCTGGGTGGGAGAGGCTGGGTGGGAGAGGTGGGACTGCAGACTCTGTGTCCTGTGAAGCCTGCATCCACCTCAGACTCAGGGCAAAGCTGTCCACCTTTCATCCCCAGCACTTCCAGGTGTTCACACTGCAGATGTTGTGTACAGTACATGAGTAGCAGAAGTGTGACTCACACACATGGGCTTGAGGAAGATACAGAATTGGTATTTTGACAGCATCTTTCCCCCCAAAAGGAAAACAGGAGAGATTCACAGCTCAATCTTTGTATTTAAGTTATTTTCTGAACAGTTAAAAAAAAAAAACAAAACAAAAAACCACACTGTTACCATGATCCTAGCTCAAGTGAACATTAGTACATTAACTACACATCACCGTAACATAATCACAAAATTCAAAGCACTCATTACTTAAGAATCCAGATAACAAATATAGCAGAGTAACAAACAGAAAACTCTGGAGAAACCATGTTCTTTCTCACCTCTCCCACTTCCACAGCCACCCCAGCCTGAGCAGGCTGGAGTGATGCAGCACAGGCTGGCCTGGCAGGCATGCAGCTCTCCTAAATGCAGTGATGGGAAATGAGGGGAAGAAACAGGACAATACACTTTGCTGAGGTCCACACTATTGTTCTGCCATGCTACAACTGGAGCTAGGCTAAGCCCTGCAGTGCCTTGCATGATAAAGACACAGTAGTCAAAGCAAAGTTTTACACTCAAAAGCAGCTCCAGATTTTCACACTGAATTGCCCCAAAATTTTCATAGGTAGCTCCTTGTAAAAGCCACTCCAAACAGCCCACTGACCTGCCTCCTGTCCGTGGAGTTTTGCTCAGATGTTAACCAGTGCTCCAGTGCCAGGAGGTTAAAACACTTTGCCTGTGAAGGCAAAACACTGCTCATTGTGCAGTACGAGCACAGCTGCTCTGTGATGAAGGCTTGTATTTCATGCTGATTTTCTGGCCACAGCTGCACTTGGCTCCTGCTTGAGCAGAAATCAAGATATTCCTTAGGGTGATAGGCTATTAAAAAAAGGGACTTATTTAGGGTCCCTTATTTAGGAGCTGTCTATAGTATCTAAAGGGCTTGCTGTACATCCATGTACATCAGAATCCCTCTGATTTTGGGAGTATTATCTTAACATCCCTAAGGATCAACCAGTGTTGCCAACTCCCATGAGTTATCTGCTGGACAAGATATGTGGAAGCCCAGTGATCTTTGGGAACAAGCACAAAGTCATGGGAAGAGTTTTCTGACCAGTCAAAGGATGATCTATTCTGGCAGTGTGCCAAAGCTCCCTCCTGGGGATTTGCTTTGGGGATTTTGCCCAGTAGTTTGGCTATATCTCATCTTTAAAAAAAATGGGGCAAGGGGGGAATGGAGGGGAAGCCAAATGCTCAGTCTCAGCAGGCAGCCATTCCTCTCAACCCACTACTGGGATTTTGGAGAAGGAACACACCCAAGGGACCTGCTGCTCTCATCTCTGAATTAAAAGCAGGGGCAGAAAGGCTGCAACCCCCTCATGCCAATCAATCCAGTTTCCAGCAGGATAGAGGAATTTCATATGGAGACCTCCTTTGAGGACAGCTGGGTCACTTGCTGTTTCCCCCCTCCTTCCGGGAAGCTGCTGCTTATCATTTAGGGGAGAACAGTAGGGCAAAGCTCAGCATGTCAAATGCATCATGCATGCCACTTGGAGACCCTGGCAAAGCTCATTCCTCTCTTGGCAAGCATAGTTTAAACCGTCCCTTTCTCCTTATGTCTCCTAAACGGGGCATCAGCCGGCAAGTTCAACAATTGGAGGCCTTACTTGATCTCCTCCTGATGACTTCTGATCATGGAAAACCTCAACTTTTCACAGCCAACTACACAAGCTAAAAGATCTATTTTCAGCACCGTCCCCAGTTCTGTAGAGATCCATCTCCATCCCCACACACACCTAGTTTTCCACCATCTCCTCCTTTTCCTCCCACAGCTAAGAGCAAGCCTGCAGTAGGAAGGCTGGACATTCCTTCTTGTTCCCTTCTCTAGCAATGGAGAGCTGCTAGTATTTGTGATTTATTAAATGCAAATATTGCCATTTCCCAGTGAATTAAGGAATAATAAGCCACAAAAGGCAGATATAAAATCATGTTAAAGAAAGCTAACAAAGTTAGGCAAGAGCCCAACCTAGAGAGGTGCTTCCCACTGGAGGTGGGATGCCAAAAAACTCAGAACCAAGCCTGGAGCTCTGCTCAGACTGAGGAAGGGAGACGTGGAAGGGGCAGGTACACATACCTGGGAGTGGAGAAATGTGCATGATACTCTCCAGCTTTTTCAGTGTTCAAAAAAAAAAATTAAGAAAAAGAAAAAAGGATCCTTTGGAGCAGGAGGTGGGTAGGTAGAGCATGGTGGTCCAAGTCAGCTTCCAGTTTAGAAACAAGTGTAAAGCAATTCAATGTTTCTGATGATCACAGACTTCTCAACTTGTCACCTGAATCCTTCTGTTCCAACAGAGGATGTGTCTGTCCTTGAATGTTAACAGGGAGCAGAGGGAGCTGCTCCAGAGGAGACATCTGTAGAAGTTATCTCACTGCAATCTCCTTCATGCCATTTTCTATTTGCATATTTGAAAGCAAGCTGGGTTCCTCTGACGACGAGAAATATTTGCAGCAAAACTGTGCCCTATTGCAAAGGAGTCACACGCAGGAGATGGTGTGGCCATAACAGATTGTCCCACATCTCCAGTACTTTCCATCCCATAATCCAAGGTGGAAGGCTAGCATGAGCTTCCTGCTTGTGGGAGAAGTGATGCTCTCTAAGCAGCAGAGGTATTTCATTTCAAAGCAATGTGCAACACTTAAAGCCCACAGACACTTCCAGCCCTTTTTTACCTCCTTCCAGCAGGCGTGTTCTAGTTCTTTTCATTATAAACTCTGCAATTACTCCAATCTGGTTGAGGGATTATCCATCCTGTTCATGCTGAAACCTCTCTCTCACATGCACTCTTGAACACTCACACACACATGCACACATATCCTAAGGGAAGGGAAGGAAATTTGAAAAAGCCACTTTCTTCTGACATTGGGAGATGTACTTACCAGATTGCTCCTCCCTGGGTGCACAATAAACACCACCAAATATCAGGCTGTGGCAGTTTCAAGTTCAAGTTAGATCAGTTAACTTCAGTTTCCTTCTTAGCTATCAGAAAATTTGTACAACTCAGGGAGTGGGGTAGGAATCCTCACCCTTCTGCAGTCCTGTTTGAAGTACCTACACACAGTCCCTTCCTGAGGGTGACACACCTTTCTTACCACGTGCCAAAAATGGATTCCAGCAGTTGCTTGCTAAATGTACCTTAAAGAACTCTATACAGCAGAGTACAAAGCATGGTACCACTTGAAGACCCAACAGAATAGCAGCACAGAGCAGCAGGGCTATGACAACCAAGGACAATTTGCAGTGGTGGTGTCTCCTGTGTTTGGCCAGCCAACCTGCCAGTTCTCCTAAATTCTCTCAACCAGCAAAAATACAACACATCCTTGAAGGTGATGGCCACAAAGACATAATTAAGATATTGGGAAGTTCTGCAGCCTTCAGCAGATGGAGTAACAGATCATTGTTTTCTACAGTAACAGAAATGGAAAAGACAGAGGATGACCAAACTGAGGAAAATAATTATTAAATCTTCACCCAAGGTCATATAAACCCCTGCTGATATGCAGCCATGCTGCAGACCTTGTAATACCTGAACTTAGAGGGACTGTTAAAATAGTATTAAGACTCAGAACTTGATTCAACAAAGCTTGGGATGTAAACTTTGATTCTCTTTGCTCCCTTGCCACTTTGGCTTTGGGACTGCAGTATTCATGATACGTAGAGCTGCCTGAAAGCCAAAACAGCCTTCCTGGACTTAAAATTAGTTGTGGATAAACACTGTGACTCAGAACTTATTTATGACTCTGCAGAGGTAAGTCGCTCTGTTGCTGTTACCTGAACAGAGTTGTTAACCTGTTTGACTCTTTTACAGGAATAGTTCAAACAGAAAAGTTTGAGGAGTGTCATCACATGCTCTGAGATGCTTGACACTGCTGTCCACATGCTTCAGGAAATGCCCTAGGAACTCCCCAAGAACCAGCTTTGCCCTCCTCCCTAACTCCATTGCCTTCTTGTCTGTCCTAGCTATCACCTAAATTATTCAAGCCCTCTGGACTGCTCTCTGGGGACTCTTGGACCAGCTCATTGCTAGATTTCACAGGTGGAAAAAGCGCATCCCAAGCAATTAGAAACAATGCAGCAGCTTCCCCAGCAAAGCGAAGTTGATGAGAAAAGCTCATAAAAAAATCCCATCTGCCAAGTTCAGAGGGTGTTAACAAAGCCAGTTAGCAGGCAGCCCTCCAGCCCAGAGACAAAGGACCTCGATTTCCTACTGTGGGATTAGAGCAACTCCCCACTAAAGCAGTGGAGATTTTTCCAGACCTACAGCAGAAGATCTGGGCCTAAACCTGGAATGCCCAGGGACTGATTTACAGAATCATTTCTAATCTAAATGCAGGCCAGCTGCAATTTGTTCCAGCTCTGTGAAGAGAGCTGTTTACCCCCAGACCTCTGTCTAGTTCAGAGACATGCAGAATTGTTTTTCATGTACCTACTCTTCAGGGCTATTTCTGTCTTCTAAACAATGACAATTTGCAGAAGTCTCAGCCAGAAAGCAAAGACCCATCTCAGCTATCAGCAAAAGGACTAATCAGCCTGTGTCCCTAAACTGCAGTGAAGTAAATAGGTTACAGAAGCAGACCAAAAACTCCTCAATCCCTTCTAACAAAGCCAGTCCCAGAAATGCTGCAGAACTGGCCTGGAGTCATTGCTAAATGCAATGATTGTCCTCATGGCCAACTCATTTTACTCAATCACCATCTCCAGGGTGTGCATTTGCTCATTCAAGTGAGGCAAAGTCTTATAGTCATGGACAGAACATTTGTAGTGTGTCCACTCTAGGGTGGCTCTTGAGAACTCCATGAAATTTTTAACAGCTCCCTCTTCCAGTACCCATCTACAGCCTCTCTGAGGGAGAAGGAATGGAAAGATAGGAGCAATGTCCAGCTTTCCTTCTCAGCTCAGCCTCAAACCTTCTCCAATTTACAGAATGATTCATAAGCCATCAGCAACATACTGTGTTCAGGCAGAATAGCAGCAGGAAGATGGTACAGACAATCCCTCTGCTAGTGAAATACTGTCCTGGGCCAACAGTTCACCTGGGGTGGGGGTCAGGATCTCAGCCCCAGTCCATCATGCTTGGGACTTCGTCAGGAGAGAGTTTAACTTTTCGTTGACTAGCATTCCCCAGCAAAGCTGATGTTAAAGGGAGACTACAATACACATCCGGCTTCCAAAGGGTTAGCATAGCAGGCAGGAGAGGAAAGAGATGGATTTGGCTCATAATAGTCAGATTTCAAAGGTCCTCTCTCCACAAAAAATAAGTCTGCAGTCAGAACAGCCAAAAGCCGCAGGGAAGCTGGGGTTGGGGGGATGATGGTCTGGCTGTTATAAGTATTTCTGCTGCTCTTCAGAGCTGAATGCTTTTTCAAAGGCCTAGCAATGGATATTGATTTCAGCCTGAGAGTAGCAGCCTCCCCACCCACCCACCCACCCACCCANTGGCTGTAAGTCTTCTGCTTAACAGCAAAGCAACACATTCTGGCGACATCTTAAATATATTCATAGGACATTGGTGACTGGGCTTGGAGGGGAATCAATTGGGGTAAAGGGAAGAGTGAACATGAAGAGGGGAAAGAGGGAAGAAAGGGATGGGAAGGTTTAAAAATGTTAACTGTTCATGAAAGATAGAAGTCATCTTCTGATATAGCAGCACTTTAGCAGTCAGCCGCGCTGAGCAGACCCTGTCTGAGATCAACCGCATGCCAACTCTGTTCCAGAAACAAGTCTGAGAGCCTCTCTCTTCAGCAAGTATTGGTTACGTGGATAGTTCTTTTGTCCTGGCATTTAAATACTGCAGCTTAAATGAGTCCTGGGAACAAAAAACAGAACAAACCAAACAAACCCCATTCATACTAAGCCTTTTAATGATTTAAGATAACATCTGACTGACCAGAGTGTTTGAGAAAATCAAGATCTGACAGGTCCAGAGCATCACTGTACAGTTACCAAACAGAATATAGGATGTGCCCCATTACAGAGCACTTTCATGGGAAAATATCACTGTGGACACCCCTTTGCAGAAGCCTGTCAGCTCTTCTGCCATTCTTCTCTCTTATGTTTACTGCTATTAACAGTAATTATGCATGTACCCACCCACACAGGCAATCAAATTATGCCACTTCACTCATATGCATCAAATTCACTCTACAGCTGACCCAAACATGAAACATTTTGTACTCCTCACACTGTGCTGGCCAAGACAAAAGGTGATGAGCAAACCAACCAGGCTCTGATATGAATAATTTAACATCCATGCTATGCGACAGAGAACAAGGGCCAGGCCCTATCTGTAAATTATTTTGCACATTGATGCATCTCGATTTAATTTGCCTGGGCTTGTGCCTCAGCGTCTCCTCCCCTAGCCAAACTGTAATCTTGAATCAGCTTGCTGCAGAATGAGGAGAATGGTCATCACTTCAGAAGGAGGTTCTTGGCAAAACCCTCCTGCCTGGTGACAACTGCCCAGGGTCAGGCCATCTGCATCCTCTTGTTAGGCAGCAGCTGCTCTACTCGCTCTGCAGAAACCCTTCTTCCTTCTGAGCAGCAGTATAACTGATTTAATTATTGATGATGATGGACAGAGGAGGAGGAATTCTTCAGGGGGAGTCACAGGCACCACATGTCACAAATACTAAAATAAAGTCCCTATTCTAAGGTAGCAGAACCATTCCTGTCCTTTTACAGGACACTGTAATTACTGTATAACCAAGATGACAAACACTGATAGACCTAGCAGTTATTCAAACAGCAGGCTCACACTACATCCAGTGTCACCTTTGAGCCTCACCTTATTTTTAAAGGTTTTTTTTGGTTTTTTTTTTTACCTGTGCGAGTGTGAGGTACAGTGTAGTGTTATTTATCTGGAGATGTAGGTGTATGTTCTGGACGGGGAACGAGTGGACTCTGCCTGGGCAGCTGGGTCATTCAGAAAATCCCAGATGAGGATGGTGTCATCATGTGAGCTGCTGACGATCTGGAACTCATCAAACTGAAGTCGAAAGACTCTTCCAGAATGCTCCTGAAATGCCAGTGGGAGACACAGCATGTTACTTTGCAAACTAGCTGGCACCTGGGATGGAGTAGGGAAGATGAACTTGGGCTTGATTTTAGTGTCATATTAATTTGTCAGTAAACCCCAGATGACACACTGTGCATCACCATCACAGAGCATAAATTAAACCCTCTCTCAAGGAAAAGTCTGAGTACAAGGAAAATATCTGAGTACTTGACTTGCAGGAAGTTTACATTACAGTTGTCCCACTACTCCTTAAATGCCAATATTAGACACACACTGTGCAGAACAAACTAAGCTCCCTCCCCACATAATTCCATCTGGTGAGGCTAACAGGTGCACTGTCTTCCTTATTCCATGGCAAAACTCCTTCCTGAAATTACAGCATTCCCAGGTACAGCAGGTTACAGGGTACGAGATGAGAACTTTGCATTCAAGACTTGGCATTGTTGCCACTGCTGAAGAGGGAACAGCTTAACACTGGAGGACTGTTGTAAAGTCCAGTGACACAGCAGTAATTCCTCCTAAGCAGTTCTAAAAATATGATCTAGAAAGGGCATTCTTTATAGGCAGTTTGCATTCTGCTCCGAGGCTGAGTGGAAATGGCATGACGATTTGGCAAGAGTTCAGACCATAATTAACAGGAGGCAATGGCAAAATCCTGGATATCACAGAGCAAATCCACTCTGCTTTCACTTGTGTGTTGCCTATTTTCTCTAGGTGCTCATGACACTCCTGGAGCAGTGACCTCCTCTTGGTCACCAGGGAACAGAAACTGGGCAGTGACAGTGAGCCCTGTCTCCTCCATGCTCACACATTGTAAGGGGCTTCTGAGGTCAGGAAAAAAACATGTCTTCAAATACTTTAATACTGAACCTACAGGTTTCCCAAACATTTAGGCAAAAGAGAATTTCTAGTTACTAAAGGGGAAGTCTTTGTCTTATAGCACAAGACTACAAAAAACCAGCTCAGTTTACAAAGAACAACAGCTGCTTTAAAGTGGATTTCTGAATCTTTAAATCAAAATTATCTAAAAATAAATGCAAATGTAAGCTAGATTCTGAAATAAATTTTTTAGCATTTCTAATCAATGGAACTTTTTTGATCTTCTAACTGTAACTTCAGTTTGTCTTATAAACACCTCATGAGTTTCTGTCTTCCCACCTATTCTTAAGGGAAGTGTTTTTCCAGATTCTGTGTTATAGCAGTAAAGAAGTTCTTCCAAAAAGTATCATTACAACAGTCAGATCCACTGACAGATTGTTCACAGAGATGGTGGGGGGAGGAAGAGAGAGAGAGAGAGAGAGAGCGAGAGAGAGCGAGAGAGAGAGAGAGAGAGAGAGAGAGAGAGAGAGAGGGGGGGGGAATTTCAAAAGTTCTTTTCAAAACTCTCGTTTTGATCCCAGTCACTGTGGGCTAAGTAAGGCTGCCCTACCTGGACTGTTCATGTCATGAGGAAAGCTGAACCATGAGCTTATTCTGTTCATGGGAAGCTTCTGTCAAATTCATGTTGCCACTGTTCCAGCTAACGGAAGACAAAACTGGAAGGGACCTGGCATGCAGTGAACATTTGTTATCTGTGCACTTTCCTCCTACTGTTTGAAAATTGAACACAAGCAGCAGGAGACTCATGATGTTCATTGTGCAGCCAGGTTTAATTTTGGAGGACGAGGGAAGAGGAAAAAAACACCAAAGCATGGGTAAGCAGGTATAAGGACACCCTGTTGTCATAAAAGTCCTAAAAGCAGTGCAACAGCTTCCTCTGCTCCCCACCCTGCTTTTGGCCCCCTCCATTGCTATCAAACAGGGATTTATGAGTATTCACGTGTTGAGATTCCTACAGTGTTTCCATCCCACCGCTTCTGATTTATAATATAATTAGCTGGGGCACTTTGGCTGTCCACTGCTGGAAAATGCAGAGGAAATCACACCAGTTAAATTAAGTCTACAGGTTACCAGGCACACATTTGTCTCAGGCTGGAGCAGAAACACTACTAATACCAAGTCTTAAGTCTTAGACTCTCAGGGTATGAGCTCATGGGCAGAGTTGTTCCATAGCTTGGAAATGGGTGACCAATGACAAAGAGTTTTTCTGGATTTCAGCCATGAAACTATTTGCACTTCTGTTGGGCTAACAGGAAGGTTTTTCAACATAGCACCTGTGGGCATCCAAAGCTCTCATGGACTCCAATCCTACAGCTGATGGTCCAAATACATGATTGGAAAAAGGTAGCATGACTTAATGATCTTACTACCTGTCAGCTGAGTCCCAGTAACCTCACAGCCTGCACCAAATGTGACGTAAAGTACTTCACTGAAATCTACAACAGGAGCAATTCAGGTGGTTGATGAGTGTGCAGAAGGTCAGCCAGCACAGCTCAGCTGGTGAGAAGTAAACACACTTTTAGAGAATCAGGCAGCCTTGGTACAATCCTGTTTTAGAGCACAGACTACAGTCATGAGCCACAGCAGGAAAAGTTCTAATATATACCTATTGAAACACTGCCCAAACACTTTCAACCTAAGAAATAAAAACATATGGTACTTATTTTTCAATGAGATTTTGGTACTGGTTGAAATCTTGCTTTGTCCCCAGCAACAGTGCCATTTTTTTGGGTTGAATATGGTGGAGGGACACTTACAGGACCCAAGGCCTCGGCTGTCCTGGCATTTTTCTCACAACTTTCTCACATTATTCTAAGACCAAGCAGAGCCATTTTTAAACATGACTGTGAATGTTGTTAACACTCACATAATGACATTTTAACCACACCATCATTGACCTGCACTAGAAACCAGTGGACAGCATGAAAAGAGTAGTTGCTGTTTAGGCATAAGGCAATTTCACTGTCTGTTTCTGTCCTGCTTTTTTAAAAAGGCAGTTAAAAGCAATCCCAAGTGTGTTTTTGTTCTCGTTCCTCAAATTTGGAATGTACTATTTTTAAGAAATTTCATGCCAACAATTCAGAGAACTTACTACTAAATCATCAGGTACATACAGATTAATGTAAATCCACTAGCATATGGATTCCAAGGATGAGTTAAAAAATGGATTCAGTTAATAACTTCAAATCACAGAATAAAACTGTTGAAAAGTCCAGAGTAGAGTGAAAAGGTCAGAGATTCCAACTTTTAATGCTTGCAATTAATAGCTTGTAAAATTAGAAGAAGTTGGACACCCAAAAAAGCCAGACCTCTAGAAATTATTTCAAGATCCTGCAGACTGGGGCTAAACTGACCTGAGTTTTCATAGCTCAAGATAGCTCTGAACAAGCACACTTCTTCAACACCTCTATCTAAAGCTCTTACCACAAGGGTTCGCAAGCAGAGGGTCCCTGCTGGAGCACGGGGATCCAAAGCAGCCACAAGATCCCATACTTTAATTTTCCTAGTGGTGAAAAAATAGACAAACACAATGGCTCTGTTAAAGAGAAAAGAGCAAGTACTCACAGAAAAAAAAATCTGTTGGTACAACTTAGCTAATACATCAGTTTAAGGAAAATTACAGCAATCCTTCTGCTCTTGAGACCTGGTTCTTGCATTTCCCCTTTGTAAAGCTTATAGAACTTAATGGGAGGTAAAAATATGCTGTCAATAAAGTAAAATACATAAAAAGCAGGTGATAATAAGTAACAGAAACACATGGGAGCGCAGACAACTAGTTTGTAATGGCAAATGGTCCTGCAGACAACCACAGATGGGAAAGATTGCTCTTAAAAGTGGTTGAGCTGGAAGAAGTTTCAGGTTGAGTCAGTCAGATATTCTTACCAAGCACAAGAACTGGACCACACACATCAAATCACATGGACTTATTTCAAAAGGAGAAAGAAAGCTGTGCTCTACAGCATGGTTCTGATTTACTGGCCATGAAAAGGTTCTCTTAGTATGACAGACAGAGAGTCTGATATTTACACAAAGATGCACAAAGTGGGATGGGAGACACTGAGACAGACAGGAAGATGCAAAGCATTGACTGCACTGGTAACCTCACCCATCATATGCCCCACTGACTATCCTCTTGTTATCAAAGCGTATGCATCTCACCAACTCTTCATGGCCTTCCAGTACTCGTAAACATGCCCCACACTCGATATCCCACAGCCTGGAAGAGAGTACAAAGAAGAATTAAGTATTTTTTAATACCTTAGCATTGCAGTGAAACATTTGGTCTTTGCTTGTAGTTAATGGAAACTTGGAAATAAAGATTATGATGGAACAACAAAGAAGAAACAAACTACACTCGTCACTCCTTTTCCCACAATTAAATGGATACATGATTTTCCACATGACCCTGTGATGTTACAGTAACACATGGGAGATGAGTCACAAACCAGTTGTATCTGGTATCTGCAGCTCTAGTAACACAGGATATCTCCCAGTTATCTTCATAGTGAGACTCACTTTATTTTACTGAGATGCATTGTTCATAAAAGTGTTGTGCCTTGGTTTTAAGATATTAAGAGAGGGAGACTTACCAATCCCCTTGGTAGCTTGTTTCAATTGATATGATCACATTCACATGCCCCTTCCTGTTCCCCTACATGCCCATTTCTGATTTGGAGACTACCATCAGACAAATTAAGTTATCAATATAGTGGTGAGAGGTACAAGAATTAACAAGACCTTTTCCTTTGTCATTTCTCCCCCTGAAGGTATGTTTAATCTGTAATCCAAGCACCTTATGTGTAAGGTAAAATGGATGCTCTGTGTTTATTATTTTAAATGCATTTTTTTTCTTGCTCTCAAATAACTCCTGTGGTTCTATGTGAACTGTTTCTAATAATACATTCTAATATTATATTCTAATAATAAGTATTTTTTAAAAGTTCTGGCACACAAACCAATATACAGTAAGAGGCCCAGCAACACATTATTCTCTCAACTCTAACTATCCCAGAGTTTCAGCTTTTGTGATGGATTTTCAGCATGGAGAATAAATTAAAATACATAATTTTTACACTTGCACACTATCTTGAAAACTAGTTAAATACTTCAAACAGTTATGAAGTAAGTCTATTTGTTTTCCATACTTTTTCCAGCTCTTTGACATGATTCCCAATTACCATGGATAAAAAAAGATTATTTGCCTAGAAGAACTGAAATTCTTTGACATGTCTAGAGGTGTTCCATCTTTGGCTGAGACATGCTCTGCTCATACAGCAGTCCTGTGATAGCAATATCTGCTCTCACTCCCTGACACACAGCAGAAAGCAGTCACAAAGTTCTCAAATGCTCATTCAGTAAGTGCTCTGACTGGCATGAACTTCACTGTAGTGAGAAATATGAGGGTTTGTGGGATTTCTCTGGGTGACATATCTTGAAGCAGTACAGCTGCTGAGAGGTCAGGTCACTTTTGCTTGACAGACAAAGAAAGAGATAAACCATCCCTATGCATTTTATTCCTGAGGTTCCCCAGGGAATAATCCAGATCTGGTTGATGTGTGCCCAAGGCTGGTGGATAATGATTGCAGCTGTCTTGCCACACCAAGTTGCTCTCGCTTTGGACAACAGAGGAATGAACAGAACACTTTTGTCAATGTAGAACTGAGAAAGGACATGTCTATGCACATGTTTGAAGCCAACAAGGAGCTCAAAATGATTCTTCAATCTGTGAAGTTGATCTTTCAGGAATCTGTGAAGGGCCCAACAGTTTTCACTTGAGTACAGCACACCAGTCAAGGTCAGAGCAAGCAACTCCATGACAAAGGTCAGCCAAAGGCACTCTGGCTGCTAGAGAGCATTACAACTCTCAAGGACTGTAAACAGGATGGACAATGCCAGACATTAACTGGTGCAGAAAGGTTTGAAGAGCAATCTTGTGCCAGGAACTTTTGTGCCATGTGTTTCCATTCCTTGCCATTGATCCTGAAACTGCCAGCAGCTCTGGGAGGCTGCATCACACTAACTCAGGCCTGTATTTTCAGGTCCCAGTCTGAGGTTTTACCTGGATAGGATTACAAGAGGTGATCATGTCCCTTGTCACACGACAAATGGGCTTTCATGTACAAAGGGACAACTGCTATTAAGAGCAGGGTCTCTTAGCAGAGTTGGTGCAAAGGGTCTTTCTCAGATTTGATAAGTTTCTCTAACTTCTGTTTCTTTAAATATTCAAAGGAACAAAGAGTAAAAGAGCTAAACTTAAGGCTTGAGAACTAACTAAAAAAAAAATCACTACAATCACTACAATTGTGTACGCAGTCAAAAACACCACCACTGTTCTTTCTTATAACTTTGGGAGAACTTCTGGAAATAGAGGGAGGTCTGCAATTATCTCATCCTTTAATTCACTTGAAAGCTGAGCAGGGAGATGTACAGAAGGCAGGTGAGCTTGAATCCCCACCTCAGAGAGAATGTTGCTGTCTAAACAGATTGGTATCAGATTCTTATGTGTGCACACCCTAGAAATAGACACATGAAGACCAACCACTCATTAAAAACTTAACCCAAGATAGTACTGTCTAATTTTATTTTCTTGCCCTAAATTCCCTGGTTCCTTTTTTTTCTATACCATGTTTGTCTGTAGCAATTAGGAACTTTGGCCCTAGAAGCTAAGATACTGAAGTGATTGGATTAAACTTGATGGACCAGTTTCTGCTAGATGGAAATTAGCACAATGATAGTGATGTCTATGTAGCTGTGTCCTCTTACACATGTGAAATTTCTGGCCCAAATCAAAACCTAAATAATTTTTCTATGTCCCAGGTACTTCACATATCCTTAACGTTTGCACTTGCAAAACTAAAAATCACAAAGTCATGTTCTGGAAAAAACTTTCCCTGCGACTGAGGAATAATGGGCTTTTAAGTTCTGTATCAGCCTCTACTGAAGTCCAGCACACAACATTTGATAGTGGATTAAAATCAAACCTACAAAGCATCAAGCCATCCACAAAGATGACTTAGGAACCTTTTTCTTAATCATTCTTCTACTGACTTTGCCCTCTGCTAACGGCTGGGAGAAAATGGTCTTTTAGCATCGGGTAAGTCTTTTGCCTTGCTCACACTGCTGCTAAACTTGATTTCCATTAAGATTCACTGTTGACATTCCTGAAATTCTAGCACAATTTATCTATTAAGTAGGGATTTTGTCCAATGCAAGCATAAAAGTAACTGTATTCCTGTTTAGCATTATCACTATCTTGACATTTATTTTTATTAGCATTGCATATTTTAGATCCTTCTGTAACTGCTGTAGTATTTAACTATTTCTTGCTCTACTTCTGTGGCCAAGTTTCGTAGTACAAGTGCAGAGGCTTATTTTTTCTATTTGAATTGCAGGTCTCAGCAGTGGTGCTGCTCTTATACAGTGCCTGTAATACCTCTTTCCCTTGATTAAGAGATGGAAGTTTCAGCTCTCCTGGTCATGCTCTCAGACAGCCCTGTACTAAAATCTAGAACAGTGACCTGTTGATGTCAACCAAATAACCACTGTTTTTCTACAGAATGCAGAGCAGGGAGAGGCAGCATGTTGCAAACCAAGTCCACAGGCAAACAACAGCACGGATCATTCTCACTGAGGAAAAATTATTACTGACATGTGAAGTGAAGGGTTCTGTTTACACTGTCCAGCTTTCAAGTATCACCAAAAGGCAGACAATTACTTAAAAAAAAAATGACAAAGGGAAACGGAGGTTGCTGTTATTCCCAATTCCATGACAGAGCCATTTTTCTGTATCACATAAACTAATATTCAAGCTTGTTCCATACATCCTGAAATTAGTGGGACATCCCTCTGCCAGCAGCTGCAGGATGTAGGGAGAAATTCTGGCTTGTGATCTCAGAAAGAGTTAAATCTCAGACTGCAACCAGGGCAGCTGGAGAAGTGCAAAAGGCAGCAAACTGAACTTCATGCTCTAAACCAGCTGTTCCAAACTTAACCAGGTGCCAAGTACCACAAGAAGAGTTTGGCGAGAGCCCAGGAGGATTTCTGCAGAGGATTAAATGCCTCTTACTGCAAATCTGACCCCTTTAACTAGACACATAGTCCAATTAAAATATCACAAGAGGACATCGTAGAAAGTGGTACTTGCCAGCTCTTTCATACACCAGAACTGTCAGAGCAAATGCAACTTGTTGATTAGTATGGGACTCTTGAGATGTAGAGGATGAAAGACAACACAGTAAAACAGGCTTCTAATATCTCTTTCCAGTAGTTCCCAATGTTCTATACTAAAGAAAGCATATTTCAAAGCTGACAAGGGTACAGACCACTTCAGTTGCCTAACCTCAGCGTGTCCCAGGGCACCAGAGCCAGCGTGCTTGCACAGAAGCCTGCGAAGGGGAGTTTGTCTCTCACCTGATGGTATTGTCTGAAGAGCCGCTCACTACCAGCCTGTCTCTGTACTGCAGGCACGCGATGCCTCGTTTGTGGCCGTTTAAGGTGCGCACGAATTCGCAGGTACTAGTGTTCCATACCTGTGACAGCGAGGGGGGAGGGAACCACACAGAGACAAAATTATTACGAGGAGACTAACAAAAGATGGTGTCTGTATGATAAATAGATGCATCCAGAATGCTCTTAATGCTACCATTAAGACTGGGAAAATCACCCCTCTGATGACCTGTGATTATAGTCTGCAACAGATAGCAGGCTGGGTCATTGTGCACAGAAGATTTTTGCCACGCATTATCAAATTAGCTTCCAGGTTTAGCATTCTTGGGCTATGATTTTGTTTACACACGATATAGATTCTCCTGAGGTTTAATGCTGCAGACTGGGATCATAGCAGTAACACTTAAGTGTCTCCTATCCACTCACCTTCACTTTTGTCCCCATGCTGCCCTCTAACAGCTGTTTAAATGACTGAACAGGTTATGGAAGTGGTCAAGTCGAAAAAGAACACAGAAAAAAATGTTCTTTTTTAACTCCATCTGTACCTGGAACTGATTTGCCAGAGGTTCTGTAAATGAGTTGTGCCAGCTCAACTGAGGAGAAACAAGTGCAAATGAGCAGGAGGAAGAACACTGCCTCTAAAGGAAGATCCTGCCAGGGGCCACCTTCCCTATCTGGTTACTGTTCTTTGTTAATAAATACCCCGAAGCAGCAAATAAAAAGCCTCGGAAACACCTCACCTTTATAGTTCTGTCACCTGATGCCGATACAATGTACTTGTCATCAAAGTCCACCACGTTGACGGCAGCTCGGTGCCCCACCAGCACCCTCCTCAGGGTGATGTCTGTCGGGGAGGCCATGTCCCACACGGCGATGGAGCGGTCCTTGGAGCACGTCACCATCATGCCGTTGTTGAAGCGCAGGTGCAGCACGGCCTCGCAGTGGTGGATCAGTGTATTCAGCATCTCGCCTGCATTCACGTCCCACACTCTGCAGGTGCACATTTCAAACCGGAGAGAAGAGAGTTAACAACCTGCACTGTGAATTTTGGGAGAGGTAATTGACTCTCTAGCGATATTAGAGAAGCAAACACCACAAGTTATATCTACATCTATTAAATAGTTCATTAAAAAATGTATTAGATAAACCTGTTGATTATGTGTACACTGAGACAGTCCAGCAGCCAAACATCCTGCAGTGCAGTTAACACCATAAAAATAATGCACCTAGGAAAAAAGCATTATTTAATTAAGGGAATTTAATGCTGAGGAAAGGTAGAAGACTGGTGTCCTTAAAGACTGGTGTTTCCTGGTTGTGCCAGCCTATTACACACTTCATTTCTAGCCTGTGTGGAGACTTGACAGGCTTCATTTTTGACCTCTCTCAAAAGACTATCAGCTCAAGTGGCAATTTATACAGAAGCAGAAGACAAGACAATTCTTTTCAATCAAATACAAGTAATTGCCACAAGTTGCACCATGATTTGCATTTACCCTGCGGTGTATCTGGTACACAGCTACATTCCAGGAATGCATTGAATACCCAAATTAAGACATAGCATTTATGTCAATTTAATGTTATTGGAACCAACTGTTTCAACTGAAAGATAATTTAAGATGCAAGTTAGACAAAAGCTTCATACAGAACTTTTAGTACTTGAAATGAAAATTTTAAGCCTTAAAAATATTTATTTTGGGCTATTCTGTTGGCAAACTTCTCTTGCCCTCCACAAAGAGATTTCTTTTGGCACTATCACACCTGTATCCCAGATACACTATATGAAAGCAGAAAATGACTGCATCATCAGTCACATCAGATCTCACAGAAGTTAAAACTTCCCGCTGCCAATAAGGCAAGCAGTAAGAAAAGGCGAGATGTGAGAAAGACTTCTAATGTCTTATTTTCTAACTTACGGAAACTAAAGTGCATCAACTTATAAACTCTAAATGAGAAAGAAAACCACATTCCAACTAGAAAATGCAAAGGAGAAAAAACTAAAGACCTGAGCCATTAACATATGAACAGTTTGCAGACAGGGTTGCCAAAGTGAACAGGAGCTGGAGACCCACTGACTTCTTTGGACAAGTGCATCCCTGAGATCTCAGAAGCATTAAGAGCCCATCTGTACCGTCTATTGGATGAAGCCTCTCTTCCTGAGGAGACCCAAGGATAAAAGTGATGCATCCTATGTGCCTCTGGGGTCTGCACAAACATTTATAGATACAGTGGGAGACAAAGTACTCCTGGGCAAGTAGCCAGTCTGCAATTTGGCCTGCCTGGCCTGATATGGAAAATGATGTGCTTGTTACAGAAACCAGCTTCTCCTTTTGAGATCTGTTTAGCCCAGTGCAGTTCCCACACCACCTCCAGGTAGGTGGTGTTGCTGAAATTCTGGATTCCTATGAATGACAGGACCCCAAAACCTAGCAGAACTGCAAGACTGCATGCATCACATGTCAGGAATTCAATTTAATTAGCTTAACAATACTACTATTAGCTTAACAATAGTAGTTTACACAAGCAGAGGAGCTTGCAGCCCTAGGAATGCATGCTAATAGCTCCAGAAAAGGCCACCAATGCAGTTTTTTGCTGTCTAACTTCACTATGTGAGCAGTGCTTGCACTCTGACAAGGAGGGAGTATATAACAACATGGAGAAGTCAGACCTGCACCTTCACATCCAAGTTCATATTGCAATTCACTAACTCATATGTGCCTCTATTTACACTACAGGTCTTACACTCACTGGTATCCTCTGATATGACTAGTGGACTTCACAAATACACAACATGCACAAGTGCTGCCTTGAGGTGCTCAGCCTTTTACTGGAGACTTGAAGGAAAGCCAGGTTAGAAAGATTTAATGAAAAGAAACATCATGCTGAAATTTAGTTTAAAGTCATAGGCTATCTAGTCATACATATTTTGTTAAAATGAAATAACAATGGACAACTAAACCTTCAAACTTGCTCCGAAAACCTCAACTCTTAAAAAGTTATTCTCAAAGAGAATTTATAACATTCTCAGGGAGTGTCAAAACATCCAAAACCTTGGTGAAATGCCAGATGGCCTTCCTAAGTCATCTTGACCTTGACTGGCCTTGGCTTAGATTCTCATTTCTCCCTGACAGCGAGCTGCATGGACATCTGACAAGGACAGCACAATGCTGAACAGATATGCTGAACTACTTCATGGAACTGCTTGAACAGCAAACATTTAAGAAGAGATCATTTCAGCAGCTTGCATAGCCAAAATCTTAAGAGGCAAACAGAAAGGTCCAAATCACAAGCACACACCTGACTGTTGAGTCTGAAGATCCAGTAATGATCACCCGTTCATCATACTGGAGGCACAGGACAGAACCCGTGTGTCCGGTGAGAATTCGCTTGCATTCCAATGTATTCTTATCCCAGATCTAAGACAGCAAACATTCAAAACTGGACACTTCAGTAAGGTTTCCATCTTTCAGCACTTAGTGGTTTGACTAGACTGTTTTTTACTACAGCACATCTTCCACAGTGCTCTTAGAACACCTTTAGTGGCATCTGCAGAGTCTTCTACAGGCTCTTTGGTGCAATACATTGACATCTTTGATATTACTGGCTTTACTACGAATATTGGTTTTACCCTTCTCCCTAGGATACAGGGCTCAGTAATTACATAGCCTGTAATTACTGCTGGACAGAAACTCTGCTAGCAAAACCTGTCTGTCTGAAAACAGGGTCTCTCTAGCCAGATAAAAGAGTAGCTGCTGTGCAGGTGGGAGATGGGGGAAGGGGAAGGAGAAGGCTAGGTTACTAACAAGAGACTAGGTAGGTGTCACTAAAATTAGGACACTATTATTTATGGCATAGGCACTCCAAGCCATTAGTATGCCATGATGGAGCATTCTTACCTTGATAGTATTGTCTCGTAGGCCGCTTACTATCTTCTGATCATCATACTGTAAACAATAAACCCCTTTGCTGGTCTCACTTCGGCAGTGGATCCTCTGTAAACTGTGCCTTCCACACCGCCAGTTCGACTCTATTGTCTTGAGGAGAGACAGGAGACAAATGAGATGCAGGGGAAAAAAAAAAGACATGGAACTATGTCCCCTTTTTTGTTTGGTTGAGAAGGCAGCAGACACTTTTCTTTATGCTTTTTCCTGCAATCAGGCCCATACAATGACATAACTGCTTTCTAGAATACATGTAATAAAACCAATTAAACAGACAAATGCTTGGAAAACATATTGCGGCCAAACTGGTCCATGCTGTTGGAAATGGTGAGGAAGAAGTAACCTAAAAGCCTTTTCCTATTTCCAATCTTTAGCCCCTTGTGACTCAACAGCTAAATAACTGAAGAGAAAGTCTCAGTTGAGCTCTAAATACTTTTACAAACTTGTCACAACAGTGCCCGAGCACAGCTTCTGCCATTGGGAAACAACCAGAACATGCCATTTTGCTCACACTAAATGCAAGGCAAACATGCTCAGCTGCTTCCTGTTTCCCTGAGTCTTAGGATTGCAGACTTTAGAAATGCACTTTCTCCCTGCCTCAGGTCAGCCTAGGTCTCATTGCACCAGGAGGAGCAAAGTACCATGGAACAGAGAAAACTGAGATGATACAGTGATATCTGATGTGCGAAGTGTGGAGACTCCACCTGCAAACAGCTCACTGAACAATCCAACTCATCCTCTGTCTAAAGGAGCAGCAGATCTTTTATAACTATCCCAGATCTACAAACTCCAAACAAACACAGACATGTCAGATTTAATCAAATATTACACTGCAACAGAATATCCCCAGAATTTCAGCATCACGAATACATCAGGAACATTTGGAAAAAAACAAAACTAAAAAACCAAGAGTGAAACACCACCCTATCTGGCAGCTGTTTCTTACCTCTATGTCCTGTATTATTTTGGGGTAAAGTGCTCTGTAGAAGGAGTTGGGTGGTGCAGTTCCATCAGGAGGTTTATTTTTAAATAGATATTGCCCCCTGGAAGACAAAGAACATTTCCATTGAACACAAATCATCTTTCAGCATTTTGGAGAAAGGTCCTCCTGGCATTTTACAAATGGATAACCACTGCTGACAGATTCATAGTCAAACTTAATTTACTAAGATGGGATGGCTCCTTGTTTGTTTGCCCTGCAACATGTCAGTGTTGCATTTTAACACTGAAATACCCAAGAAAAATCTGTGTCTAGTAACTCAGGGAAGGGAAATAAATTCTCTATTGTGGACATGGGCCCATTCAGCTCAGTAAGGGTTGACAGTGGTTCATGCTTGCAATACTCACACACATTATCAGAGGTCACCTTTAAAATAAAGCATGCAAAGCAAACAAAAGAAGCAAAAGAACCCTCAAATTCACTATGCATTCAAGGCTAGCTTTTATCTGCATTAGCAGGAACAGTATCAGTTTGGGTACACGGACATTTTACTGCTACTACTCTGTGCTGGTAAGCAACACCTCATCTGTGGTGCCTCCCTCATCTCAACACTGATTTGGAATACTCATATCCCAAGCTAGAGTTTTGTTACCAAAAAAATCTGTAAACGGCAATCACTGCCTGCTGTGTAAAAAACTTAAATTCCTCATCCTGAAGTTAAGAAGCCACCAAACACGGTGTGGAAGCTAGTAAACCCCACCATGGGCGTACTAACTGCTGCTCTGCTGGCAACATGCCTCACAAAATGGAGAGAGGCACAAATGCCTCCGAGTGTAATCCTGGCATCAGAGGCACAGAGTTACACTGGGCCAGCTCTCCACTTCTCCCTCCCTTGCTCCATTACAGCATAATTAATTGTTCAGTACTTCCTTGTGCATTTCCTTCCCATCCTTTCCATACAGTACACCTCAAAACTCATTTCAGAGAGTGTACATTAGCTGCCCTGATACACTTGAACTAGAGAGATCACAACAATGAAGCAAAATCTTTGGGTTGTAAGGCAATACCAAACTACAGGACTGGACAAGCAAAATGAAAAATGCTCAGGAAAAGAACTTTCGATACTTCTTTAAATCAAGAATTCTGAGTCAGCTCAAGAGAAAGGTGTTTTCAGTTTGGACAGAGGAATTACCTGTTTCTTCAAATATAATGACCAGCAGACATGCACATGGGAACAAACACATGAAGATGGCACAAATGGATGTAGACAAGACACTAACTAGACAGATGCCTATTTACTGTGATCCAGCCTGGAAGTGCACTCATGAAAATTAGTACTACTGGCCCAGAAAGATGAAAACCTCTTTCGAGATGCATGGAATACCTTGGAAACATCCTGGAAGACTTGGGGCAGGTCTAGAAAAACCTGTGTACAATCCTTTACTAGCTAATGTAACACAAAGTCTGGTTGCTACCTGTGAGTCGTGCCCTGCTGCATGTATAGCCAGTTGTTTACTGTTCAGCTGAAGGATTGCTTGGAATTTCCATGGCATCCCAGTAGTTGTTGTGCTGTGGCTCTGGGATAAAAGGAACTATTGTTTGCAGGTTTTGATGACCAGCCAATTCAATCAGATGGACACAAGCATGCCCAGATTTTGGGCTTCTGTTTTGTATTTCTCTAAATCTGTGTAACCCTTACTGCTCCCTGACAATCTGCCAGTGAAGGCTGCCATGCTGCAGAATGGGGGGGGATGGGGTTCTGTTGTAAATCATGAGCTACAAATGCTGAAATCAGGCAGCTCATGTGCAAATTGAGGAGCTGTAACCAAGTAACACCAGTCATCCATCATTCTGAACTGTCCAGTTAGTAATCTCCTTGTGCCATGCAAAGAGCTAGCAGTGATTACAAGCTATAAAGTTCTATAAGGCAGAGATGCAATTACACTGGGTATTTCCTGTCTGCATCTCCTAACCACACAGTTCTATCTGTTCATCACAGAGATAATCAGAGGGCAATCTGAAGGACTTGAGCACAACTTGCTCTTGTGTCAAAGTAACCTCCAGCACACAGCACAACCCTGAAGAATAGGTGCAGCAACAGGGTAACTATCCTTGAGATGAGAACCAAAATTTTGCACCTGTCTTTTAGAAATGTCATGTGTCTGTAGGACCAGTATTTGGTGCTAATGTTATTTATAAAGTGTGGAGGGAGCAAACTCTTCTTGTGCCTCGGCAGAAGACACTCAGCTGATTACACCATACTCTAAGACTGGAGTAGAGTAATTGGGAGGGGTCTAAACAGAGAAAACCAAAAACAGCAAGAGGACAAGACAACACATCATTATGGTTGGCTAGTGCAGCCAAAACATAGGAAACATGGTCATCTTCCAACATGGAAAAGATTACTGCAAAAAGGAGAATGACAAACTGTCCTGTTTATCTGTGCAGGTTAAATGTAACAAGTCAAACTGTAGCTAGGAAGACAGCCTAGATATCAGGAAAACCTCTCAAACACTGAAGTTAGAAAGAGTAAAAAAGTGAAACCATTGAATTCCTTTTCCATGCATTGCCTGGGGAACCTCCATCAGTAGAGGATTCTAAGAACAAGTTAAGACAAAGATCTGGGATGACTTAAGAAAAACCTGTCTCTTCCTATGGGAAACAAAAAAGACTAAATGTCCTCTCAAGCTTCTCTTAGGACTTACTGTGACCTCAGCAATAGGGAAAAAAATGGAAGTCCTGGAGAGAATAAGGCACTAAAAGAAATGCAAAAGTTACCACCGCCATACTTGTGTATATTTTACACTCTTTAGAAACACTGCACTATTGGAAGCAGATCAAAGTAGTATTTATTTTTAAAGAATGTCTCATAATCCTGATTTACTTGCCTTTACTTCCTGAGACAAACAGTATAACAAAATTAACCACAAACCAGGAATCTTTGTTTGCAACGCTGTATCTTTTTCTTTTTAATAGCTACCAAAATGCCTGAGCTGTCACTTTTATCTTGTTTATGAAATATTCATACCCAGTTTCCCTTCTGCCAACATCCTAGGGACACCCTTGGAAAAGAAAATTATGTATTAAAGGGTGTACCCCTGAGAGAGAAAGTTCTAATGAAATGTTAGCAGAGCAGCTTCAAACTTGAGTGAGACCTACATTGTAGTAAGGCTATTCCAGATGATTATTAACTAATCTATCTGCATTTCTAAAGTCCCCTATTCTCCATGGTACCTACCCTCAGCTTCCAGTTTGAAAATTAAACAGATATCTAATAGTGAAAATCTGCTGAGGAAAACAAACAGACCTATCAGGAAAGAACTAATTCATAGCACATGCTCCCCCACTGCCACTCCTGAAAAAGCTCTTCTGCTCTGAACTGCTGACCGGTTTAGGGCTCCCCTGAGGCACGCACAGCTTCTTAATTTGAACTGAAAGACAGCTGGGTGTAAAAATCTCAGTCTGTATATCTCACTTGTCACAGTGGGCTAAGAGCATGATCAGAAGAGGAAGTTGAGGAAAAAATCCCCCACGTTGCCACAAAGCCAAATGTGGCAACTAACTCCCCAATGGCTGATTTTCGGTGTAAGCAACTGTCAGGCGTGGCACCAACATGATGTTTCAGTGCTGAACAACCCTCTTCAAATATGGTTTGAAACACATAACCCCTACTGCCCTGAATGGAGGCACAAGAGGTGAAGATTCAATGTCCTTACCATCCTCTCCTCTCTGACAAACCCCTCCACAGGGAGTCTGTCCTGACCATTCTCTCAATGAGCTTCTTCCACAGCATCCCATCCGACGTCACCCGGTACCACTCCTTGCACACCAGCTCAGCAGCACACAAAGATTTGGCATCCAGGTATGACAGAATGTTCTCAGCAATGTGATCCAATCCCCGAGCTGGGGGAGAACAACAACAACAGAAAAACATTATTTGCTGGACAGACAACTCCCCCTGCTAGTATGAAGATACTCTCTCCTTCCATCTCCTCTTCTGCAAGCGGAGCTGGACAAAATGCACAGAAGAGCATTTGAGGCTAAGTTCAGGAGTGAGCAGTGTTATTCAACTTCCTTTGGATATAGCACAACAAGTCATTAAAAATAATAAAGAATCCAAGAAGTCATTCCAATCTACTTCGATGGGTTTGAGCACTAGGGGGATATTCTATGGATGGCATTTCCAACTCAGCAACGCAGCCCCCAAAATCTCTCTATATTAGGACCATTTCTCATCTCACTGCTACAGCTGTTCTCATGTTGCAACGGCTCAAAAGCTGTTTTTGCTAAAGCAGTAGCTTTTAAATGTAATGAAGAAAAAAATATATATTCCCAATGTGTGCCCTGAAGGGTAGTGGTACCTTTAGACAGGGGGGAGGGAAGGATATGCAGATGCACAGGGACGTCAAGAGGGAAGGAGAGGCTGCGTAAGGAGAAAGTGAAGCAGGTTTGATAGTTTCATTTATTTTAGTGGGTGAAGGAAAAGTATGCACCAAAATTATATCATTTGCAAATATTTCCCAGTGTGAATACCAGGACTGGCTTTACTTCAACATGACTGGAATGAAATGTAAAGCAATTGCCTGGTTAGCACCAAGCAGTTCAATGTAAGGTCTAAATAGGGAAGGTTATACTATATTTCTTAACTGGATGGATGAAGTCAGTAAAAATGTGCCCCTTACCAACTCAAACTTAATCACAATCAAGACTTCAGGAAAACAAGATGCCTTTTAAATAAGAAGTTGTGCAAATACAGCTTCTCTTGAAAGCTGTTTAATTCATAAGTGAGACACACCACCAAGAGTTTATCTCACTTCACAGGTTAAATCTCCTATGCTTTGTGAAAGTTTAGACCATCATCCCTCAGGCATAATGTTCAGTCCAACCAAAAATGAAGCATGGCAGATTGGTATTACATGCATCTTCCCTCTGGTTCACATCTGGGACAAAGTTAAATACATGTTTTCTTGCTTTTAAAACAACAGCCTCAAAGACCAGGCCCTGCTTGTGAGAGGGTAAGAAAAGGCAGTAAGTACATTTTTACAGTCACATGTCTGGACTTTTGGAAACCCAAACTGGGTGCAACCAGCTGACTTTGATTAGAGTTCATGACACAAAAATGGCCCAATCTTTTTTTTTCTTTAACAAAAAGATCTCAAAAGTATCTCCCACTCCATGAAAATGAGACAATTCAGCATGCCTCGTCCTGCTGCTTTCTAATATACTAAACTTAGAATACACTTTGGGTCAGACATTCTGCTCAGCATTTTATGCTTCAATCCTTATGTAGAAAAAGCATGTGAATGATACCAGGCACAACCAGAGAGTGGAGAAAGAGGTCTGACATTTCTTATTTTTAGAGATGCAAAATTAGATGTCAACCTGCAAAATAAAAGCATCATCAGCCTTTATTATGTATTTAATCTGAACAGACACGCACAACCACTATTAAAAAAAAAGTGTTTGTTAATTTAGATTGACTCCACTGCAAATTGTGGAAAGAGGGAGACAACGGTTTAGTGAATGTGAACAGGAATTTGCAGGAATTCCACAACTGGCAGGGCAGACATGGACATCCTGTTGCCCTGTTCCTGAAGCTTTGTGTGGAAATGGCAGATTTCCCAGTCTGTGCTGCTTCCAGCAGGCTCACAGACATTTACAGACCCACCAGGACACTTACAAATGCCTGCCTCCATAGTATCCTTACAGGTGGCTTTAAGTCAGCAGCATCACTGGATGAATTAATTTTATATATGGGGAACAACTGGTGGATTTAGGAAGCAGGGCTACACTGCAACACCTGGGCACAGTAATCTTCACCCATGTGCCCTTTCTATTTCACCACGAGTTGCACTTCAGATCTTGGCTGCAATAAGGTGCTGTAACTACTGCCATGTCCTTAAGTTATCCTTTGCCACTGATACTAGACCCTTTGCAGCAAAAAAATACTAATGTTCTGGCCTCTCCTCCTCACATTTATGATAAGTGGATGGGCAGAGCTATTCTGGCCTGGTTGCAAACTCAATTTTATTATTTTGTTTCTTAGGAACAGCACAACTCAGAGGCATGTGTCTAACAAAGCACTGCTTCCTTAAAAAGGGAAAACTCTGCTCACAGAAGATTTTGCTAAATGGATGTGAAACACGATTAGCCCTTCAACCCTCTGAACCAACAAGAATGTTTCAGCTATTTCACACATGAAATCCTTATCAAAATGACTTTCCTCATAAAAAATGTTAAACAGCTTGAAAATGCTAAGCAGAAGCCTTATTTTTTCAGAAACTGAACAAACTTTGTTAAGTATACTGTTAAGCTGTATTTTTCAAACAACCTTAATTCTGTTCAAAGCACTGGGAAAATAATCTGAGCCAACTTTCCTGTATATTAGTAACACACGCCTATGATCTAAAATTACCTTTAATTCTGGTCATTCTTTGGGACTGTGCTAGGAGGACAGAGATAAGATGCCTCATGATTTTGAAGTAGCTTTATTGTTTTATTCACTCAAGGGGGAGAGCAGGAGAGAGAATGAAGTAGTAAAAATGAAACCAGAGTACTGAACTCTTGAGAATTTCAGAAAGCTAAAAAATACTTACAGAGTTTAGGGTTGTTTTTTTTTTTCATTATATGACTTAATTTAGAATTTTGGGTTCATCATTTTTTCTTAGGCAGTTTCTTACCTTCCTCCCTTCCCATTCCTTTCACTAGAACCTCTTTATACTCAGGACATCCTGCACAGACTGCAGAGTCTGCACCAGTGTAATTCCTTGCCATTAATTTTCTCCCTCAGAGCTATATTCACTAGGACATTTGCACTTTGTACATATGCAAATTGATGCACATACATTATTTATGCACACGTTTCCCCAACTATTACAATACTCACATATTAGCTGCTTGATTCCTATTTATTCTGCATTCTGATAGAGTAAAATCAGCTGCTTCCTGTGCAACTGTGAATAGACCAGTAACAAATATAGTATGGCTAGGAAATTTGGAATGTCTCTACAAGTATTTATAGCACCTCCCAAATTTCTCAAAAAAAGCCCTGTAGGAAGAAATTAACCAAGTGCAGTGAGATGGGTTGATTTCATGAGGTGCTTTCATGGGGTTCTGTGGAGAAAGACCTTGAAAAATTGTGTAAGCACCTACATGTATACTTCCACTTTAGAAGAGGGGAAACCAATGCAGTTTCCAAACACCTCCTATTTTTTTGAAACAGAGCAGCTCCACAAGTTGTAATGCTGCTCTAAGTACAAGAAGATTATTGCCATTGGACTACTAAAAACTAACATAAAGCAGGTACTTAGCATAACTAAGATTTTTTTTTTAATGCTACAACAGCCATTTGATTACTGGGCACAATGAGCTTAAAATCCAATGAGTCTACCTATTTAACTTCCTAGCAAAACTCCTGCAGTGCCTTTATGCTTTATACAATTCACAGTTAAACATGCTTTTTTCCATCTTTGAAGGCTAGAATTTATATTTCATGTTGAGAACTCCCTTCTGAAGAATGATTAAATGACTGGATTGATCAAATTGCCAAAAGTTCAGCACTTCTCCAAAGGTATCCACAGAATAAGCTTTTGGCAAGAAACACCTCTCTTCAACAGGCTGTTTAGAGACAACACCTGTACCACTTCTTGCTTGGGTCCCTCTCAAACTAAGGACCTATGGCATGGGAATGCTAATCTATTAAGTATCTATCTATTTATGTTTCTACAGAGGTATGACTTTATGGTCTGAAAACACATGAGCGAAAGAGCCAGGAATTTCTCTTTGGTTCTGAAACTCTATTGCTGTATATATCTGATCTCTCACCACCTTAGTTTTCCCATCTATAAGACAGGGCTGATATAAAACTGCATGTACACTACTTTATGTGTGCATTCTGTGAGATCTGCCCAATGCCACATCTGAGAGTAGCTGGGATAATATTTTCAATGGAAAGCATTACAAAGGTGTAAAAACCAGAACACTTCCATGTTTTGCTCTTATGCCCTCCATTTTCTATTAGCAATAAACAAATAATCAAAGCAATGGCTTCAGGAAGTTACTTCAGTAGCAAAGAGAGACAAATATCTAAATAAGAAAAGGGAAAACCTCAGCTGAGCAAGCAGAAAGAGTAGTAGTTTTAATTTTAAACATTTTCGTTATTCATGCATCATTGGGGGCATTAAGAGCACAACTACCTGCCCCGTGGTTTGGGATAACTACCCATGCAATCCATAGATTAGCTATCATTTACTCCTACACAAACCATGATGGTGTTAGATCATGCCTTGACATACAGTAGGAACACAAATTAAAATATTATGACATTTCATAGTGGTATAGAGCTTTTCACTCAAAACCTATTATCTGTTTTGCAAACTGACCCTACAAGAGACCTCTCCAGCAGGGTAGGGTGGAACGGAACAGTTTTTTGAAAGACAGGGAGCAAGCTCCCTCTGCCTGCAGAAATACCTGGCAGTGCAGTGATGAAGTCCCGCTGTAACATGGGTTTGAGGTATGAGTTTATGTGTCCGTGCTGGTAGTGACACATCTGGGAGATGAGGTGCTCCACAAACTCCACCTGGTCAGACTCGGACCATTGTTCAAAGTACTTGACGCAGAGCTCCTTCTCCTTCTCATAGCTTGCAGACAGTTTTCTTTGCTTGGGCACAATCATACTGGAAGTGCCATTGGCAAGTTTTGTCTGTAAACAGGAAGGAGAGGAACAACCCAAATAACACATATGAGAAGAAACACAAGCAGTTGTACAATTTCTTTGAGGGGGCAGACAACAGAAGGCAAAAAGCACGTTGCCACATGAAAGCCGTCAGACCCGGCTGGTGCCGCCAGCCCGAGCGCAGCCTGCAGGACAATGCACTGCCTCGTGCTGCACACAAAGGACTCTGGTCAGATGGGAAACCTCCAGCCACAGCTTAACATAAACACAACTTTATTTAACATGGAGACAGTAAAATGCATCTGGATTCATAATGTATATATACCAGTTACTTCAATGCACCTACAGCAAATTGCATTTGTACTCTGGTTTTTTTTTTCCTTCTGAAGAATGGATTGCTGCTAAAATTCATAGGGAATGCATGAAATGGATGAAAAAAAATTGAATTATACCTCGAGAGCAAAGCCAGCTAAAGTACACCCTGACATTTGGTAAATACTTCTTTCACAGAGTAAAATATTTTCAACTTTCTGAGCACTGTTAATATCTTGTCAGAAGGAGTCAGCTCAAAGAAGAGTTTCAGGGACAAAACAAAACACTGACATTTTAATTTACTACTTGATAGTAAGATATAAATTCTGCTTTCTAAATGATTTAACTGAAAGAAAAGTGTGCATTTTGCATTGCAAGGGTATCCTTTGTCAAGTAAGATTAACCACTTGCTGGGAAATTATTTTTTCTTACGCTGGTCAAATAGTTTCTATTTCCTGCTGAAAACATGTGATTTTCTCTCTTTCATTGCAACAGTTTAACACCAGACAGCATTACAATAACAGTCAATTTTATTACACCATTTTTATAGTCAAAATACATGCAGAGGTTCTTCATTAATTATAAAACAATTAAAAATAACTTACAGATATAAGAACACATAAAACACTGAGGTAGGGATGCCATATTTTTGTTCTATGATGATAATTCCAAGCATCAACCTTGCCAAGGGCCCTTATTAAATTGAAGGGAAAAAAATGAATCCCTAAATTTCTCTGCAAAGATATCTCATGAACTAAAAGAAATGCAATGATTAATCGATTTAACAGGAAAAGGAAAAACAACAAAAAAGCCCCTTTTCAGCAAGTGACAAAACAGCAGGCTATTTAGAGACCACAAAATTTAGTTACCAGTAGTAGATTTGGAATGCAGAAGTTTCCCATTTCTTGGGAATAAATAACTCCTGAACTTCAACACCTCCCAATCCCAGCAGGAATCCTGACTTTGGAACACGAAAATTTCATAATTTGAAAATCTACTTAACTGATCACCATATACATTTCATTTTCTTAGAGATAATGCACCTAAGTACTCTCTTCAACATTTCTAGAGAGCTGGACCTTCCTTTGGTAGAAAAAGACAGTAAAGAGCGGTGATTTTTAACAAGCAGCTTTTTTCTATTTCTGGATTATAGTTTGATTTAAGCTTCTTTGAGAACACAGAACATGGTGATCACACCATCAGTGCTCCATTCTGCAGCTCAGTGTTTTTGGGTTTATCCCCACTCCTCCCTGCAAATGTGTGGCCTTGGCTGTGTGTGGCTGTGCTCAGCAAGATCTTGCAAGATAAGGACAGTGAGTTACGGTATCATTCAATCCTCACATGGACAGCACTGACTGCAAACAAGTCATAGAGCCAGTAGTGGGCAGCAGGAAAGAAAAACTTTCTCTTGGGCCAAGAGAAATCACTAAAGAGACTGGGGGCATCAAGTCCTGTGTGTGAAAGACTGGACTTCTTCTAGCGAAGTCCACGATAGTTAAGGGCCTGGCAAAAGATGATTACCAGTGGAGTGGATTGAACACCTGTGTTAAGGGATTCTGGTAATCTTTGCTGCAGTTAAACTGCCTGCAATACAGGCATCCCAGTAAAAATGCTGGGTTAAGACAGAGATGTTCTCACCTACAAGCTTGATCTCATTTAATTCCTCATTTTGTTTGCTGCGCATCTTACAAGAACAGGTTGTCTCTACAAAACATTTTTCAAAAATCTATGCAAGTGTCTTTTAATTTGAGGGACTCTGAAGTCTGCCTAACATGCAGAGCCTGAGTGGAGCATACAGATGATGGGCAAAGCCAGTGAAGGTGCAGCTCCTTTCACAGGGTGGCACCACGTTCTGGCCTTTCCTTGCCTTCTCAACACCTTTCTCCCAGCAGCCTTCAGCTCCCCAGTTACTTCTAAAACATTGGTTTGTAGTATCAAACAGAAGTTGCAACATCTGCAAATACAAGTCATGGCTTATGTGTGTACAAATACATTGCTTAGATGGGACAAAACAATTCATTCTGCCTGAACACAGGCTTCTTGGATAGGAATAATGAGTAAATTAAAGAATCCATTGACCAGCACTTTTAACACCTCTGGAAGTGAAACTCCAGATTTATGAAGTGGTTCTGCTGAGAAAAGCATGTTACAGTTTTTATGTCCAAATTAGTGGACATGAGAATACCATATTTTTTAGGTTCATACTTCAGCTGCATTCTTATAATGTCAGCTTGAGACCTGGTTTGCACCCTTGCCTGCTCTGGTTTTGCACCAAAAGGAGTGAGCATAAGCCCAGAGATGGGCCCAGCAGGTCCTATGGTTTGTGCCAGCAGGGGACCAAGAGGACAGGACATACCATGAACACACCACTTCTGCAGAGCAGAGACAGGTAAACTGACAGAGCCCTCTAATCTCACTCAAACTACAGTTTAGAACAAAAGTTCTAGAATTTTAATTTAAAGATTCCTGCAAATCCACTGTCAGATCAGTGAAAAAGGCCTATTACAAAAAAAAAAAAAAAAAAAAAAAGCATCAACAAAACAACATCATCAAGCATCTGTATTATTGAATCCTCTACAGCCTCTTCCCTCTCTTGATACAATAATCACACCTCACCTGAAAAAGAAAAACCTGTACCACTTGCCATCCACACTGCTAGGGTAAATATCCATCCAAATGCACTGTATACAATCACATTTTTTATAAGCTTCACTTCCAAAAATGGCAAAGAAGAATAAGCACTGGTAGTTCATCGTCCGGGAGAAAATTTAGGTATAACAGAGCAAACTACTAAGTTGGAACAGATGAAGCTTTACCAACTCCCTTTTCACAAAGGCCTGTGTGTGAGTGCTGAGAGGTGCTCCAGCTGGCTCTGGGCACCATGACTCATCTGCAGGAATGGCAGAGGTGTCCTCTGACAATGCTGAGCTGAGCTCCTAAGCTGTGCCAGGAAACCCAGGGGACTGAGTGCCTCAGGTTGGTACTAGCTCAGGGATCTACGTACTATGCTCCAGTGCAGCCCGTAATTACAAGACCATTTCTCCAAATGGCTACATTTAACACAAAGCACATTTGTATGCCCAGTGAAGTAGAAGAGGACTAATATATGAAAGGACTTTAATCTAAATAATGGCTTGCAACTGTAGGAAGGTGCAATATTTCAACACAGATAAATAAAGACTGGATAAATCTACTGCTTTGCATATAAAACAAACCAGCTATGGTAAATTACAGCTGTAACCCATATATGACAACCAAGGTTACTTTTGGTTTTGTTCAGTACAGGGGACCAAGGAGCCTCCTAAAGCACAGAAAAAACCAAAACCAAGCAACTTCCCTGACTGCAGTACAGCAACAGTGTTTACCCACCAATACAAGTGATCACAACTTTTATACACTTTTTAAAAAAATTACATCCTCTAGTAATTTCAGAAGACTTTGTTCAGGCACCTTTCACTGGGTAGATGAATTCAGGTGTTGTGTTTCTCAATGCAAGAAGACATCTCTTCAAGGAGAAACTGTCTCCTAGAATATTAAGAATGGCTTAAATGATCCCAGCAAGGTTTGGGACCTTCTGAAGCTTCAAGACATCTTCATGCTGAAGCTCTGAAAGTACTGAGAGCTTAGACCACCACTGCAAATGTCAGTTTCTCCCTAGATAAAAGGAAAGCTCTTCTCATCCATGTTCCAGTACCAACAGGTCATAGTGGGTTTCCTCCCTCCTTGCTGGACTCCCTGGGACTACAGGCTCTGACACAGACAAATGTCCTTTACTGCTTCTCTGCAACTGCAGCATTTCACCTCCAATTGCTTGCACTGCCCGTTGTGGTTAAGTCACTGATCTAGACAGAGCCACCTTAACAGGAATTTCGGATGGGTCTTAGTGAAGGGGAGGAAAAAAGAGGACATAATGTTTAATTATAAGAAATGATTGAAATAGGCACAGACATACCCCGGGTGCCTCTGCACTGCAGCAAGCTCTAAACTTGTTATCGTTAATGGTTTAAATTTCACTGTGCTAATCATTTCAGGACACAAGCCTTTCTTGATAATCTAATGAATTATTCCAACATCCTTCAGCAAAAAAAATCCTCCATGACAGCACTAATTACAAGACGTTTTCCCAGTGCTTATGTAAAATATGACAGAGCAGCAGCTTAGGGAATTGCAGAAAACTGCTTCTAATTTCCACTGAGAAACTGACAAACACCTCTCTTTCATCTCTCCCAGCTCTCAAGTAAGATTTAACTTTCTCATTTAGTTAATTACCGAGTGAGGATCATCATTTTCCCGGATCGGAGCGGCACAGAGCCTTTATCGTGTTAACTTGTGAACTTGATCGATGGCTGCTGCTAAAACTTAATAACTTCACCCCCTGGCAAATTGTAAGATAAATATAATAGGAGAAACTCTGACAGTAAAAACCTGCCAGAAATGAGCGCTGTGTTTATGTTTCTTTGCAGGCAGCAAAAAAACAACCGACAGCTTATTACTGGGTGCGTGTTACTTATATTTAAAAGACTCCAGGCAGTTAACTTTCTGCGTACTGTTCAAACTTTACTCACAAGATAAAAGACACTGGGGGAAAAAAACCCAAGCAATGGAATGACAAAGAAAGGAACCACGGAGGTGTATGTCCAGGGGCCAAGGAAGGTGGGGAAAGACAGGAACTTCACAATGGAAGCAATGCCATGCTTGCCTCTATATCCTGAATATTCTTCAAGATTGACCACATTAAAAATGCCCGCAACTTTGAATCCAAGCATGAAACTATTTGCACCAGCAGCAAATGCTCAGGAATTCTGGATCAAGTTAGAAGCATGTGGGAAAAGCAGAGGGATTAAAAAGTACCAGCATGGCCATGGGATGATTTGGTTTGATGCCTGAAAAGGTGCTCTTAGCCAAAGAACCTCAGCCCAGCTGACTTTCCCAAAGTTACTTGAGTGGCCATGGAATTGCTTGCTACTGCCCTTGATGAAGGAGCACTCAATGCCACAACAATGTAACCACAGCAATGTAACAAAAATGGTGAAATGGAGCTGAGGTATGCCAAGCCTCCATGATAAAGGCAGAGATAGTTACTTGGGAATCCAGTTCAAAGGGTGTTTTTTGCACGGCCTAAAGGCAGTAACTCCATAATTAAGAGGATACAGGTCTGGTTTCTATGGCTGGCTTCTTCTTTTTTAGGCTTGCAATTACCAAATGCTGCAGAACTGATTCCCAGACTGCCAAGGCGAAGCAGAGAGGAGAGAAGTTCCTTTGCAGCTCTTCACTGGCAACTCCCTATAAAAGAACTCCTTTGCTTTGAGAACTGGGGGGTGGTGAAGGGGCTGTCTCACCATAAAAAACACGATCTCATGAGCCATAGCACCTGAGAGACATGAGTAGGGCAGCCAGCTCCTCATTTTTCTCCTTTGCAGGATGAACCTGCTTTTCCAGTGTTTGAGTTGACAGCAAGGCTACAATGCTAGGTCATTAAACAACTCACTCCATTTACTTTTATTTTAAAAGCTCAGTTTAGAATCTACCCATTTCTGCCTGCCTCCATCTCACATAACAGCCTCTGTGAGGTTAACCATGGGTTTAGCTCATATATGGACTTACTCGCTCAGTACTGAATTACTTTCCACGCTGCAAAGCTCACTGAAACATTCTGAAAAACGAACATAACCCAGAAGTAGATGATCATCAATCACATCTGAGAGTCAAAAAGAAAGCACCATGAAAGAAACCACAGCATCTCTACTGTTTATTTTCAAGAGAAAATTCAAAACACACATACTGAAATTAACAGCACCCTAGGAACTAGCAATTTTGCTTCTCTGGAGCTTTAGGCTGCTTGTCCACATCTGGTTTCTAATCACACTGCAGAAAAGCTTTGTAAGAAAGGATACATCTAGATGAAAGATCACTGGAATTACGCTGGACACAGCAGCCCAACCTGCTGCACTTTCTGAAATCCTGGGAGGGCAATAGTTTTCAGAGGTACCATCTAAGTACCTATGATATGGTGTCAGCCTGGAGGGCACCTGGCTAAGGATATTACCTCAGATACAGAAGAGAGGGAAAAGGCTGATTTTGTTCAAGGCCAGGAAAAGCTGCAGGCACCAGAGAAGTAACCTGGGGAGTCTCTCTTGGGACTGGGGAGACAGGCCTGAGCCATGGGCACTTGAACACAGACTGTACAAAGAGCAGCAATAATACCTTGCTGGACAAGATGCTCCCCTCCCACACTGCTACACAGTAAACAGCAACAGGGAGGAGATTAAAAAACTATTCTTTTAAGCTAATACTTAATGTTTCAGACAGGCTAATAAAGTTTAATTGTCTGGAATCTCATAGCTCTTACTGTAAACTTTCCTTCGATATAGTTCTCCCACCTAGATTTTAAGTGTTGACAAAAACCTCCAAAATAAAATTTCTCTGATGCCAGCAAAGGATGTGAATTGAGAGTCCCTCTCCTCCTCCTCATCTCCAAGTTGTCTTTGCAAATAACAAGCACTGATGAGAAATCTGCTTGCATCAGCACAGCACTGGCATATGTTACTTTCCCAAACTATGATCCCTGACCAAATGCCTATCTAGACATATGGGGGGGGAGGGCAGGCACCATCACTCTTAAAGGGATAGATTTCAGAGCACACCTTTTACTAGCTGTAAAGTGATCATACACAAATTTCAAAGCAGACACTCCAGTAATAACAAATCTCTTCCAGGGGAAACCACCGAAGGAAATGCTTTCTTCCTTGGCATGGCTACCAGAACCACAGTTGAATTGCTGGGACCATTACATGTTATTACTGTTAATGGAGTGAAGGAATATTCACATTATGACTTGGAGAACCAGTCTACTGAAGTCATCAGGTAATGGCTAGTAGCAGCAAAGCACTCATTTAAGTCAGGGAGAGGCATAAGTAAACAATGCTCTAAGCAGCAGTTTCACAGTTTTCTGGAACAGTTGCTTCTGTTTTTAAAACACTCAAGCATGATCTACTGCCTGAGTGAAGTCACTCTTTATGGGTGCTACTGTTGATTTCCTTCTTGCTGTATGTACTCTCTTAACAGAGAGAAAGGCAGTGAGGAACAGGTAGATGGACTCAAGTGATTCAAAACATGGCTGAAGTAACAGTGAAGACTGATACCACTGTGAACAACACAAAGAGAGAATGATTGTAAAAACCTGTTATCTGCTCTCAATAACACTACTGAGATTTTCAAACCCCTTGGCTCTGCCTATGAAAAGCTTTTAGCACCAAGAAACACAAGCCCTCCAAGATGGCTTACTAAATACTTAGCAGTATTTTCCACACTTAAAGAGTTTTTCCTCTGAGATGCATTTTGTTACCAACAACAAAGAGGGCATAGGCACACCAAACTACTTGGCCAAGGCAATGTGAGAGATTCAGAACTGGAAGTCGGGAATATACATTCTGGGTATCATATAATACTTCCCAGCTACAGGAGTATACATATTTCCAGGCATACTGGAGAGATGTAACAAACAAAAACCCAGCTGCGTTCTGAAGAAGCACAAGATTCATGTATGTGCTCTGCTCCCCTTGCAAATGTACTCCTTGGATCTGCTGGAGGAGTTGGCTACATGAGCACTCCCTAACCTATTTCAGTCAAAATAAGCTTGTTAGCAGAGGCCTGCTATTTAAACTGTCTACGCTAAAGCACCTCATCTTAACTGAGAGCAGCTTTGCAGTTTTGCTGACAGATCCTGGAGGGCAGCAACTTGCAGCAGCCAGGCGAAGGCTGCACGGTATTCTTTTCCACCAGTACAGCCAGAACTAGAAGAGGACATCTCAGAACTCACACTGGCTGATACCAACACTACTGCTGCTGTTAGCAGCTACCACAGAGGCAGTTGTAAGAGGACAAATTAAATATTCCTGTACAATGCTAAGTTAAAGTTGGTCAGTGGTCTGCAGCCAAAATCTTGAGATTTTGCCTTGTAGCCTCCTACAACCTCTACAAGGTCATCCAATAACCCTCTCTCACTAATGAGCACTTCTCACTAACGAGCACTGTCTTCTTGAGATGAGCTGCTCTGCTAAACTTTCAGTCCAACATTACCTTCCTGGCAAACCGGGGTGATTCCCATGGAGGACCCCCAGGATTGCTAAGGAAGATGGATGTTTTGCCTGGAGAAGTCTGGGGGTTATCCACTAGCCTTCCACTACCTAAAGGGAGGCACAGAGGAAAGAGAAAATCTTTCCAGAAGTGTGTAACGACAGGAAGAGGGGCAACAGCAACAGGTAAGCAAAGCTCTGGACATTAAAAGGAATACATTCAAAATATGAGTGGACAAAGTTCCATGGACTGGTTGTAAAGTAATCCTTCTCTGAACAGGCAGCTGGACCTCTAGAGGTCCATCCTACCTTGAAGTTTTCTTTGACTTTGTATCTTAAGATTGTGTCAGTCCATTCTTTCATTGGTACCTGGCAAAAGATTTACGACCTGAGGAACAGACTCCAAAAATCCATGCTAAGGACAGTGAATTCTGTATCTTCAGAAATTGCATTAAGTTGGGTTAGGCCAATTGCTGCTGATGTGTGAAAGCACATGACAGAAGGAAGGCAGAAACCAGTTCCCTCTTCTACAGCAAGTGATCAGGTCTAACCATAACAGCACTTCAGAACGGCATATGCAGCTCCACAGCTGAGCAGACTTTATCCCTGTCAGCTGACACTCAAATTGCATAACTCAGAAGCCCAAGTCACAGACTGTTCCACTAGGGATCCCTCCTTGGCTCAGTGTTTAGCTGCCAATAATCTTTTAGAAAAATACCTCAAACTAAAGGAGGGAGGGAGCTTTCCATTACTCTTCTCCTGATGGTAGACTCAATCAAAATGGCCACGTTTGAATGTAGCATATAAACAATATAAATCCCTCAGTAAATTGTGGCAAAACAGATCTGCTAGCCTCACTTGGTCCTTCAACATACTGTATTTTCCACATAATAGTTCTCCACTCAAAGCCATGATTCTGCTATTTCTTTTAGTGAGTTTGTTAATAAACAATGAAAATAGCATCAATTCACCTATATTCTCATTTCTACAAATAAAAACCAAGTTTTCTCTTCTTTTTCTTCTTCTTTAACTCCCCATTCTGAGAGTTACTTTCCTCTCATATCAAGAATGTTACCTGTGTGGAGTATATGATGCGAGAAATCTCCCCCATCCTCATGCACTGATGTATCCCATTTCTAAATTTATCTAACAACCACCACCATTTTCTATAACTTCTACTATAATAATTGGCTAAACATCTAAGAACCTATTACCTTCTGAGTGAAGTAGCTTCTACTTCCAACAGTTTAAAATGTATTCTCTTTTAAATACCATTAGGTCCTCTATGGTAAGAATTTTTCTCCTTTGTAAAAGGAAAAGACTATTAGACTTTAGCACTCGCTATTTGCTAAACATCTCAGTGATACCTCTCACTATTTTTTCTGTATTTTCAGGTAGTGCACAATAGCTGTATTAAATCTAATAATAGTACACTCACAAACATACTATTTGCCTCTTCTCATTTAGGAACAGCAATTTGGGATCATGACTGGAAAAACTTCCTGCTACAAAATACAATTAAAATGTCAAAAAAAGTCAACGTTTCCTGCCACAGCCCAAACTCTGAGCTGCACCACTGACAGCCTGTTCCTCGACCGAGGGGTTAGAGCTCCCTCTAGCACTCTCCACACAGAAGAGCCACAGATGCTAAGCTGTGACTATCTGATCTCACTCGAAGGGGTCTTGGGTAGTGTTGTTTGTAATTTTTACTTGATTTACTTTTGTCACATGCATAATTAAGAACACATCCAGTAGTTTATCTGAAATTCAAGAGAAACAAGTGTCATTAGAAATTCCCTGTATAACTGATTAAAAATACTCAGATTGCTGTAATTAACTGATCTCTATTTTAAAATGTAATTTAGGACAAGCCGAAGTATTATCATGTCAGCTGTGTGTACAATATGAGATGGGGCAAGAAACTAAATGAAAAAGTTGTTGAAAATTTTCAATTTTCATGGCATAAAAAAGTTCTGCTACCTCACCCTGTTTTGGCTGACAAACATCCCAATGCAGCTGACTGCAGCTGTGAATTACGTGTTTCTATTTCACATTAAATATTGACTAATGCTGCTTAAGTAAAACTAAAAAGGTGCAACAATTCTGAGCCCTGCACAATGCTGAAGACAGAGAAACATCTCATGACAGAAAGAGTGCCAGGCCTTTTCAATCATAGGTTATTACTTACTAATTCTTGATAAACTGAAAGCTGGCAGAACAAATGTAAAAATAAGAAAGGGAAATGGGAGCCAAGTCTTTTGAGTTTTATTCCTAACTCTCCCAGTCCCTTCCTGTGCTGCCATAGGCAAGTCACTCCATTTCCCAAGCCTATCAGTTAAATAGATGTGTCTCAACACACTTCACACAAAGACACAGCACTGCTTAACGCTGGGAATGAAGCCTCAGCACCAAAGGTGCTCATTGAGGGCAATGTCACAAGTGACACCACACCATACAAGTGTAAACTTCCTCTCAAGTGTCAGCAAACAAATCTGTCATGTAAAAGCTAAACAAAACAGACTCGTTAGTAAAGGCATGGTCTCACTTCACCAGTTAGAAAAAAATGCAGCAGCACTAATTGTTTCCACAGCCTTCCAAAGCAGAACCAAAAGGTGAGTGTGTTATGAAAAAATTTCACGTTGAGTTTTCTCAAACTGAAACACCCAGCTACCACTCCAGAATCAATACAGACATGGCAACAACTCACATCCTGAAGGTAAGTGCCCTGGGGAGGATATGCTTTAGGTAAGTTTCTTGAGTCATCACAGCAATTCTGACGTGCAACCAGCGGGGGACTTCAGAACATCGCCTGGGTTTAGAAGTTTGTGATTTTAATATTTGTATGTGACAGAGATGAGGAAATACAGTAGGATGTGCTAGGCTATGCACAGCTACGTTTTTATGTCTCTGACAAGTCCAGTAAGAAAGACTAGAAGTAACTAGACCCGAGTAGATGACAGAAGCACCTGACCAAAACTTCCCAACATCGCCTGCCGATGTCCCTCAGTCCCATCTGACAGCTGTCCTTGCCATTTTGGGCCCGAACTCTGTACACAGTCCTGCTGCTGCACCCAAATCCTGACACACAGACCTTCCTTCTGCCGTGCAGATGGCATCCAAGGCTGGTCCTTTTATCCCCTTAAGAGGACTGGGAGAAAAGCACTGGCAACAACTTCTCTCTCCCCACACCTCTTGCATGTGGCAGGAAAGGATTATAGTGTGACATCTGACCTGTCCAGCAGCAGTGAAAGCACATCTCAAGCGAAAGCAAGAACTCTGCAGCTGCAGATTTGTTGGTTGGCTTGGTGACCTTCAGCTGGGTGTCTCTTGGGCTGACACCACAATCCATTTGTTCTCCCCCCACCTCCACAGAGCTGTGGCTTAGGTCTGAATGAGACAGGTAAAAGGTGGTGCTGACCACGCAGCAGGAAGGCAACAGCAGCAGTTCCCCCCACATACATGAGTAAGTACTGAAACTTTTGAGATTTGTGGTCACTTCTGTATATTAGCAGGAATATATCTCCCTTCCTTTTAGGAAAACAGCTTGCAGCTGTTGTTGTGTCTTTGTTACCTCAAGACTACATAACTTGATGTGGTTCTTGGTGCTATCTTAGAAGATATAGGCAGACAGCAGCTAGGGCAAAATGTAGCCCTTCTTACGCAAAGCAGGTGCTGGCTTCATTTCTCAGTGCAGTCTGAGACCTCAGCTTGTAGGCAGATGTTCTGTAGATGCAAAACTCAGGAGAAGCAGGTACCTGGCAGTGGAGCTTACTTGGGAGTAATGAATTCAACACTGACTAATCTGCTGTGAGCAGAAGATTGGACCTCCTTAGGCCTTTTCCAGCCTAAGTGACTCTGTATTTCTAACCTCACTATCCAAGTTCATATACACTGAACAGGCTTTTGGATAGTTACAACTGTCGGATGTTGATGTATATAATTTATCATAAGCAAAATCTGGAACTCTTTTAAAAAGATGCTGTATAGAGAATTATTTTTCAATAAAACTCTCCAACTCTAGGGTTACAAGCCTTTGCTGTTCATTTTTTGCAGCCACTAAAGACCAGGTTCTTCAAGAGTACTGCAGATATACCTGCCCTCTGGCTTTACAAGTTGAGAGCAAGCAGTATTCATCTGTTCAGACATCCAATGCTGACTTTCAATTACATCCATCCAACTATTTAAAAAATTTCAAAAATTATCGATTTTTTTATGACACTTGTGTTCTCTAGGAACTTCAGCTGATACTCTCCACAAGTTATTAAATTCCAAACATATCTTCACTTATGACCTGAACCAGTTTCAAAACTCAGGTTTTACAATTAATTAACTGCCTGTGAAGTCTAATCATCTGCAGTCTTCTAAATCAAACCTCGAAATACTCCCATTACAACCCACCTCAGAACTATTTGGGATTACAAATTATGATCCAGAATAGGGCTGACAGATCTAAATCAACACAGCAGAAGAACAACCTGATTCAGCTCCGTAGTTCACACAATTTTGTAAAATACAGTGACTTGAAAGAAAACAACAAATGCACATAATTGGCATTAATTAAGAACATTTTTATTACCTACAATCAAAGACCTATAAGGAAGGTTTACTTGTCAGAGAGGGAGCTTTCTTTGCTGAGAAATTACAAGTCTTAGTTAATTAACCATCTAATTTTTTGTAGTATAGTTGTTAAGTGGTTTTCACTTTTATTTTCTTCTAAATGAATGTTAGTCTAAACAAAAGCAGTTGTTTAAAGTGAGAGAAGTGAGGTCAGAAAAAAATAATGCTGAAATATTTTAGTCTTGTTTTAACTGAATTCTCAGTTTGTTGTCACTGTTACAAAGGTTTCATTGTGTGTTGAGAAGCAACAGGAGTTTTTCAGACTTTAATGTTATGAGAAGACAGTTGAATCTGAACCTGTGCACACACATTTAGGAAAGACCTACTGTATTTCACAAATTCAGGGCATCATGAAGGCAAGTTTGCCTGTTGGGCACAGGCAAACAGCCTAGTTACATGAGCTGAGCAGGTAAGGACTACTTGCCTGTCAAGATTCATTATAATGGTAAAACAAATAATTGCAGCAACTCACAATACTATTTTCAGGACTGTGAGCACAACTACTTTGCTGCTAATTTTTAATTTTCCTCAACAGTAAGGTTTAGCAATGTATACAGTGACTACTGCTGTCTCCCTCCAAGCTGCAGCCTCAACAAAGCCATTGGTTACAAGCAACAAGGGACTGCCTGCCTTGCTGAAGTTATCTTAGGTATGAGCTTCCACAGGCAGACTAATTCAAATCTATTTTTGTAAATTACAGATTGTGTTAAATATACATGAAGGAAAATATGGAACTGTTGCTTTTACTGCACAACATGAGTTATTCCCATTACAAGTTCCCTCCGAGAAAACTATAAATTTTAAAATCTGCCAATTAGTAGCAGTTACTACTGATGATTCTGTATTCCAGTCAAGCAGTAGTATTTGCTGAGTACTGCACAGAGCAGAACAATATTCCAGGAAAATCAAGGGACCATGATACCTGACAATAACAAGTTGGAGGATGCAGTGATTAGTCCAAGCTCTCTCTTCCTTGTAGAAGGATGCAGGCTGTGTCACTGCATCAGCCAGAAGGACTAAATCTTCATATGTATGTAAGACTGTCAATACCTGAAGCACAGTTCAGGGCAATAATTTGACAACTTTTGCCTAAGAGAGAATGATCAGAAAAGTAAATATAAATAAATTCTTCCTAGAAAACTAAGTCCTCAACCACAAATGCTCAAATGTCTTTTCTCTTCCATTTCTTAAATCATGCAACTCCCTAAGGACCATTCAATTTGTCCTAATAAAACAAAGCTGGTATGACAGCTCTCTAAAACTATATGTGGATAAACATCAAACATGGAACAAGAACTATTAAAACAAAAGGAAGAAACAAAGAACCAGTGGTACAATCTCTCCATGAATAAGCTAGCTTGGAAACTCTGGCTGGGCATTTCCAGTCATTAGAACAACAGGGTTCTGGAAAAATCTGATGGCAACACTGGAAAAAAAGACTGCAGACCAGACCTTAACTGACTGTAAGATTAAACTTTGTTAAGTTCACTAAAGGGACAAAATAGTATCTACAAGACAAGAGGCTGGAACCAGTGACCTGCAAGGTCGCAGAAGGTGGAATCATGGAGTCATGAAGGTTGGAAAATACCTCCAAGATCATCAAGTCTATCTGTTAACATTGCCAAGTCCAGCACTAAACTATACACAAGCCTTTTGAATACCTCCAGGTCTGTGACTCAGCTTCCCTGGGCAGCTTGTTCCAATGCTCCATAAAACTTTCACTGAAAAACGTTTTCATAATAGCCAATCTAAACCTCCCGTGCACAGCTTGAGGCCATTTCCTCTTGTCCTGTTGCTTGTTACTTGGGAGAGGAGGCTAACCCTCACTTTTTTACACCTTCCTCTCAGGCAGTTGTAGAGAACAATAAGGTGCTCCTGAGACTCCTTCTCTCCAGGCTGAACACCCCCATCTCCCTCAGCCATTCCTCACAGGACCTGTGCTCCAGGCCCTTCACCAGCTCTGTTGCCTTTCTCCGGACTCGCTCCAGCACCTCAATATTTTTCTTGTAGTTAGGGGTCCAAAACTGAACATGGGATTTGAGATGCAGCCTCACCAGTGCTGAGTCCAGGAGGATGATCAGCATCCTGGTCCTGCCAGCCAAACTACTTCTGACACAAGCCAGGATACCACTGGCCTTCTTGGCCACCTGGGCAACTGCTGGCTCACGATCAGCTGCTGTTGACCAGCACCCACAGGTCCTTTTCTGCTGGGCAGTTTTCAGCCATGCTGCCCAGCCTGCACCTCTGCGTGGAGTTGCTGTGATCCAAGTGCAGGACCTGGCACTTCACTTTCCCAAATCTCATAGTTGGCCTTGGTACATTGATCCAGCCAGTTGAGATCCTCTGCACAGCGTTCCTACCTTCAAGCAGACCAACACTCCACCCAACTAAGTGTTATCTGTAAATTTACTGAGGGTACACTCAATCCCCTTGTCCATATTGCTAATGAAGATACTACACAGAACTGGCCCCAATACTGAAATACTGAGCCCTGGAGAGCACTGCTGGTAACTGGTGACCAGCTGCATTTGACTCCATTCACCACCACTCTTTGAGCTTGGCCAGTTTCTCCAGGAGAATGCTGCAGGACATAACATCAAAGGCTTTACTGAAGTCTAGGTACACACATTCACAGCCTTTCCCTTGGCACAGATCAGGCTGGACAAGCAGAACTTGCCTCTCATAAGCCCACAGTGACTGAGCCTGATCACCTGTTTGTCCCATATGTGCCCCGTGATGGCACTGAAGATGATCTGTTCCATGACCTTCCCCAGCACCGAGGTCAGACTGATGTGCCTGCAGTTGCCTGGATCCTCCTTCCAGCCCTTCTGGTGTAACAAGGTTGGTAATGTCTTATTCTGCAAGAGACATTCATCACTTCACAGCTCGGAGCATACCCGAAAAGGCACAGATGCAAACGTGCTGACTGTCAGCTAAGCAAACTGACTTTGAATGAGTAGAGAACATTGATGGGACTGTGCACTCCACTTTGTTAATACACAAAGATGGGGCTTCATGAATGACTGGAAGAGCTGTCAATTTTCAGTCTGGCATGTGCCCAGTGAGCTTGAGCCTATCTGAGATTTATGAAATGTACAACCTACACCTTTCCACCATGTGCTGAACTGCTGTGTTGCACATGACCCAGGAACAGTACTTATTCTGGTGAGGTTTTATCCATCGATCTTGCCTCCAGGAAATTCCCAAGTAACTTCAGATTGTCCTGAGGTCATATTCACTGTGTTTGTCACTGGTTTCACAGGATATCCCTCATGGTGTCTGATACATTTATAATAAATGTATTACATGGGAACAGACAATATCTTTTCATACCTTCACTGCCTCTGGGTAAACTCCCACAGGATCTGGGACAAACCTTTAGTTCTTCATTCATGTGATGTCTGGATGTCAGATGAAGATCCAGATGTGAGTAATGTAAGTGACTTTAGAGTCCCTGATATGAAGGCAACTTGAAGGAGTTGCCTTCAAGTCACTAACTGGGAAGATCAGGCCAAGATCTGTCAGGCAGCAAGATTTTGCAACTATAAACTTCATTTTCTCCAGGGCCAATTGTCTGTTGTTTCCACAATTAGAAGAAAAGTTACATGGCTTATTTCAATATTATTGCTGTCTTGTACCTTTAACTGATCAGTTATGTGGATGTAGACTGCAGTGGCTGTCTGAAAACTCCTGAGATTGCAAAGAGCAAAAACTCAGACTCAGGTGCCAGGTGGATCCTAGTATGACTCCAAATCAACTCTTACAACCACCAAAACCTGTCCTGCCAGTTGACAGTGATTTACTTTGAGAGAAAGGAGATGGAGGCAAGTGTTCGACCTCCACACAACCTATTTATGTTGAGTCACTTGAGGTCCCACATAAGATGAAAAGTTCTTTAGTGCAGTATCAGGAAACTCAGAAAGAAAATGTGTCTCCACCTGAGGGCAGGATTTGAAGCGTGTTGATCCGATTTTTCATTTTAGAAGGGATTCCACCTGCCAGTACTCGATCCAAGGAAGCTACTATGGTAATAAGTGCCCAGAAATAAAGGTAATTACACATTTGGAAGTAAACTGAGGGCAAGACATCAGGTTGTCCTACGAGAACTGCTTTATTAAGCATTATTGTAAGATACAAGACTGAAGACTCAACAGTGCTGATCCCACTTCCCAACTGATAACCTATCTATGCAATCAATTCACATTTCTCTGACCCACCTTCATGGGAACTACAAGATATATTTCAGGAACTAGCATGTTAAAATATGTATTAATTTCATTAGTACAGCTAAGGTTTATAACCTCTTTAAAGACAAATACATTCTGGAATGGTTTATAAGTAACTGTTTAGCTAACCAAAAAAACTTAATAAGTAAACTTACAAAGTTATTTGTCTTAAAATAAATGTTATCCTTGTATTTTAAAGTTATTAACAAAATGAGTTTAATGTACTTATACTTTATATAACAGATACAATGTTTCACTACCCAAGAAACAAAATTACTATGTATCACATGTTGACTCCTGCTGCTTATATGAGAAGGGACAGTTAAAATCAAGTGAAAATTTTGAATCTCAAATTTTAAAGTTTTTCACCTATAATAAATACTACTGTATTAAGAAAAGAAGGATTACTGTGGAAGAGTATTACTAAATGTAAAAGAGTATAAAGAAGAGTATTACCAATACAGCTACAAAAAACATACAAAACCTTTTGGTATATGAAATTTGCTGTTACTTTTCAACATGCAAAAGTCAGGCTAAATTGAGTCTGAAAATTGTAACTCTGTGTAACACAGTTTTTATAGAAAATTAAAAGAAGAGAAGAATTTTAAAAAATGTTGCTGATATTCTGTCAACAGCTAGTAGACAGTTTGCTAGCCCTTAGAGAGCAAAGAAAAGAAATTATAATTGGATTAAGTAAAATATAGACCCAACCAAGAAATTCAACACTGATAAAAACATACACTTGCAAAACCCAGCCAAGAGCTAGAATAAATTATTTTACTCAGTCAAAAAAAGAATTAATATTGGCTCTATGTTCATTTTAACATATATATAACCATTAACAATCCCAAGGCTGCCCATTAGTTCACAAATGGCATATTCACAGTGTTTATGATATTATACCCCATGTTGGGACATCCCATTACAGAGTCACGGTGGTAAGCTCCATACTTAAGGTGGATTCTGCAATACATTGCATCTTTCCAGTTATTCTCCTGCAGTATGATTACTTTGGGGCAAGAATTTACCACTTGGTTTCCACCCACAGGGGAATCTCTTTGGAAGCTGACAAACTGATTTAAGCAGCTGTGGAATATTTTACTGAATCTTGAGTTTTATTAAAGGAGAACAAATGGCGTTGAGAGCTTTTGGTGTTTTATGCCACAAGAAGAAGAATGTTTGGCTCAGTAACTGTCCACTTTCTCTTTGACTTTCCTCTTGCCTCCCACAAGGATCATATTTGACTGCCATTAGGATGCAACCATTGGTGAGGGCATCTTTCCCAAGATGCATGTCTAACACAGCCCTTTAAAAATGCACATGGTCCTGGGGAGAGAGAAGATGCCACAACAACAGAGCCCAAATCAACATTAGGTGTATATAAACAAAAATAGTGTTTAAATACAAAACATGTTTCACCCATGTTTCTAGATTGCCAAAAGTCTAATGAGGAAATGTTAAGCAGCATTATCCTTCTACAGATGAAAGAACTGAGACAGAAACGCAGAATATGGCAAAGACAAAAGATATCTCAAAATTTGGGGTCATAATTCCTCATGTAATATTCCTCCTGTGAGACCTCATTGCTTACTACAAATAAACTATTTCCTTCCTAAATTTCAGTTGTTAAAATAACTTTTGAATTTTTCCACAAAAAAAGGCATGCTATGAGTCCAACACTCACCCCAAGAAACACTGGAAGGATTAATTAAGGTTTGTAAAGCACTGAAAGTGTAGGGGAAATCCCCAGGAGGGAGTCCCTATTTCCATATTGTGACCAGGACTTGAAAGGCATGCAATAAATACAGCCTGAGGCACAGAACAAGCAATACGAATAAAATAAAATATTGAACAGCTGTTTGTTAAGTGAATACAGTTCATCCCACACACCAAATTTTTTTTCTGCCTTAGGCTGCAGGGAGTGGGAGGCAGAAATAAAATGTTACTTTGAAGGGTTAAATAGTGAAAAAGTCAGAAAATTGGAACTGTTTCTTACAAATGAAAATATTAAGACAACCTTTACAAGCAGGACTGCAAGCCCCACTCATTATTACATTAGAAATACAACTGGTTAGATAGTACCAAAAGCCTATGCTTTACCTAAGGTTAACTTCTGTGTGGAGATGCAGTGTCTTTCAGCTTATAAAAGCTATGTGGACACCACCAAACTCATACAAAGCCCTCATTTTATAAAGAGGGGTGAGAAGACAAGAGATTAGATCTCTTACAAAACTTGCAATGTCCCAAATACTACAGTAAGCAAAGATGGTGAGATCTGCCTGGAACTGAAGCCCAGAGGAGCCAACCTCAGCCACAGCAGCTTTCCCACTGCTGCCTACCCAAAAAGCAGGCAGCTGGAAGCTGCCGGGGGTGTGAGCTCCCCACTCACACAAACAGCCCGCACGGCTCGCTGCGTGCAGGGCACGGACTTCTGCCCCCTCTCGCAAACTGACAAGAGTTCATTTGCTTTGCAGCATCAGAAAGTGGAATACCTAAAAGTAAAGAGAGCCTGTGTTCTGGCTGGGAAAATGAAAGGAAAGCAGCACAGCCGCTGTGCACAGTGCACTGGAGCCTCACTCTTCTAGCACTACAACTTCTTCGGGTATTGCGGGCAAGGAGAAGAGAATTGCCTGAAAACAACAATACAGACAGCAAGGAAGGAAGAACAGAACTGTGGTAGTCAGAAGCAGCTGCATTCCCACTGCAAACATAAATATTATTTTCTAACATTTCTTATTTTCATTTCCAGAAATTGCTCCGTAATATCACTTTCTCGCCCCCCACATTATTTTTCTCCCTTTACAAAAATAAAGATTTTCCTAAGACTGGTATTCAGAACTGACAGCCATTAAACTTCAGTGTCTGTTTTTAGAATGCACTTGAGAAAACTGTGATTTTCTCAAACTACCAGGAAAAAAATCTAGTAAATTTTAGCAATTACAGCAGTCAAATATTTTTAATTATAATTTCTTGTTGTTAAGTGAATAAACAAAAAATACTGGGGCAAAAAAACACATTGGAAAAAAACCAACAAAAAGGAGCATTAGGAAATCAACCCAGTATTTGATGTCTCCTCTTTTTTGCTGCTGAAAGCCACATGGCACACTGTATTTTTAACTGAGGAGTCTTGTTTCAAATATATGCTGAGGAATCTTATTTCAAACATATACTAAATAAGGAGAGGAGTATTAAAACAGGCAGTCCCTTACTCTAATTTTATCCATCTCCCTCCTCTTCTTTCCTTGATGCAGTGAAACTTTAACACCAAACCCTGTGTGTGTGTCTCTCTCTCTCTCTTTTTTGTAAACAGTGATCAACATTTTCCTAAATGACCCCTGAAACGACCTACTTCGAAACTACTCATTAGTAACAGCCACGTTTGCAATATTAACCTGGATGTGGCTGTTTATTAAGATCTTTTAAGGGGGTTAGAATGAAGACACACTGCTGGTGTACAGGGAGCACAGAAGGGGTAATTTAAAACCCATGTTTTTCCTCCCCCTCGCCGAAAACATGCCCAACATTGTGCAGCTGTGCTGCCAGCTTCATCACTCCCTCCATCTCCACTCTTGCTAATTAAAAGGTTGATCACAGAACAATGCTCTTCTCATTAATTTCAGCTTTCTGATTGGGCAGGATTCCCACTCGCTCCGCCTGATCTTTTCCACACTGCTGAAGTTAATGTGACAGGAGCCCGAAGATGGATTACCCGCTGCCATATTGCCCATCACCTCCAATCAGCAGCTATCGGGGTAAACTGATTGTTCTAATTTGCTCTCATTATTTTTACAATATCAGGAGAAAATAACGCACACAGCTCACTGTCAAAGCCGTGAAAATCAGCCATTAGTTAAACCCAGACACTGAGTGGCTTTATTAGAAGCACTGCAGTTTATTGATTCGGCTTCGGTAAACTAAGATAATACCTGTCCTCTTTAAACATACTTTTTAAGGTGCACTTATGTAGCAAGAAAATCTTTATTAGGATACTTTTGGAAATGCTCACTGTCTCAGCCTGTTATTTTGATACGCTGGCAGACAACAAAGATTAAGAACAATGGAAGCTTGACTTCCACATAAAGAAGGGCAAAATATGCAGCATTATCCGCATGGCAGCCTGCATGCACGTCTCAGCTACTCTTCTACAGTTTAAATAAAAATCATCTCAGGACTAGTACGGCAGGTGAATATGTAAATACACCCCATAATCACACAAAATACAGTACTACCATAAAGGCAGACATGGTACAGGCATGATTGTATGAGCTGTATCTACATGGTCAGCGATTTATTCAGTATTGGGTTTGGTTTTCTGTTGGCTTTTTTTGGCTAAGCCAAAAAGAGGCTAAAAGAACCTGCATAGCCCAGCACCAAAACACAGGGTCTGAGAGAAGAAGGTCCAAATAAGAGAAACTCTTTTGTATGGCTGGGAGCTATTTTTTACCCTAGCAAAGGCATTATGCCGCCACAATTTGGGAACACATTCAGAAATGTCACTCCACACTAAAGCCTCACAGGATCCCAGAGCTAAGAAATGAATAAAGTATTGTTAGCAGTATGAAGTCAGGAATTTTTACACCACAGCAGTATTTAGAAAACGCTGAAAATTCTGGACCTCTGACTGTATCTCTGTTGTATATAAAGGGTTCTACATTATTTTGCCTGCTGCCTATCTGCACCTTAACGAAGGGAAATGCTAAATAATGGGATTAACAGAAATATGATACCTTAAATCTTGCTAAACATAAACCCTTAACTGGTGTCTACGATGCTCTAACTGGCAATGTACTCCAAGAGTGACAGGAAGAGCACAGCAGACTGATTTTACTTTTAAATAATATCTAAATTAGATTAGTTCTTTGTGTAGATCTGCATGAACCAGAGGGGACATTCATCATTGTGCCAAAAAAGTTAAATTCACTGGGGTACGCTCAAAGTGAATGGTTCTAGACCTACGTTTTATCTCTCAGATGCATCATCAAGATGCTGTGCCAATATGCATGAAGCCAGCTAGGAGCTGAAAGAAAGACAACGGGAGAGTAACTGGATAGTAGAAAAGGTTTAATTTTTTTCCTTTGTCGATTATGAATTGCTTGGGACAGGATCTGTGGTTTCTCTGTCTTGCAAGCACAGAGCGTCCCTTTCAAGAATTGAGCTTCTTTTTTAATATTTAAATGGCTTAAACAGGAAGAAGGGTATTCTCCTCCCCACCCCTCCAAACCAGATGTAATTCTAATTCACCCTCCTCCCCCTGATGTAATTTAAAATGCTACAATTTTCATTACTGCTTTTTAATATTTTTAAATCCTCACCAGCTAGAGCCGAGCGTTTGGGGTTTGATTTTTCCTCCCTCCTAGAAAAGCCACCTCCTAGCTTTGTTTGGTATCTCTTTTGACCCTTGCTAATGGTGTTCTCTTGGAGGGGCGTGCCATGCTTTTCCTCTTAAAATTCCTGCACTGAAAGACTGCACCACACCACACTCCACAAAACGTGCTGATGGCACAAATTACAAGCCCCCAGCCGAACACTCCAGCCCCCACCATTCGGGCAGATTTATGTGGGCTCTTGCCGACGTTATTACAAGTCAGAGTTTATTGGGAAATTGTTACATTATGCGGAGTGTCTAACAAATTGCTTATGCTGCTATAATTGGATTACAACAGCCGCTTGCTCCCACCGGTAAGATTAGGCAAGTAGGACTCCTGCCGATCTCTGAGCGTTAGCAGTAATTTTATTTGCCTTGCCTCTCTCTTTCCTAACAACATGCCTCTTTCCCTGCCAGCTGTCTGCTGAAAAGGCACAGGCTTGTTCCTTGGCCCTAACAATGCAATTACAGCCCTGCAGATCGCACTGTTTGTGCATTAAGTACAGAGCCAAAACGAGGCGAATTGATCGTTTGACTTTTGGAGGAGCCATGTGATCTCTGCGTGCGGGTGATCCGGCATGCACCACTGGGCAGTGCTGCAGTGTGCCTCACCGTGAGCCCGCTCTCGCCACCTCCCCTCCCCTGCCCGCTCCCAACGGCAAAGATGCTGGAGCCCACCCCACCTTCATCCCCATCAGGCTATAAAAACAGCCTCGTTTTTGGGTGCTCTCTTGCTAGGCTGAACTCAGAACTCGCTCTGCCTTCTGAAATGTGATACTTGGCCACAGCAGTGGCTTCCCTGCAGTGGGCTACACTAGGAAACTGTTATTACAGCATTCATACCACAAGCTTTAGCGCAAGAATTGGACATATTTTCAATCAACTTTTTTAATTCTTGTCTTTGAAAAATACTAAAAATACATCTAATGTCATGTATTCTGTACCATCTGAGAGTGCTGTCACTGCAGGTGACTAATTAAAAAGCAATGCTTCCCTTCATGTCGGCCACCATTTATCACCAAAGCCACCGATGACTTGGATTCCAAACTGTTTCACATTTCCAGCATGAAGGATCCTAAAGTACTTTGGAAATGCAAGTCCAGTTTGATTGTAAAACTTATCCTGGCAAACACTTCTTACAAGCTTGATGTGATGGATCTGGCATGAAGACCTCAAGGCTGTAATTCTTTATGCAGAGTACCCATCACCAAACCAGCAAACACACAGCAAGGAACAACAGCATGTGATACTACACATAATACAGTTGCAGAGAAATTTTGACTAAGGATGCCAGGTCAAATTCTAAATTTTGAAAGACTTCTATTACATCTTCACTGTCTGTACACTGAGAGGATTCTAAAATGATTTCACTTAGAAGAGACCCCTGGAGTTCTCCAGCTCAGCCTCCTGCTCAAAGCAGGGTGCTGTATGAGGTCAGATCAGGTAGCTCACAGCTTCATTTAGCCTGCTCTTGTAAACCTCCATGGATGGAGGCTGCAGAGCCTCCACAAGTTACCTAATCCAGCTTGACTGTCATCACCACAAGAAAACTCTTCCTTGAAACCACTCAAACATGAGATGGAGTTTCTAACATCTGTGGGGGGACCTTCTGGTATTTACTGAACTCAATCTGAAATGTAATGCAATTTGCTTTATCAAGATTCCAAACCATGGGGTCCAAAAAGTAGAAACATCTCCACTGAGTTGACCAAACTTTCAAAATGATTCTTCATAGCAAGATTTTGCCTATCCCCTGCCTGACCATCCTTACTGCAGAGCTTGGAGAACTGATCTCCATAATACTCCTAAGAGACCCTCAGCTACAAAGCAATGTATGAGTTAGCTTTTATATTGCTATTTCTTCAAAGTCTCTGTTGCATTTTAAAAAACCCCCAGTGTAATTCTTTTTTAATTTGTGGTTTCATTGACATGCGAAGTCATTTTGGGTGGTAAGAGAAGCAGAAATGACAACCACTCCACAATGTTTGCGTAACTGAAGACTAAAGAAGGCTGTTTACACATAGTTTAACACTCAAAAGAAACTCTGAACAGCTGAAATGCCTTATAAATAGCTCAGACCCAGAGGAAGTGCAAACGTCTGCATTGTGAATTGTAGATCTTAATTACAGACAATGGCTGGTACAGCAAGTAGCACAGAAAAAAAAAAGTGAAACAGTTGCACTGTTCATGGTTGGCAATAATTCTTCAGGAAAATATTTACTATCAATCAGTTATGAGAAAAGGGACTCTGCGCTCATAAAACAGCACGTTGCTTCTCATACCAGGACCATTTTGCTTCAGCATAATCTGAATTTAAACAGCTTGTTTCCTGCGGATATAATTTTGGAAATAAATAAAACAAGTCTATCAAAATCTGGAGAATGTGTATGGTGGGGTGGAGTGGGGGGAGCAGAAATATCACATTTCTTTCACTATCATTTGCAAAGAGGTTATTAGACCAAGATGAAGCTAAAGCATAAAGATTGTCTTGACCTAAAAAAAGATAGATGAACTAGCAAGGAAGATAAAAGTAGTCATATTTGTGACAGGAAGATCATCATTAGGGCAAAGCTTTTGGTTTTGGCTTCCCGATGCCATTTTCTACTTGTGCTGTCTGAGAATTCCCTTTCAAAACACCTTTTGCATGTAAAGTACTCCCAGTAATGTCCCTGCAATGCCTGCCATTCACACAATTCTCATTACAGAGAGAATACCTCCAACAGAAGGGTAAAATGACATGCTTGCATCTCTATCAGCCAGTGGCTGAGGTAGTGTTTATCCAGTTTGCAACAACCTCAGACCCTGCTGTCCCTCCCAGAGAAAGTTATAGCCAAGACACAGTAGAGGATACTTTACTGAGGGATTTGGGGCTGGAAGCATGTCCACTGACAGTCCCTCTGCATCATTACACAGAAGCTAACATACTTTCTTATTAAAACAGTAGAACAAATATCTAGAAACAGAATGTAGCTAGTCAAATAATATTTATTCATGATTAAATTGTTCTAATTTCAATCTCAGGGACTGGAAAGGCTTCAAAACCTTTTGTATGGCATATCTTCAGATATGCATTATCTGAAGATGTACTGACTCAGTGGTATATCACAGCAGAACTCTGAGCTGGTAGTGCTATTCATGCAAAGTAAATGCAGACACACACTCTGGAAAAAAAGAGCCATCAATCTGTGACATAAAGGGACTTGAGAGTACAAGAGGGACATCTTCAGATCAATTTGTCCTACTGCCAACTGGAACATCCAGCCTGGAACCCTAAACGCTTCTTTATTAAAGAGTGCTCGTGGCTGCTCCTTTAAATTCATATAAAAATTCCAGACTTAATGTTATTATTGTGCAGACTATGTTCTAAAAATTCAAAAGTAGCGATGCAGAAAGAACTGACAAAGGAAAGAAGATTTCAATTACCAGCTACTTCCACCACTCCTTGCTTTAGCTGAATCACCCTGGAGTGTAAAATGCGTAGCTATAGCTAAAAATTAAGATGCATATTTGAAAGGAAATTTCACATAGCATGCTGGAAGTGCCAAGGCCTGTTCTGTGTTTCTAGAATTAAGCACAACAGAGCTCCATCCCACCTTCAGAAGTATGATGAACAGCAAAGATTCCCTAAAAGATGGAAAATGCTTAAAAGACCCTGAGAAGTCCGTTAGCTTGTCAGGACCTTAAAAAGCAAGACCAGTTATCACATGTGAGTAGCAAGCAGTGGTCTGAAACAGAAGTCTGATTTTTCAAGGGTGGTATGTGTGACTGTATTTTATTTCTTCCACTTTTACTTAGATCAAGGTAGAGGTAAAGAACCTCTCCCAACTGCTGCTGCTGAGGCCAGAACTAAGTAGAAACCTGGGGATGCTGCATGCCATTTTAAAGGTGTCTCATCAGTGCTGTCTCTCACAGGGATGCCATTGGGTGCCTGTCTCTGGCACAAGCAGGAAAGAATTCAAAGTGCAAAATGAAAGTGAAAACTCTCCTTTGTACAGGAGATACAGATGAACTGGAACCAACTGCAGGAGTTAACAAACAGTAAGACCTATTTAATGAATAGAGGAAACGGGTATTGACTGAAGAACTCTGAGACCAGCTATACACCAATCTCCTGTTGGGAAAGGAAAGAGCACTTGGAACCAAAAGGGTATTTCTAGGATCCAGGGTAATGCAAAAAATAACAAACCAGAAGCAAACAGCAAAACTCACTTTTCACAAACGTGTGAAAAGGCAAGACCTCTGTTTGAAAACAGGACTGTATACAATCCATCCAAGCAAATACTCAGCCAAGGAGACTGGAGACACACCAGAGCATCCCTCACTACACATCCAACAGAAAGTGTGAAGGTCACCACAGAAAGATTTCCTGGGTACAGAACAGAAGAGAAACTTGTTTGCACACCCAGGAGCATCAAAAGAATCCTAGTGACATACCAGATGCCAGGGGACTTTTAACTATGTCCCTCTCTAATTGAGGATGAAGCACACACCAACACCATTATCTGCCTGAAGATACTGGCTTACAAAATATGGAACAAACAATAGGAACAGATGCTCATTTGGCCAGATTTCAATAAGCCTCATTAAAATCAAACACCCTGTCCTTGGAGCCCAGGTTCATGCTACATTTCTACCTTATTTAAGCACCTAGCACCAATTCCTGAGGAAGTTGTCCACTTGTGATTGCACACTAGTAGTATCATTAAAAGAAACCCTCTTGCAGAGATTTTTTTGGTATCTAAAGAAACAAAAAGAAGGAGTTTATATATATATGCCTGTGTGTGTACACACACATGTAAAAACACAATTAGAGATTGCATTTCCTTTTAAAAGATGTTAGCTTGAATATACATCAGATTTGTTGGCCACTCAAAGGCAATGGGCAAAAAGATGCCAAAAAATAACAGAAAAACTCTGGCACATGCAAAAGAAATGATGTTACAGATCACACATGTGAAATGTGTGCATCACAATGTATAATTTTTAATTTAAGATCCCAGCTGTTCAGTCAAAACATGAACACACTTGAAACAATTTCTAATGCTCCTTGTTTGCTTTTACCCAAACATGTGCAAGTCCTATCAATGGAGTTTCAGAGGACAAATACCAGAAAAGAAGGGCTAAGAACAAGACACAAAGATTCATCAGAATATTATATTCTAGCTTTATTTTACAATGTCTGAATAAAACCAGTTAATTCATAGGTTTGCAAAAGGCACTGAGCACCTGGCTGCAGAGTCAGCATGACGCTGTACACAAAACCAGGCAGACAAGGTTTCCTAACAAACACAAACTTCCTTGAGTGATCAAAATACTGTGGTCCTATGCTGCTTTCCACACCTGAATATGTGTATCTGTTTTTTCCCCCCTTCTATTTTAGGAAGAATGCCAGTTGCTAGGTTGGTAGTTTACAATGGATGTCCTGTACAGAAGCACTCGTTCCCAAGAGAGTTTAACAAATGGGCAGTGCTCCAGTCTGAGAGAAGATACCTCAATATTGATATGTGTGGCCTCAAGGGTAACTGCATTTCATTCTTTAACAAACTTTTAGAAATGTCAAGCACACAATCAGTAAATGCCATTAATACAGTCTTAACAGAGCACGATTATCTTTTCTGCAAGTAGGTGCAGAATCAGAAATTTAGTTTTCAGAAAAACCATTGTCTCTTGCAGACTGACTGACAAATCTGACAAGCAGCTGATAATGCAGATGGTGGATCCCAGTCAGGGCTGATACTGCACTGCAGAATCAGAAAAAAAAAAAAATTATTTCCACAGTAACCCTTTCTGTGTTTCACTGCAAGTTAAAAAAAAAACTTGAACCGCCTACATTTGGAAAAGTGCTGCAGATAATGAAAACTGCAGCACCTTCTACTATTCACCTCCCTGACAAACCATTTTAAAGTCCAAGGCTATAAAATACATCAATCATGGAGGATAAAACTCGCTGTGTGCATGTGGCAGGAGAAGGCCTCTGGACTCCCTAAATCCCATTTAAGCCCTTCACCTAGGGAACATTTAACAGTTGTGCCATTTGCCTAGGCCATCACTGAGCCATCTGCATTTAGATAGCTGGATTTATAAATGCTTTGAAACTTCTGGAATTTGGAAGACAAGCTTTCTTAGAACCAGCTTCATTTGGTTTGTAGCTAGGAAGGCAAAGGAAAGGACTAGAACAGCCAGGCAAGCTAGTAGTAGAGGAATTATACCCCCAGGAAAGTCCTAATGTTTTTTTAGAGAAAGATATATATCTAGATATATATATATACACACATATATGTGCATGTATGTATGCATATATATATATATATGCATGTTTATATATGGTTTTCCATACATATATGATGGCAGACTGTCCAAGAGTATACATACCAGCATATAGAGACATGATACTTCAAAAAGTACACTTCTTTATCTCCAGGATGATGTCTCAAATTCATCCTCAATAGTATGAAACAAGTCTTGCTCTTCCTGCCTTGAGCCCTACCCACACCTCTCACCACAAACCTGCTGAAAACATAACTTTTGGAGAGCTTATTAGTTAGGACATGAAGTGGTTAAAGTATGTGATTTTATTTAAAAGAGGCACCACTTAAATTAGCTGTACTCCTTGCACACCCTTGCCCCTCAGTGAGGCAATCAGGTCAAACAGGACACTGTAGAGCAGATGAGGTTGAAGGGGTTTATCCCATGAGCTTGCTGTGAGCTGCTTAATGGCACTGGAACAATGCTCTACGATGAGACAACTCAGCCAGAGTTGCTCTGCTTAAAGAGTTTCACCCAGTCTGTGTCATAAAGCACCTTAGGAAGCAAGACCTTAGTGTGTAAGACCAGTCATGTTAAGAATGGAAGTGATGGAATCAAACTTTGTACCAGGACTTTGTACCAGAACTGGTAGCTTCTCTCAGAAGTGCTTCTGCAGTGGAAGGTAACTGGCATGTCAAGCACAGTTTATGAGTGCTAAGCCACCTGCAAGCGCCACTACAAACTTCTATGATAGCCAATTCCCTGACAAGAGTCAAAAGTAATGGGACATCCAAATTTCACCAGCAAAACCCCAGCAAAGATTTAGCTGGGAAATTATCTTAAAGGTCAGTACAAAAGTGGCCCCTGAAGGGACAAGGCACCTTTAACAACCAATCAAAGTATGAAAGAAATGGACTTCAAGAAGATCAAGGAATAATAACTGAAAGAGAAAACAGGCTTTGGAGTGGTCAGGTTTGTGGTGACAGAGGAGCAACAAAATGCCAGCTGGTTTCAGTAACAGATGGCTGCATGCACTGATCTGTCCTGCATGCCCATTCTAAACTTCCTTTCAGTGGAAATACAAAGCTTACACAAGACTAAATGCATCCTTCACGCAGCCTTTCCACACATCAACATGGTTCAAATGTCCTCCATTCACAAGCAGACCAAGCTGTACATTGTTTTACTCTAGTTATCTGAATTCTAAGAAAAGAGGGTGGGCTAATGGCACCTCATCTTTTCCGATCACATCTACCTTAATTGTCAAGAAATTACTTTTCCGTGACATGCCAATAACCTCATTTTCTTACCATTCTGACTGTAATATCTCCCCTGTCCCTCTCTTTTAAGTACAGTGTTCACTGTTATTTAATTGAAAAATCTTTTTGCACCTCCCTTCTGGTAGCTAAGAAAGGGAACCATGATACACAGAGCTCTCATGCAGTATTTCTAATATGTATCTGGACATTTGTCATTTGAAATTGCCAGAGCTAATTACATGGCCGGCATAGGTCATCCCACTGGAAAAGCCTATTACTTGTATGGCAGAATGAACCCTTCAATCCTACATAGCTCAGGACTCAAGTAATCATTTCCAGCAGAGAAAAACAGCAAAACAGGATCCTACACTGAAGGACAGAAAAGCCTACCCAAAATACTTACTCTTTGTTTAAATATTTTTCCTAACTGTAATATTTAACAAGAACTTTTCGTTGACTAACAATGAACAATTTGCTAAAAATCCCTCAAAACCAAAGCCATTCTCTTACTTACTTTGGCCACACAATTTTCAGTCTTCATAGCAGTGCTTCCTAGACATACTGTTTCCTGGTTTAAGCACAGTCTGGCACAGCTGTTGTAGGTCTGCAAAAAGATTAAAATGGTTATGAATAGAAGAACACAATTTTCTTTCAGGCACCACATTTTTGGCACAGGAACCTACATTAACTCTACTACTCTACTACATTTCCTTTTTCTAAGATGTAAATGTTTCAAACCAAAATAAACTAGTTTATAGCAAAAGTCTGTGTTCAGGGCATGCGTGTCCTCTGAGAAGCCATGTACAATTTTACAGTACAGAAATACAAAAATTTTTCTTCTCTGTTCCTTTGAAAACAGAAAAAACCAATCTCATCTCAGTTTTCATTCTTTCACAAAATGCTGCATAATGGAATAACTAAAACAAGGTGATTTCTACACACTGGTTATCAGAGAGTATGTCAAACCTGAATAAACATCTGAATTTATCAGAATATAAAATGTAAAATACATGGGACACAAGGAAGGTTATAATCAGAAGGGAGCAAATGCAGACCACATTTCATTGTTGTATTTAATCTTCTCAGTTATGTAAAGCTTTTAAATTTTTTTAAAGTAGAATGTCTTTTGTCTTTAATGCTGTCCTGCCCAAGTAACCCCCAGCTGGGGCTGCAGACTTCAGAGTCTTTGCAGAACACATCACTCATAGTCTCTCTCCCTTTTGAGGGAAGTGCATGAACAACACTTACAAAGTGGGCTTTAAATTATAATTTGGTTGACTTGGCCACTTAAACTAGTATGCCTGAAGAACTCAGGAGCTTCTAACAGAGGCTCTCCTCCTCACACCAGCACCTTTGCCTCTAAGAGCTTCAGTATGGGATTAATACACCAGCCACCATTTACAGAAAAATGCTTCCATGCAAAAGTGGCAGCTCAAAAGCAAACACCAACTTGACTTATTTCAACAGTAGAAAGTGTACCACAGAGAAGATGTTGCCACCTCAAAAAGTCGTGTGAGGAAACCCCAAGAAAGATGCTGAAAAAGAATGAAATTAAACTTCTTACAAAGACATTTTCAAGAGCACTAAGTAAAGCATACTAACATTCATGATATTTTAAGATTGCCTTAATGGGAGGATGAACAAAGACTTGTAGTGAGCTGCCTGTCAGTTATCTCCCTGTAATACTCACTGGCAATCTCTGGAGATGTTTTTCTTAGGGCTTGCTACGATTTCCATTTGCTTGATTTGAAATGACTTCAAACCTGCTACAGGTTACTAAACTTGTGGACAACACTGGCATGACAAGGGCTCCTAAACTTCTCCCTCTGTCCCAAAGCTCTATCAGCAGAGCCAGATTCCCTCAGTGCCAAGAACCAAAAAACAATCTCCCTCTCTTGCCCCTCTGCCAGAGGAATGACTGTGCAAAATGCTGTCAGCAGCAACAAAAATCTGGCAGAGGGGCACGTGGCAAAGGATGTCAGAGGCAAGAATGCCAAGAGATTAAAAGGGGTTTGCGTTGAGTGATAGGAGGTGTGTCCACAAAGCCAGTGTTCCCAACAGCCCCCAGCTCAGGTAAGCACCAACTGATGGGAACTGAGTGTTCACAATCAGTTCATAACATTCACTTAAGTTCTTATGATCCTCATTAAACATTCCTTACTGCACACCATGGGAAATCAGTATACTGGCTTAGGTGGATCTGTACTGGACCAGCACAGTACAAACATTCTTGGAGAAATTAAGGAAATCACAGTCCTTTCCACCTTACCTATTTACAGAGCCCCTTTAAAGTTCACCAGGAAACAGAAACAAAAGAGAGCACAGAAGCCCTATCTTCTCCATTTCTTTAGCATTCATGTTTTATTTCTCACTGAGCTCTCTAACCAGAAAACAACCAGTGACAGACAGGAATGCAAAATATTCTGGCTCCAGCAGTTCTCCTTACATGTCACAACATTGATATCTGCTTTGACTAGCAGCCAGCAAGCAATTTCTGTCTCTAGACCCAGAAGGAGAAACTGAAAAATTCAAACACATGAATTCTTTCAAGGTGCTGTGCAGATGAACAAAGTGCATCTTTCAGCAGGAGAGGCTCAGATTCAAACTGGATTAGGCCACGAGCAAACAGAAGTCTGATTGCCTCTTGCAAATATTTGCCAACATCGTAAAACCATCACCCTGGAATGCTCAAAACTTTCTCCTCAGAAGAAAGATCGGAATGTATAAACTACTATAAATTGGGGCTTAGATACAGCATCCCAACTGATAGACAAAAAGTTGATACCATCTGCTTTGCAATGACATTCAGACAACACCATGCAAACTTCATTTTACAGGCATGGTATTAGTTAAATTCAACCAGATTGTGAAGGCAAAAAACCATGAAGAGTTGGTAAGATTCTTTGTTCAGTTTTCACTTTTGTGTAATTTAACCCATTTATTGTAAATCTGTGATTTTTTTCACTTGCAATTTAATTCCTAGAATTCTATATGCAGTATTTCTGCACAACTTGTCTGCTACATATTTTAAATTTTATGAGGAGCCCTGATTGAGGAAAGCTACTACTAACTCAACTTTGCAGATCAAAAGCTCAGCCACATAAACATTTACTGAAAGCAACAAGGAAGTCTGTGGCTCTGTGAACTGAACCATGAACTCAAATCTTGTCAGTCTTTTTCCTCCCAAGACAGGTATGCACAAACCTTGATTGCATGCCAGCTTTTTAAAAGCTGGGCTTACAACAGGCTTTCTCCACATTTATAAATGGGAAAGAGTAGACAATCCAAACACAGAATGTGAAATACTAAATGCTAAACCTAGAGACGTCAGTATTTTCTGAGAACGAAAGAAGCTCACTATGCACTATTCAAAAGTTACATGCATGTCAGAATGCAAATACAAATAATTATTCTAGTGTATTGCTTAATTTTGATTACTTTCACCCACACATTACATCTCAGTGAGAACAGCACCAACTGAACTTCCAGCATAACTTGCTCATCAAATCCCATAATACCAGGACTACTGACATTTGACAGAACTAGTAGAGCATAAATTTAAAGAAGATAAAATTAAACACTTCCTCACACAGTTGGTAGTGAACTTCTGGTGCTTCCTGCCCCAGGACATTGTGCAGAGAAACATCATCAGAAGTGGAAAAAGGGACTAAACAAACTCATGGACAGCAGCTCCACAGATACTCAGCACAGATATCTTCCAGGCATCCCTAGTGCAACAGCAGTAGATGCTGCAGGGACAGGAGGGCAATGGAGTACCAAAAGAGGCCAGACTTCCTTGCTCCCATTCAACAGCACTTTCCACTGACAGTGCTGGAGTTGGCAGTGGAGGAGCTGACTCTGGGTCTGACTGACCTGGGCATTCTCATGCTATCAATACACCTCTCTGCCCTTTGAAAACATGCCAAGGAACTTCTCCTTCCCAACCTTTTCAACCACAGGAGGAGAGAAGAACATGCTTTTACTGTAAGAGCCAACTTTTACATAGTGATTTTATTACATAAGGATTTATGTATGTGCCAAATTACCAGATGACCATTTAGTCCTTCAGCAGCTCTTAGTTTCTCAGTAGAAGAAAAAGGGAAAAAGAGAAAATGAAAAAGAGTATATACTGTAGATTCAACACATCAGGATGCATATTTGAGAACAAAACATAAAGTACTCTTCAGTTTGACATACATTACTATTGTTTCAAAGTTACAAAATTTTTCTTATTTTCAAATTCTCACAGAAGAATGCCTTATTAGCCTTGTGGGATGAATAAAGAGGGCAAAGAAGATTCACATGCATGTTCTACAATATGTTTTAAAGGGCTGAAAGCAAACCACAGAAAACCTAGTTCTCCCTTAAAGTGCAGAGCAAAAGAGGCAATGTCACTCTACTTGATAGGTCTCAACAGAAATGTACTGCCAGTGTTACAAAGAAGCTGCATCTGGCTCATGAGGCCAGGTTGTAAGAAGCTTGGAGAATATACTGTCAAGACAGTACTACATGGTAGTCTTCAAATGCTTTTTGCAGGCAGCAGTTACTGGCTACTGAGAGACACAAAATGGCTGCTGGACACAGATTTGGTTTCATCTGATATTGTTTGTCCACTAATAGTTATTGTGAATAGGATCAGTGAATAGACTAGTGAATTCTGAAAGCAGAATTAATGTCATATCATCAAGTAATAATGCAGAGCCCTTCATGTTAGGTGAAACATTTGATGGTGTCTAATGCTACACCACAACATAAGAGTACCTCCTTCCATTTGTTCTAACGACCATGGAAACATTGACTCACCTGGAAGAAAAGCAGGAAAATTAAAGCCAAAACTAAGCCTTAGAGAAGGATATTTCTCAAGTTTGCCTTTAAAGCTTGACCCTTTTACATATCTCATCTAATCTGCACCAAAACTGTTCAAGTTTCTCCTCACCTTTTATCAAAATAAGAGGTTTCTTCATCAAGGAAAAGTATTCTGAAATGGTAGCCTGGTTCAACGCTACAGGCAGATAGCTTTGCGTTGGAGTGCTTTAATATGTTTTTATATTGCATATAAAGCATGCAAACATAAACCAGTTTGTTGAAAACTACCCTCTTTGTGGAAGCTGGCTGTAATTCTGAACAAGTTTTCAATTTTCACACTGCTGCTAGGGTAAAACATTTTAAAGAGTTTAATTTTTACAGTGGCTTCAATGACACAAGATTATCTAACAAAGTAATGGTTAATCAATAGAGGGTTTAGTTGTCAGGTGAAACATATAACACACTAAAAGGGATTGATTGCAAGACTCCTCCTTATTTACTAGAAGGTATATATTTAAAATGACACAAACTTGTTACCAAGCTGCATTCCTTTAACCTTGCAAAAGCCGTTTGAGAAGAGTGTTAAGCAGCCCTATAGCCAAACAAGATCTAATGAAAGAAAAAAAGAAACCCACAAATATATGGGAGCACCAAATCATGTCAGAAGCAGGGGAACCACAAAGCTGTATTCACTCTCAGCCAAAGGCTTAAAATGCCACAGAGGCACTAAACTATGGTTCACTAAAGATAGAGCTGTATCTGATCTCATTCTGTAAGTGTCTTTGGTTACATTTTTCTTTTTAAAGAAAGTATGATCCTGCTCTTTGACACAAACACATAAACATTTCTACTCTTGTCTGTGCAGCTCTGGATGAGCACTAAGCACCAGCCTGAAGCCTCGAGCCCCAAGCAGAACTCCATGTATGTGCAGCTTTTCTACCAACTGAAATCCATTTCTTTGGCCATTCATTCCAAGAATCCCCAGTCCCTGAACAAAGCTCCACTTTTTAATAGAAGCTGCAACCCAGGAGTTCAATAAGATTTCCCCCCCCAATAGTTAGTAATTACATGATTTATCAGAGAAAGATAACACTAATAAAAACACAGCAAAAAGACAAAACCCATACCCTCCCTTCAAGTCATTTTCAGGGAAAAGATTATTAAACTGTTCTTTTTGAACAAGGGCTTTTGTAGCTAAGCACAAATTGCCAAATGGTTAGAAAAAAGTTATTAGACTCTGAAGAATTCAGCAGAAGTGGGAAGTTATATAAACAAATCACTCCAGCAGATTTGGAAAGATCGCTTTCATCTTATTTAGAGTCTTAGGAGACTTGTATTAATTACTCTTTAAAGGTCTTTCTCATGGACTATTTAAAATAAATGCAATTTATTTATTTATTTCAAATGAGGTGCTTCTTCCAAAAGAATTAAATAATCTTAACAAATTTAAAAACGTTTTTATAAACAAGTAATTAAAAAGAAGACTAGAATTAAGTCAAGCTGTAAGACATTACCCAGGATCCACCTCAACTATTTTCTTAAGATGAAATTTTTGTTATCCCCAGCGCAGCCTTGGGAAGGATAGTCTCCACAGAAAGTCGTAAGACAAAATAAAGACTAGCCAAACAAAAAACTAGATCATTTACAGGATTTTCCCTAAAGCCCAGTTTGTCATATTGCAATTACACCTTGCTGACTCTGAAAGCCAGAGTCCTTAATATTGCCACTAGAGGGAAGACGTGTCTTAACACAGGCAATGGCAGTTGGGGAGTGGGTTTGCTTGAGCAATTACCATAACAAAGCTCCCTTGGCTGTGTGTACCTTCTAATTACCCAGTACAATTAAAATGACTTACCTAAAACAAACATGAAAAAAATAAAGGCCCCTAAAACAAAAAACCTCAAGACAACGCAAACAAAAAGCTTTAGTCCAATATGCTTGTTACCTGAAATTACATTAAAGCTGAAGATTTTTTTTTAACTCATCCATCAATGCACAAGGGGGAGAAACACAAAAAGGAGTATGCCACAATGCCCAACACCACGGGGTTGTTCAGCTATGTAAAAGCATTAAAACAAACAAAAACAAAGAGCAAGGCAAACTAGATCTCTTGTTAAAGAAAAGAAGGGAAAAAAAAAAAAGTGGTATTTAGCCATCTGGTAGCTGCTTGAAAACAAATTGTCCTCAGAAGAGCAGAAATACAGTATGTCTTCTTGCAGTTCACTGGCTTATGAATCAGACTACTTTTCCTACTTTTTTTTTTTTAATACAGGCATGGTAATGTTAGAGTTGTGTGCTGCTCCTTTCACTTTCCTCTTGTCCCACTGAGCAGACATAACCACGGTCATCCCAATCAGACCCGGCTGTTCTAACTCAGATGCATTATCCACAGTCTTTCAGGATACATCTTGTTGGGCCCATTGTTCAAAACCCCCCAGGATTTTTTTCCCCTTACAGCTACTTGCTGATTTTTAAACCCTTAAATCTTTCATTTTATAAGGCGTATCATTAAGGGAAGATGGCAGCCGAGTGATTTTTCTTTCCATTGACAATTTGTGACATTTTTCCAGCAGCGTGCAAGGTGTTGAAAACCTGGCAGCTGTTACCTCCTGGGATGAAGATCCTTTTTTATCCTCCCTTGACAGTTTAACTCAATGGGTCAGCACCTTTAAAGACTGCAAAGTACCACTGAAGTGGATGGAGGCTTGAATTACTGCTCCCTCCCTAATCAATGTAAACCCTCACTGCAGGTGAAACTCTTAATCTATAGAGGTGCATGGGGGAGGAAAATGTAATGCCCTGAGCCAGATGGTTTTCATCTTGTTTTTTAAAGAAGAAAGGAACAAGCTAACAAGGGGACAGCTACTTTTGTTAGCTTCTTGGCCTCTCTCATGGCTTTGGATCCCCAGGGTTCCAGCCACACAAGAGAAGGAATACAGAAAAACATAAACACTTAAAGAAATATAACTAGGGGGCTGGCAACATGCTGCTTTCAAAGAGCTGGGAGCCCTGTTCAGCGCTTTATTTATCACTGCCCACGTTCTTCGGATGGTAAGTGGACATGGACACAAAGGGCAGGGGGGAGCAGACAACACTTGCAATTTACTCAATTACAGAGGAATGCAGCAATGCAGTGGGGTGACAGATTCCTATTAGCACTAATGCTGAAAGAGCCCAGTGGCCTTTCTGCCACAAGGCAGCATTCCCTTTGTAACTTAGACTCCAGCACACCCCGCTCTGGCTAGCTTTTTAACACACACTAAGTATCACAAAGGAATGGAAATTATTTTTTTGTTGTTGTTGTTTGAGAATAATGAGGAAAAAAAAAACCTTCAAAAGAAAGATTAATCTTGCAAGTAAGGCTAAGGGTGTACCTCTAGCAATTTCAGGGGGCTTTTCAATCAGCAACTCCTTATTACCAAGCAGTGTGTAAAAGATGAGGTAAGCAGGATAACTTTATAGATCAGGACTGCCCTGCCTCAGACAGCTCTCCAACAGAAGGCAAATCTGAAGGGCAGCATCTTTCCCAAAGAGATGGAGGGAGATGAAGGACCCTCTCTTACTCCACACCATGCAACTTTCCTCATCATTCAAGAAGAGGGCTTCAATCTTGCATAGCAGAAACACTTTTGCAGAGGAGAAATACACACGGAGAGGAGCCCTAAGCAGGAGGATGAGGCTGCCAACTGAAAGTAAACCACTAACAATTGCTACTTCTTGGGTTTCCCTTCGCTCTACCTTCTTCAGCCACTTTCTGCTTCTCACGGTTTTCTTGAGTACTGGCTTTAAACTCTTAAGATCAGACTATGCCTATTTTAACTTTGAAATAGTGCCCAGAGCACGTTTTAGGTGCTACATGTAATTTTAGAAAATTATCTCAAGTCTGTAAGAGTGAATTGAGGTGATATTCTGTGCCAAAACCGTAAGAGAGAGAATTCTTGAAAATGCTAAGGGGCTTGTCTGAATGGGGTAACAGACAGGGATTTTTTTCCCCCGGACTTCCATCTGGAAGCTTACAGAAAGACAGCAGAGTCCAATGTGAGGTTTGCAGGAGGTACACTGTGGCAGCCTTGCTGCTGCCAGCTTTTCCCCACAAGGCACCTTCGCCCACAGATGAACCACAGCAGCAAAAGGCACTTCATTATTGCTGCAGTGAAGAGAAGGGAGGGAGGCTTTAAACAACCAGCATTGTGCCCGTCTTCTTTAAAAACCAGTAGGGTAATCAAGTTCAGGGCAGCCCCGGACAGCTGCCCTGTGACCCATTCATGTTGACCCCCACTATTCATCACTTTTCTCAGGACTATGAGGGCAAGCTCCCGGGGAGTGACCACCACAATAGACAGATACGAGCCAACAATAATACGGTTTCTGCAAAAAAAACAGATGGCACTGCAATAAATTTACAAATCTGCATTCATGGCTCTGTTAAAAACACCCAGAAGCTAAAAGGCTGGAGGGGCCCCCAGAGAGTTTCCCCTTCCCAGTTTCTAAAGGCCGGCTCTCTCCCCAAGACTATTGAGCTCATGTTCTTCATAAATGAAGGATGGAGACGTAGCCCTTAAAATAACAAATGGCTGACCTAATCAATCTAGTGTTTGGGTCTAACACTAAATGATAGGCACTGAAAACTAATTATGTTTTTTGGCAAGGAAGTTGAATTAAAATGGAAACACACAGGTTAAAAATGCACTGAAGCATTTGCGAGTCCCTTTGAAAGGGCAGCACACACACACGCTCACATGCAGGGCTTGAAACAGGAACCTGATTCAATAACTCATGCATTTATTTTTAAAATGAATCAGATTAGTCCCATGTGTGACCTGCCGGTCCATCTGTATGAGCTGGACTTAATGGGCACTCTTCTCACGCTTACTTCAGTTTGAAGTATGAGAGAGATAAATTTAGTTTAATTTTCAACAGATCAAGCTATCCATTTTCCAAATGGACCATCTGGATCAGCCTATTAAAATTAATTTATAACTTTGCAGTGTGAAAATTCGTTTGTTAGCTTAAATAAAGTTGCCAAAAACTTTTGCCACTTGTCATTGTTTTTTTCTGGTCTGTTTTCATACTATGATTTTCAGTTTATCCATTCAAAATTTAATTTTGTCAGATCAAGCACTCAACGAAAACTGAACGTCTGCATTCATATTCCAAAGTCTGTCATAGCTTAGATCTTTTCACTGCTCCAGCAAACAGTGTCAAGTTCATTGCCTTCTTCTGTTTCCCAGTGCTAATCTCCATGTCTTTTCTCCCTTGCTGCCCTCACATGCACCCAACAGCGACCATGCCTTCCACTTCCAGCAATTCAAGGACACAGCCCCACTTGTTGAGACTTCTGAAGACACCCTTCTCCATAAACAATTTTAAACAACAGCAAAATGATATTTCTCTTACTAAGAGCTCCACAGCACTGAGCAATGGGTGTCTTCAGTCCCTGCACACAACTTCAGATGAGTAAGTAAGCATTACACCTCCTCAACACCTCCACCTTCTGGTACATCTGATCACAAACCCACCTGAGAAGACATTATGGCTAAGGCTGCATAACAGCCCTGCAAACAAGGCAAGAAAAGGAAATGCACCTTTACTTAAACTTGTTAGCAGCTGAACATGTCAAGACATAGTACTTACCCTGAAGTGGTCTGATGCATCTCATTAATTTTCTAAGACTAATCAAAAAGTACTAAATATGAGGATACACTCACTGGAAAGACCATTTAAATAAACAGACTCCTACCTCCATACACTCAATTTCTCTGTGCATGTAGGTCCATGTTCCCCAATAATGAAATATTAAGGGAGTCTTACGGGAGGAACAAAAAATAAGAAACTGTTCATACAATATTTACCAAGTTAGCATCTTTCCAGTAAAATGGAAGGCATTTTTTGTGTATTATAGCTTTGACAGCATTTGCAGGTAACATTTTTTTGGTTCTACAAAGCATGGAGAGATGTAAGACAGCAGTCACTCTGCATATCCTCCTATAGGAGATCCAGATTCTTCCAGTAAGCATTACTCATTGATTGTGAGTATTTAGGTACATGGCTAAATGTGTCTGACTTCTGAAATGAGAAACACAGAAAACTCCCACTGCTCCTGTCCATTGCTAATGGAGAAGAGGAGCAATCTGAGCTTTCAAAATGCTCAGACAGCTTTATTTCTGTCTATGTAAAGAGCCAGAATTCCCTCCATAACAGGCAAAAAATAATGGAAAACCACCTCCTTTGATCTAGACAAGAGGGTACTTGCTTTAAGACTAAGACTACATCTTTAATTTATTTACAAAGACTGTTCTCAAGACAAAGGCCCCAGATAGAAATAGAAGACCCAAGGATTTTGTCCTGCATCTTTTACTGTAAGGACTGGACATGAAGATGGAGACTGACACAACGTCTCAACAATACTGTGCAACCCAGCTAACCATTCAACGTTCATTGAATTCTTTCCAATATGAAATCTTGGGACACTACAAGTGGTTTTTCAGTTGTATTCCTGGTATCTACTTGATTATGATGAATTGTGGGCCTGAAGGAAAAGACAGCTTTCCTGTGACACTAAGAATACTTCTGCAGATTGAAATAGAACAAAATGGAATCCCAATCCAAGAAACTGTACCTTCCTCATCTGTATAATACAGCTTGCAAATATCTGTTTCCTCAGTCAATAATTACAAGGAAGGACTCAGTGTGATGAGAAGACACACGAAATAAATAACTCATGATCCTTTTTAATTAACATCTCTTACTATGAATCTTCTTTTGAAGAAGAGTCATAAACCTCTTCTTGCTGAACCTGATGCCTTGCCACAGATAATACAACTCTAAGATAAAACCCTCCTGATTTTCTGGCATGCTGGGGACCTTGTTTCCTGTCCTGGGGATATACAGTAGGGACCTAGTAGGTTTGCCCTCTTCCTCCAGCTCTTGTTTGTTGTTGAATGCCAGAAACAGTTTAAGTTTCATCTAACATATTTAATCAATTCTGCAAGGCAATCCTTCTCAGCTCTAAATGGACCATTATACCAGCATATTGCCTCATGTCTGAAAGACTTATATGGACTACATCTGTAAGATGGACCTGTCTTAGTCACATGTATGCAGTCCTTCACATGACACTTCCTCCCACAAAATCAAACACTCCTATTAAAACACAAAAAACCCTTCAAAACAACCACACAAACCAAACAACTCTGAGCACAAATGCTCTGTATCAAAAAGATACATCTTCCTTTACTATGGATCTGACCCACAACTTCTCCTGGAAAGAGCTGATGTGGGGCAGGATTGTGCCATCTTATTCCTCTGCCTGAGGCTGCTGCTCCTGTGGCTGAGATGCAGAAGGAAATGCAACAATTCCTCAGCTGTTGCAATGTATGGCCTGGGGTAATCACTTAAGTCACATTCACCAATGGTTTCACTCTGATACACCAGGCAGCAACCTCAGGCAGCTAAGGCATGGACATAATTTTGCTTCTGCTGCCGGAAGGTTGCAGTGGGCAGAAAGACCAAAGCGAAAATGGATCAGAAATCACTAAACCCAACTTAAATTTCCTAGAAAGCACATGCCAGCCTCCCTTTGTTGGCCATGGGGATGAAAAAAAGTAATTATTTTAAATTGGTAAGGAATTTACTTTAATATCTATAAAGGACAAAGAAATATTGTTTTAGTAAACCGTCATTTCTCCTTTTTATCCATTAGTAATTTATATGAATGTAAAAGAAACAAGAACAGGTCATTTTTCAGGTTATTAACCTGGATATCATCTCCAAGAAAATTTACTTCAAGAGCAATAGAAAGTTTAATTGCTGTACAACATTTTGAGAGTCTTGGCAAAATATACTACAAACAAGACAGGAACAATTACAGAAAAAAAGGCTGAAGAGGTCTTGATGAACACCGACTGGAGAAAGGTAAAACTAAAGTCACATTTGACTGAACTATACTGAAACATACATTTCTTCAGAGTCATCAAACTCCCCTCAAAGCTAAATCTCGGTATCTGATTTTCCTGGGTACAATGTGACTTGCTCAGACTTCAAAGAAGAAAATAAAAGATTTCCATGAGCACAAGCCAGACTTCAGCTTCCAGAAGCATTTAAGGATTCAAATAGCTAGAAAGTTTTATCGCATTTTTAAAGAGACTGATCACATACCTGTCTAAGTGAATTCTTCTCAGGAATGATCTTCCTAGGGGGCTCATCATTATTACAGTCTTCTCTCTCAGAGGAATTCTGTGAAAGAAAGTAAGCTTTAATTCAGTTCTTATCCCTAATATTACTCTGTGAGGAGAAAAGAAGCAGAATATTTTTCCTACACAGGCTGTAGCATTTTACATATACACATACTGGAGGCTAACTTGTACTTTTATGCCGAACAGCTTGTTATGGCAGAGAAAGAATTTCTCCTCCTCAACACAACAATGCAAAACTGTGCAGGTATCTATTGAAGAAGCACGTGCTTTAGGGATTTATTCTGAAACTACCAATAACATCCACTTCCAAAAGCTGAAATGGTGGTTGAATCAGCATGGCAACACTGGTGCTCCTGAACACCCCAGATTAACCATTTAAAACAGTGGAACCTGTTGAAAACAAGAGGTTGTTAATGGGTGCAACTGCTGTTCTCTTTGCCCCTATGCTTTTAATCTGCCTAACAATTACTAATTGCACTGAGTCTGCCTGGCTGCCTAAAATCATAGAGAAATTATGGTGGAGCTAAATTCTTGTAAAAGAGGTTGTCAGGAAATCCTTCCAAAAACACCCCCAAATACTGTGTAGGTAGTGTATCATAATACAGCTGTGTTTTTCTCTCCTGCTGCCTGACCCCAAATACATGTACCATTTCTAGAAAGACTGATTCTCCAAAACGTAAGCTGCCACCTCCAAAAAAAAATCAGTCAGACAAAAGTATGTAGACAAGAAATAGAAGGGCTTTTCCAGCATGAGTTAAAAAATACAACCAGGAAACTTTTGTCATGCTACTGTCATGATTAAAACCAAATATTGCTTGGTTTAAAGACAAACTATAGTTGTATCAGGACATGAATAGTCTCTTGCAAGTGTTTGGTTCAAAACTGCTGGATACAGTGGGGAGAATCCTGACCTCACTTGCAAAGTCAGATACTCTGGAAGACAGTGTTCCTTCACACAGCTTTAGCTACTGCACTTGGGGAGAAATGACAGCCAGCTTTGGGGGAATCCCACACACACATCTACAATAACTTTGATCACCACAGTATTCATAGCCTTAGGCCACATTCCCACACATTCAGTAGTGAGCAACTAAACAGGTTTTAAAGAGATACAGAAAAACTGCCTAGGGAGGGCTCTGCCAGGAAAAGGGTGGCTTTCCAGTTACTTGCAGACAAGCTCATGACTGCGTCTATTACAGCAGAAGTTTGCATTCTGTACCTCTCCCCCAAATAACCTGTCCTTTGCAGAGCATGGCTCTGCCGGGCTTCTCAGAGAGACAGCTTCCAGCCCAACACCTCAGGAGACACAAGTGGCATCTGCTGGCAGAGGAGGAGCGGGCAGTGGCCAGCAGCAGCCCGGCGGCTGCGGGGAGCAGCGCGGAGCAGCGCAGAGCAGAGCAGCGCAGAGCAGCGCAGAGCAGAGCAGAGCAGCGCGGAGCAGAGCAGAGCGTGTGCCCAGTGCAGCGCTGCGGAGCACGGGCTCGCTGCTCTGGGCAACGGGAGCAGAGGACAGCCAGGACACAGGGCAGGGACAGAACCTGCTGAGAAATGGCAGACAAGGGGTGGAGGGAGAGGAACACAACAGTAAAACCCCACTTGGGATGTCACAAACTGCTCAGGAGTAAATCACGACTTGCAGACCATCTAGTGATTTTGAATTTTTTTTCTTTAAACAAGATATAGAACCTATAAGGCACCATGACATTTGGAATGCTGTAACCAGGGTTTTATAATGGAAATCAATCCTAAACAGGCCTGATAAATCACTGTAAGAGGGCAGCTTTTAGAAGTTTTTGTATGAGGTCACAGTCAGGACCAAGTTATTACATTAAATCCTGCTTTGAAAGAACTGTGATCATAAAAACATATAAGCCAGAATCGCATATATACAAAAAGGAAGGTCAGACATTAAAGCTGTTCTTTTCTGCTCATGAAATTTAATTTAGTAAGTGGTTCATTCAAGTTAGGATTTTAATTTTTGTGCTTTGGGGGAAAAAAAAAGGTCAAGAGTGAAAACTTGTAAGAACCTGAGGTGAGTTACTAAAGGAAATGCATTTTGTTGTGGCTGTAGGGTAAAGGGGTTGTTTAATGCTTCTGGATTCATTTTCAATATGCACCCCCTTCCCTACAGTAAATGTCAGAGCAATTCCCCTTTCCAAATAATCTCTCTTCAACAGTGAAATCTTCCATTTCTTCTCGCTTTTCAAAGCCACTAAGGATCCTCCCTCACTCAAACATCAAAAAGCAGGAACTGCCGGTGAACTGTTAGCCCTTATTTCGAAATTTCTAGTTACTGCAAAGCATCAAGTTATCTACTTTTTCTTTAAGCTGAGCATCTCATTTTAAGAGCAAGCAGAGGACCATTTTGCATTCATTATCTTTATAGGTGGCAAGGCTAAGAGGTTGGCTGAACAAAGACCAGACAAAGACTGCCAAGTGCATATGGTGGTTCACAGCTTGGCGTCTCACCATTCCACAGCACCAACACAGCAGCTCCGATAGCAGACTATTAAAGAGGAGCGCTGCTCGTGCACTTTTGTCGGCAAGTAAGTTCCGCTTGGTGAAGACAGAATGACTGGAAAGCATTACACTTAAGAAAAAGCACAGATGTTTATAACTCCCGCTCATTTCTCAGGAAAAGGAAACCTATCAATCCAGGTGCAGGAACAGGACCCCGCATATTTCAGGACTAACTGTAGCTGCATGGAAGTGAATTTCACTTGACAGGGCAACACTTAGCCATGGCCAAGGGAAGAGCATAACGTAATCGACTGAAACGGTACATCTATATATTTCTCCTTGCTGAACAAGGTGGGAGGAGGGATAAACATGTGCGAGGTCAGAATAAGGTTTGTCTCAGCAGGACTCCAGCGATGCTCTCGGCCACAGGAGAGGCAGACAAAGGGAGGAACCGCTCTGAGCACCCTCTCGTGGTTACTGAAATGCACGTCCCGGGCACAGACCTGGAAAGAAGCATTTGGTATCCAGACGGTAAGCTGGGTGTACTCACTGGGAATATTAAAGATCTGCAGCAACTCTACTTCATACATAGTAGGGGAACGATGGAATTTGCTAGGGAAAAAGAAGCAAAGAAAACTAGTGTACATGGAAAGCTGAAAAGCCATACAAACTCCCTTCCACCAGGGAAAATTTTTACTTCCCACAGGCAAGCCCTCTTGACTAAAGCTGGACTGGCTAAAAGTGTTTGTGCTTGCATGCAAGGGTCTCTTCTTTTGAACAAATACAGGCAAGATTAGATGCTGAAGTCTCCAAAGCACCCCCTCTTTCCACAGACAGGTAAAATAATTTTTTTTTTTTTTTTGCCCAAGGTCACACAATGACAGGGGAAGTACTGAGAAGAGAAGTCAGGAAACCCAAGCTCATAGTTCTTGTAACCTTGAAAATTTGTCTCTAACAGAAGATTCCTGCAAAGGGGCTCTGCCTTCCATAGCTCATTTTTCCTAAAATGGCTACTGCCTGTAATGAGATCCTTTTAAATCTGATTTGCATTTAAAACTTCAGCCTGTAATTAACAGAATATAACTCCATGGCAGGTTGTCTTAAAGACCACTACAAAATTATTACTATTTAACTCTCCCCATGAAGCCTCCTCCACCACTAAACACAACATGCTACAATGCATACGAAATCCCCAGACTGAAGCATTTGACAGGAGATGACATGCAGTATTTTGTGTACACAGCCCAGCAAAACACTGCTGGGAATGAGATATAATACATGGAGAAATGCACTCCCAGGGACTACCAATTGGACAGAGCTACCTTTAGTACCGCCTCACTCGTGGTGGAAATCAAACCCCTGCCAACTGGGGGAGGCTTTCTTTGATGCTGTTCTGCCCTGCACTAATTATAAAAGAGTACAGACACAGCCTTTTTTCCAAGTGTATGGAGGTGGGGGTGGGGGAGAAGCATGTGTCTATGTGAAGAGCACAACTATTTTTTATGCTTTCAAATTCTTAATCCTGTTTGGAGCTGTCAGTGGGGGTTAATGGAAGCCTTGGATAGGAGAATTCCAATCTGGTTGGCAGATGGATAGGTTGGTTATAGCTGCATAACTATGTCTTGCCTGCAGGCACAATTCAGAACACTGTTAAAGCAATATAAAGTCTCTGTCAAGCTGAACCATTTGGATCAGTAGCAAGGAGAAATAATAATAAAAAAGGAGTTCATTTCTGGGCCTTGCGTGTTTATGCTAGTATGCAGAAACTGATTAATTGTCATCGTGTGCTGGTCTGCTATACCTCGGATTTCTACTTCTGGAGTAGATTTTGCATGCTAATATAATCATTCTCCCTCTTGAGACATTAGCAAATAATCAAATGAAAAACAGGATCATAATTTACTGAGATTCGGGCAATTCTCTATGCAAATTTGACTTGTTATTGCTGCTGCCTCGTTAATCTGAATGCCTTTGACAAACTCCTTTGATTTATGAACTCATGACAACTCCAATGTGTATATATTTTGCTAGATTGACATTATCATTAAGAGTGGGTGGACTGAGCTCACATGAATGGCTGATTTTATTCGCTGGTGTCTGCTGCTCAACAGCTGAGCATCTCCTTCTCACAAAGCCCCTGAGCGCCAGGCTCTTCCCATCTACCCATCCATTCATCATCTCGATGTTAATTGGCCCAGGCTTTAAGCAAATTTTCAACACGATTTAAAGGCACGATGACACTGATTACTGACCCTCTGCCATACGGTGCCTATTGATTAACCTGACAGAGATGATGAGCTTGAGGGAAACTAGGTGTGTGTGGACCTCGGGGAGGGGAAAAAAAATAATATATTGTTTATGCAGGCAAAACACTTGTCTTTATCCCAAAGGCCAGAATTTGTGCTGCACTGGCCCTTAAAACACACTATTGCTTTAAACACCTGCATCCAATACAGAAAATGCTTGCTTGCTTGCTGTGGAAAAATGATTACAAATTTGATGTCATGTGCAGTCTGTATTTTAATCGAGTTCCCTGATAAATAGACCCCCTCAAGCCAATCAAGTCTCGCTCCAGCCATTGCGTGAGTATACATCAGCTCGAACAGAAGCCTGGGTGTGCAGAGTGTGCTTTTAGTGGTATCAGCAGATCCAACTGCATGGAGGAAATCTACTTGGGTATTTTAGGTCTCTAAGCAAATAATACAGTGGGAACACAGTGTGCAAACAGTTAGAGTAGAGTAAATGTTCCAAGGGCAAACTGGATGCCAGACATAGCTGTCTCAGTATTTCTGCTGCCACATTAAAATAGATGCTTTAGCACACACCAGTGAAATAGTGCATTTTTCCTTTTCCAGTGCAAACTGTTGATATGACCTGACCCTCAAGCTCCTAAGAGCATTGCATGAACACAACATTTTATCAGAAATTGAAAATAACTGACATCCTTTTTCATGATCCTGGAAGTGTCCCTGCGCTGCACTTGGTCCTCCTCACCAAGGACAGAAGGGTACTCTCTCAGTCAAGAGGGAGCCAGTGAATAAAGAGGTACATCAGCATTCTGTCTGCAGACTGGTGCTGCATGAAAGTAAAAGGAGGCAGAAGGCCTGTTTAACCCCTGCTCAGCCCCGGGTTAAGTCTGTCAATCAGGGCACACTGTTCTTCTCTCCCAATTCAAGCCAGCAGCCTGCCAGAAGTCAGGATGTTCCTCTTGTTTAGGCGGAGGGAATTCGGGAGAATCAGGGTGTTGCTCCAAGATGCTGCAAAGTTAGTTTTCTTGCAGAAAACAGGACAAAGCATCATCAGGTAAAGGTATGGAGAAATTAGCTGCAATTGCCTAATGCCGATGTCAGCCAGAGAGGACTGAAAAGAGAGAGATATGTGTGGAAATAAGTGCCAGTCTAAGACCAGAGGCACATAGAAGCCTTATGTTCCCTTTCCAATAACCTCTGTAAGTGATAGATGAGTCCAAGTCCATTGTTATCGTTAAGGGACTGTCAGCATCCTCATTTTATAAATGCTGTCTGTCAGTTTATAAATATCTCAGCCATTTCAAACAGTGCTAGGATGAATCCTGGCATAGCCAGTGTCAGCCTGAAGCAGTATTACTGTTAAAAAAAATAAGTGTCTAAGATACACTAAAAACATGTAAGGATGGCTTCTCCTTTTTCTCCTATCATGAGGTCCAAAACATTCAAATTCACACTTATTTGGCTAGTCACTACAATATATAAAACCAGTCCTTAGGATTGGTAATGCTCTTTGAGAAGAACAAGTATGAAAGCTGCAAGTTTGAAGGCAATTCTCTGCTGTTCAGCAGATAAAACAAAAATGACAGCTATAACACACAGGGAGATCCACAGCAATGAAAATGCAGAGATAAGTATCAGACCCCATTCCTCCTCGGCATTTGCTGCTCTGAACATTCACCGAGATTAGATCCTTTTAGAGAACACCATAAATTGCAACGTGTAGGCACAAGGGGGTGACTTCAGCCTGGAATGAAGGTACAGACAAGTTTCTCAGCTCTTATAAGTTTAAAGTTAAATGGTACTTTTGCAAGGGGTTTTGGCTGAGCATTAGAATGACAGAAGGAGAGGGCAGAGAATCTGCAGCTTGCCTTGCACTGACTGATAACAGAAAAAGAAAGAGAATAAACTAAAAAGGCCTTCCAGTTCAGTGTCTGCTCTACAGACTGGCATGCACGTGTCTATTCTGTTTATTACATCTATTATCTTGTTAGCTGCATGGAATCATGGTGCTTTTTTTCCCTCCAATACATTTACAAATGCCCTGTGATGAAGACTCCACCCCCACCTGGAACATTTACAAGTTGAAATTCATGCCCAAGCAACTCAGGTACCCTCTATAACTTAAATTCTTACAACTGAAGCTCTGACAGCAGTGAAAATGGGAAGTACAACACTACACCTCTGACCAGACACATACATGCATGCTCACACGAGTCCTAATTTGGCCTGCCTTCACGTTAACACTGATCATGGTAACAAAAGTTTCAACAACCAGGACAAGATTCTGGTTTTCACATCTGCAGAATGGATCCTTCATCGTTTTCTTAATTTTTCATTCTAATCAATAATTGGAAAAGTATAAATTTTCAAAGCAACAAGACTTAATAACAGAATTTCATAACATATAGAAAAGCTTCTTATGACGTTCTTTAACTTAGTAATTACTTGTTGGCTATAAAGGGTAACTTAATGGTGTGGGAAGTCAGCATTACTAGAACACTAAATTCAGTTTAACATTAAAATACCAAAACCCAGCACAAATATCAAAGATCTGATGATTTTGTTAGTTGTAGCTAACAAAAAACCACCACCACCACCACCACCCTCGCCCCCAAAATACAGATGCTAGGAACAAGTCATTTAGGGGAATTTTAAAAAGCTAGTTTCATTTCATCCACATTTTTTAAGAGAGAGAGAGAGAGAGAGAAAATAGCTAATGAGAACAGGCTTTCCATGTTTCCCAGGAAGCAGCCCTGCTTAACAGTTCTGTTCTGTGAATTTAAGAGTCAGCAGTAGCAAATTTGTTTTTAATATTCAATCTTTCAAGCTTTGCAAGCTAGTTGGCCAATGGCTCTTTCTATTCCAATGTTTGTTGGTCCCTTATTTACACACACATTACATCCAGAGAGCCTTTGAATATAATTTCACGTGGATTAAGGGAAGAACATTTGCTTCTGCTAATCAGGACATCTGGTTATTTTTGTAACTCACAGACATCTGCATTAGGCAGTTCGACTTCCCCATTCCTCATAACAAGGTTAGAGCTTAAGAAGCCTCAAGGACCTCAAGCTGAATTTTATTATTTGCATTTCTTCACAGCCAGGTCTGTTTTGGAATTTTCTTTCCTAAATAGCACAAATTGATCAGCACCTTCACAGGTATACACATGGTTTTATAGCAAGCACTTTCTATGCATGATTTTATAGCGTACATCTTGTACTCCAAAATTTCAGGTAGTTCAAAGCCATCTACATCTTTTTAAGGAACAGAAAGCACACATTCCCAAAAAAGCATGGCTGTAAACATCCAATTAACTTTACAATACACATAATATGGGTATACTTTCAAATATTCAACCAGATCACCTATGTAAGACTGCTGTCAGGACTTGTTCTGAATCTTATTATCTCTGTGCTTTGGATTGCCTCTTCCTACTGACTTATCCTTGTACATCTGCTCCTCACATTGAACAAAACAATATTCTTACCCTTCTATTCTTCAGGGCAACATTAGTAATTTCTCCCATCTTTTAAATTCATGTTAGAATTCCTTCGTAACAGTTTCAACTGGGGTTAAATTTTTCTGCCAGACTGCTGAATTGTGCCACACATACTTCAGGAAGAAGGATTTTGCATGCAACAGAAGCCTTTTAGAGAAGAACTGAATCAATACAGACTTGGCTCTCACTTCTTTGTTGCTTTCATTTTGCTACATTTCTTCCACAAAAATTAATTTTCAACACTCATCCCAGAGTGCAAAAGTACTAAAGTTTGGAATTACACACTCTTATTCACAGTTCACAGCATTCTTCCCTCCCATGCTCATGAATTATAGGCTTTTATCTGTGATTTTGTATGCTGGAATAAGATGTTTTCTTGATTTCTTTCCCCTACATATAGGGTGGGGGGAACAGCACAAAGTCAGCTTTTACAAGCTTGGAATATAAGCCAACGTTCAAAATACATGTCAAAAACATATTTCTAGTACTAACAAGAGTTAGCAAGAGCCAACGGATCCAGGGAGAGTTTTAAAAAACTTTTTATTTATTAAAATTCTCTAGATACAGCTTAAATTTCTTTGTACAATATTTATTACAGCTTCATCTGCATAGGAGCTGCAAGTGCTCTTAGAAATGGGTTGTAAAAGTGCCTAGTTTTGCTGTAGATTTCATGTCCTTGATGCCCAAAAGATAGACTGGAAATAAACCCCCAGAGAGCGATGTCTACAGAGCAGGTATTTGTGTACTGCAGCGCTGGTGGGAGGGGATATCTCCACCTAGCTCAGCCACCTCTGGCACGTGCTGTGCTATACTTGCACAGTCAGAACTGCTCTGTGTCACCGTGTCACTCCACCATCATCACACAGGCACCAGAACTAATTTACATGGCACGAGCTCGTGGCTGGTACACAGCTCTTCTGCACTGCGCCGCCCCAGCTCGGGGGCCTTTGATGAAGGCTTCCAAGGTCTTCTTCACAGCTGAACTTTTCAACTTGTCTTCAGAGCATGTGCAGTTACAGTGTTCCTTGGTCTGTCTGGTCCTAACTGGCCTAAATTTTTTTGTTTTGTGGCTAACTGGCTTTGCAATTGCCAATTTTTCATTAGTACTACACTTATCTGTCTCTAAAGCTGGCAAGATTTTTTCCTTCCTTTTTGTCTATTCAGCATTAAGCAACTAGTTAACCATATACTAGCCATTACATTGTATCAAAAGTTATTTATATCAAGTTATATAGGTACAAAAATTCAGGTTATATGGGTATAAAAAGCTATGATTCAGATTATATCGGTATCAGGTTATATAGATATAAAAGTCATGATTTAGGTTATATTGATATCAGGTTATATGGATATATCAGATTCTATTGATATTTTCTAACTCAAGCTATATAAGCACCTTGTAACTTTGATCTAAGTTATATAGTCATCATCCTTCCTCAAGCACTATTTTCTAACTTTTTAAACTATTTCTCTTGAAGAACCAATGCCATCTCACTGGACTGACTATAAAACCCCTCCCCCTCTCATTCCTGGTCATCACCTACACTTATTATTATAATTTTCTTTTTCCAAAACTTCTCATTCCTGTCAAACAGAGAATATACCTCCACTTGTCATCACATCCCTTCCTCAGAGCCTGTGGCATTATCACTCTCAAACACCTAAATCAACCACACCATCCTCATCTCACTGTACTGTTCCATGCTTTACTTGTTTTTTCCTTCCTATTTTTTATAGCAGGAAAGGGGAAAATGAGATACAAAACAAAGGCACGAAGCACAAGTTGTCTGTCCAAAGTAAAAAATGTCAGCATAGGGGAACAAAACTTGTTCACTTTTTAGGCCCAGTTTCTCCCCTAAAGCAGCTCACTTGTTAAGAAATGGCCATTCAGTGATCTCGCTGCAGTGTCACACTGGTGGGAACTCACAGCACACTGTCTGCACCACCAAACCTGGAGGCACCCAGATCTTCCTCTTAGACACTGTGAGCCAGGTGAGCCTGCAGCCAAAGCCTCTTGGTTGTCAATCTGGAACAGGTTCAAAGTACCTACGGAGTCACCATGGAGCAGTCTGGATGATGTGCCTCACAGTAGTAATTAGTCCATACAGTCAGGCTTCGGTGCTTTTTCCAGCTTCCAAAGCTATATTTATTACAAGAAGCATCAATCACACCACTGGACTATGAGGCAAATTTAGTTAGCTTCCAATACAGGGTGTGTTTACCTCCATACAGTGCTGTTGAAAAACCTCACTGCAGATATGAAAAAAGGTGTGATTGTTCAATCACATTAAGCAAAAAAAACTTTATAATCTTCTAATAAAATAATCGCAAGTTACAGCTTAGGCACTGCACATTATAATGTTTGGCTAGCAAGCACTGCAGCTTTTGAACAGCTGCCACCCAAGAAACAAACCCTTGGGTTCTCCTGATTTGGCTAGAGCAAATTTAAATGTGGCAACACTACAGCCCCTCCTGCAACATTTAAATTTTAACAGCTCACTACTAGGTTCAACCACTATAAAATAATTCCAACTTTACAACACCATTTTCTTCAACTAGAACAAGGAGTTACAAAGTATTATTTTAAGTTTCATTGCACTGGGTAAGAAAGAAGAGTTGGACAGCTGTGGAGACCATCAAATGGGGTGAGTAGGCAAGCAACCAAAGAAGGAAAGATAAAGATGTACATAAGTTCTCACCTTCAGACACCTTGGGGCTGGCAAACATTTTATTCCTATAGGAAATGATACAGCTCTAGACCACCGCCTATTCAAGATCCAATAGTTTGTAGCATGTTTTTGCTACAACATGAATGGCTTATTAAACCTACAGCATATCTGTTTTATTTAACTTCTTGGTGGAAAGGGGCCAGGAAAACAAAATGTACTTAAATGCTGAATTTTTTTTCCAGGCTGAATGCCTTTCATCCAGTAAGACATTCAAAGCAGTGACCCAGCAAATGGATTGAAAAAGCAATCTTCCGTCTCAGTGCCACATTATCATTCCTATTCAGTATTCTCGGTGAGATATCTCAATCAGCTGGATGTGTGTGTAAGTGACAGCGCAGCCCATTGCTGGGTTAATTAAACATTTGACTTTAACACCCTCCCCATCATTAAGCAAATAAAAACAGATAATTCAAACTGCACTTCATCCACGGGGTACACAACATACATGTCAAAATTAAGAGAGTCCAAGGCCCTCGGGGAGTTCTACTCGGGGAGGTAATCAGTTTAAATCTTATCTGGTTTATCAATTATTCTATTGATTAAAGCAGGGTGATTATACAAAACTCCCTCTTGCCACATGGGATACATGTAAGCAGAGCAGGACAACACACAGACACTCAAAAACGATTTAAAGAAAATACAGACAGATGAATAACAGTCTATTAGTACAAGCCAGCAATCCATAGCTGGAAAACCTGATACTTCCCAAAGCAAGTGAATTCAGTCCTTCCAAATTAGACTACCAATGCTTTTACCTCATCTGCTCTAAAACCAGATCTGTATGTTGAAAGGACCACATTTCTTCATTTTAAACATGTAATTTTTTGCCTGAAATATCTTTTATTGACACAGTCCCAGAACATAACAAAGACACACCAAACACCAGTAATTCCAGACTTTTAAAAGGCATCATACTTATCTATCAGTGACTCTGAAAAAGTGGATGGAAAGGGCATTCTCTGTATTTTCACTCTCCCACATACACACATGGCATACTCAAAAGTAGAACGTTGTATTTTAATGATTTAAGTGTGACAGATCAACTCAGACAAAAAAAAGAATGTGCTGTGGAGTTGTGGAGGTTTTTTGCTTTTGCAACCCTCCAAAATGAGATATCAGCAGTTGTGGGAGCTGCCACTGCCATGTACTCCTCATTTTCAACAAGCCCTCACAGAAAATCCCACCACAGTGCTCCTTATCACAACTCTCTTGCATACAGCCACACTACACAAAGCAATTCCAGTTACTGCTCATTTTTTGTTTCCAGATGAAGACCTTTTTCTCTTCATGTGTCTGTGTCCTGAGTTTATAATTACAGTCCCACCTCCACCATCTTCCAGTAATATTATGTTTCAAGTTTCATCTTATCCTAAACTGGACTGTAAAAGACCTTGCCCCACACATACAAAACAGGAACCTTTTAAAAACAAAACACTGCAACTACTGCAAACAACAATTGGAATTTATTTCCAAAAGTTCCCTCAAAGCAATAATTATCAGCAAAAGAAAGCTCAGCTTAAAACCAGGGTTTGTTTTTTTTTTTTTCCTATAGTATCTCCCACAATCTGCTTCATAATGGTCATACTGGTAGCATAAATTAGTTATCTAATCACATCTCAGCTCTTAACCAGGACACAGGGTATGAACCACAGCAGTCAAAACAGCAACAAGCCAGAGAGCCCCACCACCTCACCAGCCAGTGTTGTTGGAGTTGCAGTCACAGGAATTTTAAGCAACAAGGACAGCTAAAAAGCAGGCCTGAGGTGTGTTCCTGCCCTTCACCTTCAGGAGGGGATTATGTGCCTCTCCACATTGGCATTGTGTGTGCATCCAACCATACTTCAGCCTCCTCTTTGTAGATCTCTTTTCTTCTTTGGAAGCCAACTAGAAGCCTGCATTAGCATGCTGTATTTTGCTCTCACCACTAGAAATACTGAGGGTGCTATTTGTAATTGTATTCTTTTAAGAGGTTTGTTCTCTGCAGCTGTTTTCTGCTTGCAGTGTATTTTGTGTAATCAGCACATCATCATAAATACATTGGCTGTTCCCCCGAGGGAAGCTGTCACTGTTTAATTTACAGAACAACCTGGCCAATGTGAATTCTAACACTACAGCACTATGGCAAGAAGTTACCACACTTGGAAAAACAGGTTTCTATGAATTTTTATATCAAGAGCTGGTCCCAGGACAATTTAGTTTCTAGAAATAGATTGATTTTAAAAGCACTCTATACACTGGATGGAATAGATTCTTTCCCATTTACAGCCTCTTAAGGCAGCACCAAATTCACTCTCACATTATTTTAAAGGTGACAATCTCACCACGACCATCTCCACTTCTGACTTTTACCAAAAAGAAGGCACTGGATAGAAGTGTGTTATCCTACACACCAATTTTGTGTGTGTGTGTGTGTGTGTGTTTGGCTTCATTTAATGAACAACCACCACAACATCAACATGTTAAGTTTGTCTTCATTTGCACAAGGGAACGTACTGTGTTGCAAGGTCAAATGTTATTACCTACATCAAAGGGTTGCTGCACAGTTTATTACTCTGAAGATGTGATAGAAGAGCAAGGTATATTCCTGAAAGAGTAGAGGCGTATGCAGCTTTATTGGCTGATTGAAGAGTTGCTTCCTTTGTTCGCTGGATGCATGGTTGTATTTTGAGAGAATAATTCACAGGGATTTCTTGTAGAAGGTAGGCAAAAAGTGATGCTTGATCTTACTATAAACAGACAAAATTTAGAAAATTCCACAAAGGTACCAAATTATACTGGTAGTAATTTAAGAACTAGACATGAGCCCTAAATAAATATTTGGGTATGATCAATGAGTTACTTGGCTATTTCATTCACAATGGCTACTAGAAGCAGTCTACCTGACTACCTAGAAATGGAGCCAAGAAGACTAACAACCTGATTTTTTTTATACTTACACACACACACACACACATATATTTGAATACAGAAGTATATAAAAAAAATGCTAGAGAGAAACAACTATAAACATAAATAAAATCCAAAAAACAGAATTCACAAAGTATAAACTTCTTTGGGAATTCTCAAAAAGCAACAAAAACCTGTTTCATCTATTTAACAAAAAATTTACATTTTATTTCGGGGGGCAGCTGGTTGTTAAATAACTTTAGCAGCAATTTTGCCAATTCTTAGTGGTAATTAGAAGCCCTGTTTAGCATCACGAGACACAGGGCAAATATACAAACATCATAAAAAAGAATCATGCGTATCACACAGTATTGGTTATGTATTTTCACAAGGAAAGTTTAATTTTACTTAGTTTGCAGAATATTGTAGCAAATTATTTTTATTTCAAATCTAACAAAACATAAGAAACCATTAAAGCAAAACAAATACCATCTTGTCTCTGATATGGTTTATATTTATGAGAATGACCTACCAAACACAGATAAAACTAAGAGAAAATAGCTGAGATTTTATGGAAAAGTGAGTCATCTGGTTATCTGTAGAGGAAAGAATACAGGAAAGAGAATATCTGAGTATTTTTACACGCTATGTAAGTAATAGCCAACAGAGAGCAGAGAAAATAAGAAGAAATCCACCCAACACAGTGTAGAAAAGTACCTCTTCAAGCTATGAATTTTAAGATTTAGCAAGTGCATTTCTACTGAGAGTATTTGGGCTGATTCCCTGAAATTTTGCATGTGTTCACCTTATTTCAAAGACGAAATATTTCATTTTCTTCTCCTTATACGGAATTATTCAGAACTATCTCGACATATTTCCTAAGAGTGACTGAATTCTAACATTGCTTAAATTTAGATGCAGGTAAGAAAGTATTTCACGACTTCTCCAAATTTGTCGTAAAATTCCATATTTGCATTTTTAAATTAAAATTATTGGTGTTATCTCTTTGCCAGTTGTGCACAAATAGGTACAACTTGTTCTTGCACCACCGGCTCCCTCTGAAGCGCTCACTGCCCATGGAGTTATCAAATCCAAGGTGATAATGGGCGATTTACAGGGACTAGGCTGGATCTAAACCAGGACCATCTGTGACTGCTGCGAGGGGCTTGGAGCGGGGTACCCCGAGAGCCTCCTTTCTCCACAAAAAGGGACAAAGACGTAGACTTCGGAGCAGCACGGAGGAGTCGCTGAGACGCTGCCGAAGCCGCGAAGCGCCGCGGCGGGCGGCGAGCGCGGGCTGCAGTTCCGGGCGCGGCCNCGCAGCCTGCAACTCCAGAAAAGAGTAATTCAATTAGTGCATTGTGGAGCTCCACAATACCTCCGAGCAGATGTTCGCAATCCTGAGGAACAGGAGCTAGCTTTAAAGATACCTGTATGCCTCCAACGCGGCGCTGCATATGCCGTTTGTCACTACGGCTTTACGCACCTTCCTGACTCCTAACGAGGGAGGAAGGAAAACTCGGATGAGTTTTGTTTCGTTTTTTAAACCCAACAGTCAAACTGGTGCTGGTGTGCCAGAAACCGTGCCTCACCTTAGCGGGAAAAGCACAGTAGTTGTGACCGGACCATCACTACCGAGGCTGAAGGAGGGGGAGGCCTTGTAGCTACGATGCAGTTCAAATTAATCATTGTGCTGGACACACTGAGGGGGTATTTCTCAGTGAGAGATACTATCACACTTCTTAATACTCAGATTAAAAAGCTAATAAAGGCACACGGAACTTCTGAGGATCAATATGGGTGCAGAATTAATGCCGATTTCTGTTACGAAATGTAATTACTCAATGTAATTAGAAATTAGTGACGTGCTACAAAAAACAACCAAACCCATCCCACTGATCCACAACGAAAGATTTCTTTCTAGTCCCCTTAATTTCTCTGCCACCTGAAGGGAGGAAAATACCTCTTGCTGTTGCTACTACCCAAGAGCTAGATTCTTGCAGCACACCCTGGGCAACTCCCTGAGTTTGGTGGGCTCCCCAGCACAGGTTACACCACCAGCCAGACAATGCCAGCAGATGTAAAGAGGGATAAATCCTAAATGTGTTTAAGAAAGCTCTTCTGTAGTCACTGGGCACTTTATTTAAAGAATTCTCCAGCTAAGCTAACCATCGTGGTCTTCCTACAGTGAAGCTCCCACAAGTCTGAGCTGCAATTGGGGCCGGAGTCAAACACAAAAATGCGATCTGACTTCATTTCTGCTCCTTCTTTTATCATCTCTCATACCTTTATGATTGCTCCTGGCAGGTGGTAAAATGAGGAAATACAGAAAAGACTGCTGCTGAACACCTCCAACAAGAAACTTTGCTTAAAAAACCAGGTGTCACATTGTGGCAGTTCAATATTTCATAGCCAATACAAGGAATGTGCAACAGCACTGCAACTTTAAATCTTTGCCTCCTGTGTCAGTCTATCTCCTCTCATTGTAATGCCAAAGGGAACAGCAATCAGAGTGGAGATGTTCAACGTGATAGAGGTCAGGACACCAGTGGATCAACGTACCAGAAACACGACCTTGTTTATTTTTTTCCCCAGTATTATTGTTTACAGGGTGCTTTGCTCATGTACCTTGTGGTTCTTAGCTAAAAGATGAAATTACAGCCCAGGATGAAGCGCTCAGGCACACATCCAATTTGTGTTTCCATCTCAGAAAACAAAAAGCTTCTGAGGCCCTCGGGCTGCCATTCAAACTTGGAGAGGCTGACATTTTTAACAGCATGAACCAGAGACTGGCAGAGGAATGATCTAATGCATTTCTGACTTGTCAATCAAAGATCTCACCTCTGCTGTCTTGTAAACAGTTGGGGGCCACCTAACTACATTCACAACCAGGGCAGAACCTGCTGCCAGCCAGGGGGGTGCTGGAGACACATGCTCTGGCTATTAGTCACCAAAATTAGGATTGTGCTTTAGAGGTGCACTGTAAACAGCCCCGGGGCAGGCTTCACACAGCCACTGGCAGAGCGAGGGGGGTGAATACAAAGCAGGCTTAGTGTCTCCATGCTGATGGAGTCTATGACTGGACACCCCATATCTTTCCCAATTAGAGACAGAACTATGCACACCAGCAAACACTGACTCCAAAGCCAAACAACTTCCTTCAAGTGTATTTCTCACAAACACATTTCTGAGCATGCAGTTTGCCCACCCCAAGACTCTAGCTCTAACCTCCTGTATAACCAGAAATGATGTACTACTGCTCACATTTACAGTGTATTTCCAGCAATAAAATGTCAACTTCTAACACAAAAGTGCATGAACAGGCTGAAGGAAATTTAGAGACACAACTGTTTCTACCAATACACTGACAAAGCTTCTTTGACAAATATTCTGCTTTGTAACACAAAAAATATAAACATTAGGAAAAAATAATGTAAAAGTAATTTGAAGAATAAGTTCATGCCTGTCTCACAGGGACAAGAGACTTCCATCACTGCATATCTTTAACATCTTTTGCATTTTCACCTTTCTGCAAAAGTAATCACAGTCCACAGAGGTCACATCCATACTGCCCAGTCTCAAGTGCACTCCCTTTTGTTTCAATTTGCCTAGCACAGTACACCCATACCTTCCTCACCAGGACAGAGCTTTTAGCCCAGACCAAGGAAGTCTCACGTGCATGCTCACTTCTGCAAAACCAAGAAGAAGCTCATCCCCTTCACCTGACAAACCCTGAGGTGTAGCTCTTTATGGCCAAGGTCTTCAGGTAAAACAAAATGCAAATTTCTGACATTCTATAGAGACACTTCTGTATTCAACAAGATGCTGCTACCTCCACCACAAAAGTCAATCCTCCTCTGTGATTACTAGAGCCTGTTACAGAAATAAAAGTTTCAGATTTGGCAAAATAAAGCTGACAAGACAACTCTCTTCCACCTGTGTCTAGGCTCCAGACAAAGGTAGTAGAAGCATGACTCTTGTCCCAAGAAGTTTACAATGTAAACAGGAGCTGGTATTTGTGTTGGCTGTGCATTAGGTAAAGAGGAAGAGGTGGACTGCTCTCTGTGATTGTGGTGATACATAACGTCTTTGGCATGACTTTCAAATTCCTCTTCAAGCCTCCTCCTTTATACAGCAGCCTACAGAAATGAATTCAAGAAAATACTTCGGTCTTCTGCAAACCTGGAAGGATTAATACAATCATTCCCTTGGCATACTTGATGGGTGTAATTGTAAATTTGAATTTTCAAAGAGCTCCAACTATGAAAAGCAACAAAAATAGAGCCTTGTGAGCATGCATGGATAAATGTTTTCACAGGGAAAGTAATTATCTTCACACGGAAAATGTCATGAAAATAGACACCTGTTGGCACATCTGGAAACTTCCAAAGCACATTTCTAAGAAAAAAGAGTATATTCTGCATAATTTATTTTTTATTATTAGGAGAATCTACATGCAACCTAATTTTCAGAATTAGGTTGCATGTTTTGCTTTGCAGAATAACAGTACCATAAAATCTGGCATCCAAGACACTGAAAATGGAATGGCTGGCCTTTTTCTCTTGTTAAAATACCCTCTTTGACTTGACCACTTCCCACAATGACTTATAGGAGTTCATGTTCCAATTTGCTGCCATCTTCCACCATGAATGCTTATGAAATTCAGTTACACAGACCATGAGTTGCAAAGCCCTCTGAGATAAAAAAGAGATGTAAAAAAGAACTGTTTCTAGCTCCTTATTCCCCTATTCATGGGCTTAGCCTTAAAGCCTTTCCCACTTCAGGATTGCCTAAAAACAGGGCTGAGGAACCAGAAGATCCTGTTTTCACCTGTCTCAAATAATAAAAACAAAAAGAAGAAAAATGAAGTTACCTGACATATTAACAGAAGCATCTCTAAATCAACTACCTGCCAATGCTTCCCATGAGGAGTCAGCAAGACTTTAACTGAGCTATTCAAAAAGAGCATCTTTCCACATTTCTGTTTGAGCATCTGAAGGCAGGCATGTAAATAACTAGACAAATTCAGCAGTGACTAAGTAGCCTTCCAGATGGCATCTTCTCTTTTGCCACAAGCAAAGAACATTGATATGCTTCTCCAGTTACTTCAAGCTTGCTATGGAAAAAAGAAAGTAACTTAATATGAGAAAATTCACTGGGCTACAAGAAAGTCTTTAATGCTTTCCTGAAGATTTGATACCAAAAAAAAAAAGGCATTAAAGAATGATGAAATACTGCAACATCACTGCTTCATGCAGGCTCCAAAGCACTCCATTCTGCACTGGAAAATGCAGAAGCCATGCCTCAGAGGGGAGTTTTCTTCAAACCATGCAAGCTAATGAGGATCAATCAGAGCCCATTGAAAAAAATGGACTGAAATGTGGATGACTCAGTGCTGCAGAAGCTGTTGCTGGCAATGTGGTTTCTCTCTCAACTGGCAGTAAATGTGTTCCTCAACACAGCAGTCAGAGTTCAGTCAAAAGTACCAGTTTACCATTTCAGATGGCAAGTAGGACATACTTCCCAAATTCCCATAGTCACTAAATACACATGGAAACGTCTCTCAAAATACACATGGAAACTAAATACACATGGAAATGTCTCTCAAAATCTGCAGAAATGTGAATGTCAGTCCTACCACTATCCAACACAATGAATGGTGGTGCAGCTGACTCATTTGACCCCAAATATCAATGCACTGCATTAGCAGAACAGTTATTGTTCATATCTACCATTAGCAAGGACATCTTCAGCTTAAATAAATTAATCTTTCCCTTTGTAATATATGCCTATTTTAAGTAATCAAAAATAATTCAAGCAAAAAGGAAGAAGTCTCAATTTGAGACTCAATTTGAGTTTATAAATTACTTTCCAGATACTGCTAAGTTTAAAGAGATTTGAGATTCATTCAACAGCCAAAAGCTCAAAACTTAGGCCCATACGATTTAGTCAAATTATGCAAATCAGGATTAGGAGTCTAAACTCTGCCTGTTGTCTCTAGAGTCCTCTTAGACTAATAAAAAGTCATGTTTCCCCCTCCCCCACAGAAAGCTCCACTAAAAGCTTGGTTTAGCAAAGGAGGCCTGGCAGGACACCTTCCAGAGTCCATCAGTGCTACTGCTGTGCCAGCAAAAAGAGTTGCACCAAAACCATGCAAGATACTTAAGCCTCCTCTGGGACTAAGAGGATGATTTCCACAGCACTATCCTAACTCTGGGAGCAAGAAGTAAAACTTAAAATAATCTTTGCATGCTTTCCTTTAGAGGCGCATAATGAACTTACCCCAAAACAAGTGAAAATTTCAGGAAGATTCTGGCATATTCTTTTTATCTGGTTTTGAAAGATGCTGGTAAATAAAACTCTCTGCCACAGGTTAGGCCAGCAGTAGCATAATCTAGCAGCATAAACCTTGAAGTAAATGTTCATGCTACAATAAACCCAAACAAACATGCTCTCTGCAGAGATACTCCTAAAGTCCCTCAGTCACTGCAGTTGATAAAGTATCTCAGAGTTTCCAATGTGAATATAAGATCTCCAGAGCCCAGTCTCTGCTGTTATGTCCACATGTCATCAAAAATGCTTGCAATGATCATGAGAGCCTTGTCTAGGTTTCTGGATGCTCACCCAGCACTTGTCCTACCCTCTACCCATGGGAGAATGTCTGCATTTTTTAAGATTCACTGGTCACCCAAAGGGTCTGAACAAACTAGTTTGGCAGAAAGCTGACTCATGACAGAGAAAAGCCTGAATTTAACAAATTCAGAGATCAAAGGTAAAAAAAAAAAAGGTTTCCTTTATTTGCCTTTTGACTGACAGCTTACTTGTACAATAATTTTCTGCAGTCAAAATGTCCAGACTCCTGCTAACAAAGCTGAAGTAAACAATTTCTGGCATCAATTATCATCATGGCAATGAACTCACCCTCTCAGTCCTTTAAGTGGCACACAGAAAATTTAGATAGGAGGGGAATCGCAAATAGCCAGAATAGCCAGATTGGAGACTGTGTGATGGATGCTGTTTGCCAGATATAATTAAGTGGTATCTTTTTGACACAATTTAAAACCAATGAAAAAGATGATGGTATCAAGCCAACTTAGATAAAATAATTATATCAAGGTAAATGGAAATGCCCCAGCTGCCCTGAATCTACACAAGATGGGTTAAAATACCAGAGATCAGAATGACAGTGGAGAGGCATAGAGTATGAACCAGAATAAACAGAGGTCAAGCAGGCAAGTAAAGGAGATGCACACGCACACAGGTGGAGAGCAAAGGAGTGGGGAGAGACAGAAAGTACCTGGAAAGCTGGGAGTGCGCCAGTCCCTGGGTTATACAGGCATCGCAGCGAGGGCATGCTGTCCGCCAGGCTGGAGCAGCCCAGCCACAGAGATCTGGGCATAGAGCACTGCAGAGAAAGGACAACTATGAGATGGGACTGTATGAGACAGGATGGCACACATTACAGGAACTTTTAAGGCTTAGCCAAATGGCACCAACACAACTGCCCTTTAAGAGAGCACTAACTGCTGAAGCATCTTTTCCTTGAGAGAAGCTTTACAGATGGCATAGTAACAAAAAAAAAAAAGGCACTAAGGATCAAAAAAGTAAATTTTGATTAATATTCCACAACAATGTGTTGAGTTTTCCCAGAAATAAAAAGTTTCTTTCCAATTAATCAGACCTCTTCTCCATTCACAGCAATGCTCCAGGCAGAACACAAGGCAAGCAATTTTGCAAGAAAAGCAGAAAAATAAATGACAACTTTAAGTGTAATACTTGAAGGGAAAGAAAAGGTTTGTGTTTTGTCTGTAAATGGGATAAAAAGAAAAACCTATGATCCAAGGTGAATAGGAAGTTGGTGACACTTTATAAGAGTTTCATGTTTCTGCTTGCTTTGTTGTTTGTTAAATAAAATACAATTTTTATAATAAATTGATTCAGTTCCTGCAAACAGAAGTACAAAAAAAGGAGCCAAAGCAGCCAATCAAGGAAAATACTAGCCATTTTGATAGTTAAAGCCATTACCCCTTGAAATAGAGAGCTGCTTATTCATTTTACACCACTACTATTAAATTTAGGGATGCATTATGATAGCAATTGCTTTTACCAAACACACAGTTTTTGATGCCATAAGCACTACTGCATTTGTCTAATTACAGGCAAGGCAGGAAAAAACAAGTGTATTTTAAATTGGCAGATAGCCATGAAAACTGAAGGATGTGATAGATTAGCTGCTAGAGATTTTAAACCCTCATACTCTTCTTTTTTGCAATCCTGCCCCCCCCTTTTTTTTTTTTTTTTTTAATAGAGGGGGAGGGGATGGAAGGAAATTTGAGTGGAAAGGGCAGCTGGAATGGGGATGAAATGACAGCTGCCTTCTGAGCCTCCGTTTCTTCCTGCTCTTGAGAGGGCTAGAAAACCTTGCGCAATCTTGCACTAAACGAGTATGTAAGAGCAACATAACCCATCTTTGAATGAGCAGAAAGGTGATCACCAACACCCATAATCTAGTCCTGTGCAGACAGACACAGAGATTAACCTTGTCTGTCACCACATTCTTTGCTGTACTTTGTTGCAATTTACACTGCTGTTCCAGAAATAGTATTTAAAGACTGCTGGGGAATATAACCTATAGAAATGTTCTCAATAGAAGCTTATGATACCTTAAAATACATTCCTCACTGCATTTTCATTAAAAAAAAAAAAACAAAAACAAACCCAAAACTAAAGAACTCTTCCCTTTACAAAGATACTGAAACTCAAGAATTTGAGTACATCACAGCAATACATATCACATGAACTTGCTACTTGTATGTAATGCCCCTCCTGAGGAAAAAAAAATACAGCCATAGTATTGTAACAAGCTACAAATGTGAGCCATACTTCTTTGTCCATTCTAACCTCCCAAACACTCCCACATATAAAAAACCTTCCAAATGCCAGCAATCTTTCCTTTGCAATGTAATATGCATCACTACAGCTACTGAAAGCTGTTGTGACAATAACTTTAAAAAAAAAAATCATACATTAAATGGACATCCATGGTTAAGCATTTGACCAATTTTATTTATTTAAATCAAAGTTGCTTATTATTCTCTAAGAACGTCAGAGTAACAGGAGATTCCCTACATGGTGCCTCTGATGATGCACAGCAAATTCACTAGGTGAAGATCAGCTGCTTACCATTACCCATCCCAGGATTCATAACATAATACAAAAAAAATATGGGATGATTTTTTTTCCATACAGAGTTATCCAAGACTAGCAGCTATCATTTATTCCACATTCTCAAGCTTTCCCATTCCTTGGGCTGGCTCAAGTCTTCATGCTGTGATAATGAACTCAAAGAACTGATTGCTATAAAAACTGACTGACAATTTAAAGAAAGAAGTTACTCTAGGTATCTGTACTGACTGAAGCATGGAAGATACAGAGGCAGGAAAAATGAGGAGCACTCTGTCAGTGGAAAGGCAAGCTTAAGTTGACTCAAGGTTTACATGAGATTACAGCTCAAGTCAGAGTCATTACAATCTGCAGGTAGAGCACTCTATTGTGCCAGGGAACTTACAGGGCAATGAAATGTCTTCCTCTAAAATTGCCACAATAACAAAGGAAAACACTGAAGGGCTATTCTGCAGAGCTCTCTGTCCAACAGAGGACATCATTCCTCACCCATGCACTCCTGCCACTTACTATTGTTCCAGAGTTAGGAAGTACGAAGTAAAAAACTACCAATACCTTAGATGATTTCTGAATCTGTTCCACTATATAACAAAATCTACATTAGTGCTACAGTTCTGTTACCTATCTAAAAAATGTAAGTGTGAAGTTGCACAGTGTGGAAGGAAATGTCATTCCCGTACTTGCCTTTTACCTATTGAAGGAAGCACAGACGCTAAATTACTGGTGGTGACTGAAAGAGGCTTACTCACAAGCCTGAACAAAAGGCCCCAGGTGCTTCAATAGAAACAGCTTGTGTGTAAATCAGATGAGTGACCCACCAGAACAACTTCATTTAGAGCCTGATCTCTGAAGAATCTCAACAGCCTCTATCCCCATCCACTGAGCAAGCCACGTGTCAAACACTCACTTTTGTACTGTCAGCTCCACAAACAAGGGACTGGCCTCAATGTTCATGCCTTGAAAGCTGACTGAAAAAATCCTCTCCTGAACTCGAGTCAATCTACATCGATTCATCAAAACAAAGATACAGAGGCACAGTGCTTGGACTAGAGCCAAATGGGAATGCTGGTACTGCTTGCTAAGTACTGGGCCAGGATGCAGCAATCTCTTTATTTTCTTAACTCCCAACTGTATTCATACTTCGGATGTCTGCACAACTTTCAGACCCAGAGACCCAAAGCTTTTTATTTAGAAAAGCTAAACATCTTTAATACACATTGAATGGCATAAAATAGGGAATTATTTGATGAAAAACCCAATTTCTTTTTCCAATTGATTTAAAATCCCACTCCCTGAACTCTGAAATGTATTTTCCTAAATAAATACAGGGAGCACAGTTTCAAACAAGACCAGCATCCTCCTTCTGACAGAGGCTGGTTCCACCTGCTCCACTGGTGATTAAAATGGGTTTGCCTTACTTTGAATTAAAATAGGCTAGAAGCATTCACAGCCTCTGCCTGAGCTGAGTGGACAGTAACCATGAGCTGAAGGGAAGATGTATTTTAACCTATTCAATTATTCTTGTAATTATATTGCAAGAACATTTTTTGACTACATCAGATGTTCTGCCTCTAATAGTCTACCCTCTCTTCCAATTATCTGATGTCCTAAAGACAAATTTCAATACACACTCAATAGCTAAATTTTTGCCAGTGCTAAAAATTGGTTATTTACTTTATTTGCTACTGCATTACAAGATTATACATTACCATTTCAGACTGGGTTTTTCTTATCAAATTTGTTCTCTTCTAGTCCTTCAGCAAATACAATATACTAGGGGTAACTAACACAGTTTTAGTAAATTGTGTTACAGGTCAGAAATATATCACCTTGTCCTGTAAAACTAAGTGGCTCTACATGGGGAAAAAAAAGAGTTCTTGGACTACTACAGTTCACAACTACAGTGCACAGGTATGAAAGCATAAACTGACTATACTGAGCTCACTGTAAATCAAGAATGACCAAAAGAAAATCAAACAATAGTTGAAGGATATTTCCTTTATAGTCGCTTCAGATAAATTAATTAGACAGTAGTACAGAATGACTGTCTCTAATTGTGGCACATTTTAAAATAGTGAGGTATTACCTACTACCCCTGTATGAACCCTGTACTGAACTTTATGATAACCTGTGCACTTAAAACACCTTTGATTTACAGGCAGCCTAATATATTTTTGTACATCTTCACAAATTAGTGACAAAGCCAAAGAGGAAGCCAAATTTTCTCCCCAAGGGCTAGTGTTTGGTGTACTGTACATAAGATTAATTTCAGATGCTAACCACAGCTATTGCAGCCCTTCCCTAGCTCAGAATTGTCTCCCTTCTAGTACAGCATTCAGCACCTTATGCAGGTGAGCTCTACAAATAAACCAATAACAATTTCTAACTCTTACAAAAAACAAGACATGAGGGGAAAAGAGGTCCTAGAAATTCTACCAGCCAAACTGGAGCAGATAAAACATATGGGATGCTCTGAAGGGTATTAGAAGTATGTAAACCAGATGTGAGCTTGATATGAGGAGACAGATCACCACTTCAGAAATCAAATATGGGATGGCTGGCAAGAACAATTCTCCCTGAAAGTCTCTTTCACACTACTGTTTCCTGCATGCTATATAAAATCTAATTCTCAGGAAATGTGCCTAAGGAATTTTAATCCTTTATCAAACACATGCTCAGATCTTACTGTGATTCCTAATATTCAGAATTATTTTTATCATACACCACAAAAAATGGGAGAACAAACCTCAATACCTTTCAATCTCACTCAGTTCCTCTTACACTTTTTCTGGCCACATACTTAACTAAGCCAATGCCAAAAATATAACATACATCACTTTCACATTGTGTTCAGTCTGCACTATTCCTGTCACCACAGAATGCAACACATTGCACGAAACATATCAGATAAGGCAGCTGCTATTTACATTACAAATGTTGGTCTTGTGAAACTTAATAACAATCCCAGAAATTTACTTCTGGATAAAAAATTATTTTGGATCCTTTCCCTGGTCCACTTTTCATTCCTTTATCCTCTCGCATGCACATAAAAATGAAAAGGTATCTCTTATTTTTCCCTCTACTGTTCTAAGAGGTGTTTTCTTATTAAATATATATAAGTATTAAAAAAAATACTCCCAGTGCATCTTGTATACTTTCGCAATTAAAAAAACTGCCATACATATTTCATTTTTTAGCTTTGGTAGCTCTTCTTATCTGAAAAAAAAAGTATATAATATAACTTTTAAAAAAGGTGCCAAAACTGAACGAGAATATTCTTTTATTATTTATTTTTGAAGATTTTGTGGGGCCTAGGTTTTTTTTCTTTTCCCCTATCCCAACAATGGATGCCAGGCATACTAAATACATAATTACATGAGAGAGCCACACAGCTTTCAAAGGAGCCATTCAAGTGAATTGTGTAAATAATATGCCTTTAAAAACCCTAACATATGAATACAGATTTACCAGTTATGAAGTAGTTATATACCTGAGAGACAAGAATATGCATTAAAAAAAAAATTCTGCCCAATTATGAACTTACCAAAGAGACTAGCATGTCTCAGAGCAAATTAATACTTTCATAACTTTTGGAGAAAGTTTTTTGCCTGTTTTCACTTGAAAATAAGAAAAACATTAAAAGCTGTAAGTCTTAATTAAGACAAAAAAACAACAGTCAAAAGCCATACAGTTAAAATGCACCTCCTTGCATCCCAGACCAGTTTTCCACACTTATAACTAGGTAATTCTGACTTTGTCCCTGGCAGTTTTTCTTGAAAGTCTTTCCACAGTAAGAAAATTGATTAATAAAAATAAAGAGGCCACTGTGGTAATCCTTGGAGTGTGACCATGAGAAGGATCTTGCAGGGCTCAACCAGCCCACCAACAGTTCTGACTGCACATATTGCACCAGAATCGTGCAGCGCCAGATGTGGTTGCTGTCACAACCAGTGCTTTGCACAATTCCTCACCTTCTATTATGTTCAGACACCTTGGTCACATTTCCACAAGCATGTATGGGTATGATTCAAAGTGGTTTGTGCTCCTGCTTTGCCATAAGAAAAGCTCAGCTATCTCATTAAAGACCCTTGGACCATTTTTCACGAACTGCAAATCAAGCAAACCAACATTTCATTTTGGGAAAGCTGAGTGTAGTTTTCTGGCACAACCAGGGTCTGACTTCCAAACAATTAGGTCTCACAAATCAGAGGCTGAAACATGCTACTAGATTCAATTATAACACTTCCTAGATTCCAAACATAGGTCATACTGGACTTCTTACCCTGGTACAGATCACTGACTTCAGTGCAGCAGTTTTCCCCTTCACCCTCAGGGTGTTACTACATTCTGCCAGCTTTGCTGTGCACACAGAACTCCAACTGCTGTACAGGGTTCTTTTTCCTTCAGCCACCCACTTTGTGTGTAATTGCTCAGTAAATTTTCCTTAACATACGTATTATGCAAATTCTTCTCTAATCTTCTGGTAACTCCCTAGCTAACAGTAGCTTTTTACAAGATATTCCAGTTCACTAACTACTTTTAAATATCAAAGATAAGACATATGGAAAAGGATTTACGTATTCAGATTATCCAAATAATAACTTACCTGAGTGGGATCTGGGAGGCTCAAATCACAGCTTTTAGGTACATGTTTGTGAAGAAATGTTTTCCCCAAGAGTGGTTCCTGGAGTTCAACCTCTGTGATTTCAAGTCAATAGAAATTACATGCCCCAGGAAGGGGCCAACTTCCCTCTGTCAGGTGTACGAGATCCTCATTTGCCATGTGCTTGAGGGAACTTGTATGGATCACATCTGAACTCAACAATACTAATGTTTTCATAATTATAGCTCTTCAATGCATGAAGCTGATAAATCTAAACCAGTGCAGCTGCAGAGTTTTAAGATTTAGGTGCCATACCCTTCTTTAAGAAGAACACCTGCAGAGACTTGTGTGTGCTTCTTTAAAGAGCACCAAACTTACTAAGAGCAATCTCACCAAGGTCTAAAGCATGAAACTCTGTGAAGGCTTAAAATGGAGATTTTACAAGACCAAGTGCACTTGGCTCTTTGGTAAGCAAGAAAACACAGTTGCTACTAAGCTTCATTATGCCTGATGATCTTAGAAATATCTTCAAAACTTAATGATTCTATAATTCTGTGTCTAAAGACTGATCAATCACAAACAATTCCTCATGACTTAGGGCAGAGTAACACAGCATACTAAGGAATGTGTTGAAACCTCTTCATCTTGGAACATTTCTAGAACTTCTCTCTATTTTCGTGACACAAACTGCAGAGAAAAACCTACATTGGTGGAGATATGAAGCGGAAGTATCATTAGATTTTTCCCTCATCTCTAGCTTTATTTAATTCCATAAAATCTCTCAGAGTTATTGTCATGCACCTACCACACATAAGTGTTTCAAGGAAAAGTGTTATGCCTGCATAGCACTTTGAGGACATAATGTACTATATGAGTGCCAAGTATTAATAAATGAACTGCAGAAAGAAATCTTATTTCAACTTTCCACCCAAGGAGTTAGTATCTGAATTTTAAAAAGCATATGGATCCACTGAAAATAGATGTTTTAGAAGTTAAGGAAAGGATGCTAAATGACAAAATTACAAAACCAAAACATATCCAGAATAATTTCATTCTTCTCTCAGCAAAGTGCAATTCTAGCAGAAGAATCTTGGTTTCACCACAGTCCTGGTTTTTACACTCTCTTTTCCAGCCGACTTGACTGAAGTGCAGACCATTAATATCTGAAGTACCTTGTTTTGATTATACTGGCCTTTGCTGGTACCAATCTAGTTAAGGTATCACCAAGAATTTCCAGCATAAAACACATTTACAGGTTTATAACTTGGCTTTAAAAATTCTACTACAAAGACAGTGGGAGGCAGAAAGGCTCAGATGAGTGCATTACATTACGTATCCTACGTGATGCATACTTGCTCACAATGCTATGAAAAAGAGAGGCATTAGCTTTAACTCTGAATTACCATGTTTCAGAAGCCACCTAAAAATGATACTTTTACTTCCCTGTTTATGTAATCAAAATAAGGTTTTGTAAGTGTTTTGCCTAATTAGCTTAACTTGCCCAGTTTCATAGTTTGGCATAAATTACAGGAAGTGTCCATATAATATAGGAATTAAAATGTCATGTCTATTGACTGTATTTATACACAAACATTCCCTCCCTTTCTCCCTTCAGAAGTCAATTGTGGCTTGTCTCCAAAGGGGCAGCATCTAGGTGATGAGATGTTACAGATTGCTAGCAAGTCAAAAGCTTAAACAAAGATCAAGGCTGAATAAAACACCTGTATTTTCTACAAAAAGACTAACACCTAAACAGGAAAGAGCTAGAGTAAAGAGAACAATGCAGGTTACTTAAAATGCCAGTCTTAAAGCAATGTGTATTTCTGGCCATTGTATTTCCTCTAGCCCACATAAGAACACAATACAACTCTCCATTACAGCACAGCAACATTAAATATAAAACCTGCCATTAAAGGGCAGAGGGTAATGACATCAGTGTGGGCAACCCATGCTCAGGTAGTGTTCAACTATTATCTCCAGTTTAAGAAGGCTGAAAATACGCAAATGCAGCCAGCACTGGTTTTAGACAAAATTGTCAGTTTTATGGATATTTATAGTATGTGTCCAGTCTTGCAGAACTCCATCTTCCTCCACCTCATCTGTAATATAAACTGCTTTTAGTCCACATTAATACAATGTGTTACTGGGATACTTCTCACATTCTGTGTAAGTCAGGCACCAGATCAATACTCAGCCATGCTGAGGAAAAAAAAAAAATCATTAAGTTAGGATCCTGTTAAAAATACAGACAACAGGAGAATAAACCTGATGCACAGCCCCCATTCCATCTGGATGCATATGTAGATTACGCTTTTACATACATCAAAAGTGGCTTTCTTTTCAATACATAGTTTTAAGGAATCCTATAGGTAGTATCTTTGATAGATATTCTATAAACCAAACTCACCTCAAAAAAATTTAACCTTTCTGCTTCTCATGCAAGCTCTTCCCAGCCTTTATATCAACTGCATTACCCTTACACTTCCTGTGGTGAAATCACAGCACGAAATTGGAATAGCAAAGCTACTTCCACGACAGTATCTGCTGATGATAAGCACAGGTTTATAACTTTTCCTTGGATCAAGGAGTAAGAAGATTGAGACAGACATTAGAACTAATATCAATAAACTAAAAATCAAAGGAAAAGCATGCTTACAAAAAATTTCTTTTTCAAAAAGTGCAGGTTCTTCTATTATTTGAGGTTGCCTAGTGTAAAGCCTCCTTGAAAATTTTACTGTGCATTTTACGTTTTGTACCCTCTTGGTATTTTTCAGAGTCCAAAATGCATATATCCCACCTGCATCACAGCACTGGTAATATAAGGCTGCTCTGTTTGCCTCAGAAGTAAAAGGAAAACAGAACAGCCACACAATCCTCTTCCTATTGTTCTCCCAACCCACATAAGAAACAGAAACTGATGCCGTGCCCCATAGGTCAACAAACTTGAGCTCTGTGAGACAATAATTGCAGAGTTGAGATTCCTCTGAGACACCTTGCCTCCGGCTCAGCAAAGTTTAAATCAAGAAAACATAAGCTTCAGTGTCCCAACTGACCTTCACTGGAGGGGGCTTGAGGAGAGGGAGAGAGAAACGGTCTCTTGGAAAGAAGCTCCAAAGCACACTTCACCCTTGCAGCACATCACTCGTCCAAAGAAATGGTTTGCAAATATAACAGAAGATTTGATGGCCATCTTCTAATAGGTGTTCAAGCCCTGCTCAGTTTTGCAGAAGTCAGTAAGCTGACAGCAGTAAGCAGCTTGCACAAGCAAGTTACTACTTACTGCTTCTAAGATACTGACACGAGACTGGAGATCATCAAAACCATCCTGTTAGCACCTTCAATGAAACTCTCATATTTTAAGGGGATTTGCTGATGCAGCTTTTCATTCTCACACTCTGCTCAAGTGACTTGGCTCTTTGTTTATGTTGGGCTCACAGTACCACCTTGAAGATCCCTTCACCACCACGTTTTGTCATTTCACAACTGCAGTTGCCATGACAACAGGATGCAGCTTATCTGTGCTGTTTTCATATTTCCAGTTTTTGTTGCCATAACAACACATTCTGGCTTTCTACAGAAACAGCAACTTTAAGCCATGCATTCTCAAGGACACGAGATTCATCATATATGTTAATCAGAGAAGAGATCTGTACAGGCCATTTGTAAATTAAGCCATTTTTTCTGAAGAGGGATTTTTCACTCACAAAAGTGAAAAGCTGACAGCAATTGCTAGAGGCAGACTGCTGAGACATCTAAAGCCTGGCCTTTAATAATAGCCAGAGTAATATAGCACTAGGCCACTTCCGAGTGGGGACTCCCCACAGTGTCAGACTGTGTCAAACTGCACAATTGTTATGTGATGTGAGTAAGTGTCCATACTTGATTCACCCAGGCAGATCTGAATTAGATGCTAGATGCAATTCTCTTGAGTTTTAACCCAGTGGCCTCCCCATTATTACCAGCACCACCACCATGCAGCTTTGTGTTTGAAGGCCCATTTTAATTCTGTAATTCAAGCTGTTGTTGTAGATCTGTTTTCAGACTCTGACCCTCTTCGCTTCCAGGTGACTGCATTTTGAACTTTTATTTACAGGAAGTGCACATTCATCAGACTGGTGAGAAAATGTTATACAAACACAGCATGCATAAACACAAAACAGTGATGGCTATGAGGGGTATCAGCTAACATGGCACTGTAACTTCATTACACCCTCATTTATGTACTTCACTAATGAGACAAGCACAGGTGTCTAACACGGTCCCTCACATGAGATGAATAACAATAATACAGTCCAACCTGCTTTAGCCATGCTTGGTATCCAGAAGATATAAGTTGAAATCCATCTTTTGGCATGTGTATTCGGGGCTAGGAGAGAATAGACATAAAGAGAGACCTCCTTTTACACTGGGACCTAGCTAACCTAAGTCTAAATTCTGGAGCACTTTAAACAACGCAGATTTTTTTAAGCCACATATGAAGGTTTAGTCCCCGGGTTAGTTCTTGTTTACTGCTCTGATATCAGCTGCTTCAAGAACACTTTTTTAATAAAGCCACCATTTTTGTTTTCCACCATTTTACATTTCAGTTCAGTATATATAGGGGGTTTTTTTTTAATGTCCACAAAAACGCACTTGGATGAGCACAGCCTCTGTGGTGGGTGCAACAGCAAAGACTAATGGTCATTAATGCTTCTGACTCTACATAAAAAGCAAATGGTGTCAAAACAGCAGTAGTCAAGCTCTGAGTGTTTTCACAGTTACCATCCTCAACATGATCAGACCAGACACTGGGACAACATGAAGAGATGACAGAAAACTCCCAAAGAGGTGCAGCCTTAATACCAGGGTAACAGGTTGTTATACTTAAACACAGCCATAAATTATACCTCAAATCAACAGACAAATATAATCTCACCCCCATTTACTGTGTTCATGCTTTATTGGATTGAAGAAAAGGCAAGACACCAAATTGCTCTAGAAACACAAAACATACATAGCATAACTTACAGCGAGGAAAAAGTATGCAACAACCCCCAAAACACTGTCTGGCATGACATTTATTTGTAGTTCAAAGACACTCCCTCATTCAAGTGGATTCAAGTGTTCTCCCTCCCCCCAAAAAAGGAGATGCTTAGAAATTAAAATCACATCTAAGCAACAGGACCAGACAGAACATCCACAAACACCAAGTCCAGAGATTTTTCTTACTCCTTGAAACTACTTCACAATCCCTTTCTTAACTCACAGAACTTCCCCTCCAGACCAGATGTGTGCCCCTACCACTCACTCCTCCTGGAAGGCTGGAAAAAGCTTACTCATTTTCAGAATGGCTCTACTGAAGATAAGCTTACTCTCACTTGTTTTTGAGTCAACACAATATTTAGTTTGTACAAACTGCATCCACTTTGGTACTTGTAACACCAAAAAGTATAATTTGTTAGACAAAAAATGTGTTATGGCTGAATGACAAACCTTCACACCTATGGTGGGCAGCCTTGGAATTTGAAAATATAATAAGAACTAGAACAGACTAAAATCTTGCCTCTAAAGAGAAGTACACACTCAGGATTTTACAGTATACTTTAAGCACTTGTTATTTTTGCTTCTCTTCAAGAATTTAAATCCTCCTAAATCTTTCAAAGTAGTAGTAAGATTATGCCCTGGTGTCCTAGCCAATGATCTCAGTTGAACATGAATTTTAATAACCACCATTGTGCTGATAAATTAAAGTCAAGTATGTCTGGTTACTGCATTCACCTGCTGCGTTTGCACTTGCAATGCTTACCACATTAACAAACTATGTTTTAGGAGACTTCTCACACAGCCAGAAGCATTATCCTCCAAGACCTAAGCCTTCCTTCAGCACTAATGTCATGGGTGGTTAGTCTCTCTACGACTGTAAAATGGGGACAACACTCATTTAACCCACCTCACAGGTTTGCTGAGAGGAGCTCTTGACATTTCTATGTGCTTTGGAAATGGAAGGAACTATATGAAGTGCTGCATATCTAGCAAGAACACTACAGAAATACACATTTTACTTCTGCCTCAAGTACTTCAGTTTCTTTTTCAAAGTAGCACACCCCAATATGTATCTATCCAGGAAAAAAAAAAAAAAAAAAAGAAGTCCTCATAAGCAGAAATAACAATCATTTGAAATCAGTGTCACAAGTTGGGAGACCTGAATACCAGTCTCAGATGTGCCCAAGTTCACACAACAAATTGTTGTGATGTCAGAAACAAATTGCATTCACAATAAATTGTGAAAAATTACTTCATTTGTTTCTGTTTCTGTCACCTAACCTACTAATTAAAGGATAACAATCAAACTCTTCAGACCAGCGGGCTGCTTAACATTTGCTAGCCCACCAGGCCAGAGCAGTCTGAATAACTGATTTAAAGACACTGACTTGAACCATTTAATTTGAAGATCCTGGTCCTGCAAATATGTAAGTGTATTAACAGATCTGTTGCCAGCAACAGGATTACTCTGCAGAAGTATTTCCAGTAGTAAAGATAACACTGTATTTCTATTTAGACAACTCTTACCAACACAGTTTTTATGACTCGAAAGTAAAGTTGCTTGAGTATTGTAATAAAAGCAATCAGGACTTTCGGCGGATTAGCAGCTACTGTAAACTCAATTTATTTTTCAATGCTGACAAGTGAAACGTAAAAATAGGAGAAACTAAGACCCACCACTCATCCCTCAATACTGTATTTGCAAAATCCTCTCAATGAGGTATGTCTCCTCTGCATTTAATAAACCTACTCTCATTTAAGAAGAAATGAGAGACTACACAGAAGAGAAGCAAATTTTACCAGTACAAGGTATGTGTGTCATTACCCACATACTGCTGCTTATGCCATTAAGGTTGGATATTTGCACAAGTGAGCCCCCATTTACATCAAAATAAGCACAATAGAAAAGCATAATTTAATTAAGATTTCTCAGATTGATGACTGGTTGTAAAAGTTTAGCCAATCTCCTAAATTCTGAATTTCTGTGGTTTTCCAAGGCACACTGTAAATGACCCCTAAGAATGCATTCTTCAGCAGAGAGAGGCAATTAAAGTAATACATCTGGTTAAAATATTCTGAATTGCTGTATCCCAGTGACAGCAGACAGGACTGTAAGAGGACTGTCAATTTTAAAAAATAAAATACAACTGCCCCTCTTTCCCCCAGCCTTAAAAATATGTGGGATCCAGAAAATGGTCTTGTTTGGAAGCTGTATTAATTTATAAATCAACACTAAAATCTTCCATGATTATGATCCATTCAAAGCTATTCCACCAGCAATACAATTAATTGCCCAGCAAGACCTACTCATTTTTGTATTTTCATGAGCACACATCGTTTATGCTCATGGTTCAGTACCATTCATAAGCACAGTATTTTCTCTTAGCATCTGCTCCAGCATTTTCCTTGACTAGAAGTCAGGCTGCTAGGGGAATTTTGCTCTCTTTTTCAATAGCCTCAACAGTGATTGCTTTCCTCAAAAAGTAACTCTGAAAGCACTCTGACTGCTAATTTATATCATGCTATTTTGTGAATATTTCACATTTTGATTTATGTGAGTGACTAATTTGTAATATAACCTAGTCTACTTCCTTTTCCAAGACATTCATGTTTATTATTGAGGCCTTGCTTTTAAAATGAGCCTTCCATTATCCCAGATGGCTTATTCCACAACCATCAGCACCTTACTCACAGTTCTGAAATGCAATTTTACTGTGTATGAAATCTTAACTCTCTCTCTAGTCTTTCTGGTGTCCACAGAACCTGTTTTCTATACTTTAGCCATATATTAAAATTATATATATTGCATCTGTCTATAAACTGGGGAGCCAAAATAGCTTACTTTGCTCATCTCTTTGTCTGCAACCCCTGACTTTTTTTCCCTTTAGTAATCTACTCTTCTGTTTTTAATCCATTTGATTTCTGCAGTCCCTAGCAAGGCCCAGAAAAACAGAATGATTCTTGAGAAGAAGTCAGTAATTTAAAATTCAGTGGTACCCTCTCCACTTCTCTACCAAGGCTGATTTTCAGAGGACATTTAATTACAGGCCTGAGTTCCTATTTTCTAAGCCTAAACACAACCCCTGAAGGCTTACAAGATTTGAGTCACAGCTGGAGCTGTGGTTACTATACAGTTTAAATATCAGCCTCTTTACTGTGCAATTTGTTTCGAAAATCAAATCAGATGCTGTGTCATAAACAAGTGCTAATTAAGTACTGAGCGGAAATTGGGCTTTTTTGTGCAAGAAGGGTTCTTAAATATCTGCATCTTCACTTCCAAAAGAAAGGATAAATACGTCAAGAATGATAATTATAAAAGGAAACCTACTATGGTACTTCCAAGGCAGTACTGCTGCTTCTGCATTTCATCTGCTTCCATGTAAGAAAAAATGGGGGGAGGGGGGGAAGTTGAGATCTGTATGAAATATATATGTACTAAGGTTCTTATTAATCTGATCATATCACCCTTAATGCTTGCTGTTCCCTCAGAGAAGACATTCACTCTGGGTTTCCATCACATAGAATTTAAACAAGCAAACTAAACCCATCTCTCTCCATCACTGCAAAGCAATAATGAAGCTACTTATATTACCATTTCTTTTAAGTCATGATCTACACACAGTATTTATTTGACAATAGCATTGAATTCATTAGATATAACACCTTGTTTGATAAATATCAAGTGAAGAACAGGAATAATGCATTTTAATACTCTGAAGGTTGCCTCTGAGTAACAATATTCAGGACTCCATTAACTAACAGGCTGTCGGCTACAAAAGCAGAATTAAATCTGTCAGACACTGACATGGAAGGGCATGGCCAGTTGCACTGAAGATTGTCCAGTTGAGATGACTTCCACAGCAAAGGAAAGTACCCCCTGTGGCCTAGAGTTTGTAATGAGTTTGCATCCATTACAGCAATAAACAATAATTCCTATTACAGAATACACAACTTCATGGCCCAAACAGATCCCTGACTCTACTGCCCAAAGCAATACTCAAAATAAGGCAGAGTTAGATCTGTGGACTCCAATTCAACAAAACCAAACATATGATTTCAAAATCTTTCATTGTTATTAGGAAAAAAACCCATGAGCTGTCTGATCCTAACAGCTTAAGTTGCCAATATTTAAGTGCGTCCTTTGTGAGATTTTGTAGAAAGAATGAACAAACACTGAGTCAGCTGACTGTCAGGTCTCACAGTTTGATACCAGCTCCTTCAGAAGGACACAGCACTCTCAAACAGTAGGTTCTGAGTGCCTGTGAGCTTAATGAGTTCACTGCACGTGGTGAACGTGGCTACTCCAGTTCCTTAATGAATCTGCCTGAGCTGCTCGACTGAGATCTGCTCAAAACCAACTCCCACTGGAGAGTGTCTATTTATACAACTTGACAGATAAATAGATGCAGGGGTTTTTTATATCCTTCAAGAGCAGCAGCAACCAGGTAAACTACTTCTGTAACATGAAACACCTGGAGACCTTCTTTAGGGCACACAAGAATACTAAGCTACACTACTGAAAACCAAATGGAGACCCATGACAGCACTCCATTAATCTCTGAACAAAGTAACAGCAAGATCCACAAACATGCTTACTCCAGCAGTGTGGAGATTCTCTCTGTGCCCATCCGTGATTTCACAACCATTTGACACTTTATGTATGAAATTCAAGTGCTATATCCAGCCTCCTTCAAGACTGCAAGATCTGTGAAGACCATATCTCATGCTACTTCCTGAATTTGTGCCAGGTAAGTATCCAACAAGAACAGTGACATTCACAGCACAAGAATTTATGTATAAAACAGCAGCTGGAAGCTAGTCCAGAGACCAAGAAAATGAAGCTGCTGCCTTCCAAGTATTGTGTTTCTTTTTTATAAGTCCCTAGAAAAGTCAGAGAGCTCACCTGGATTCTGATTTTTCACTGAAATTCAGAGCACCAGGAATAGAAAGCCCTGTACTTAAAAAAAAAAAAATACAGCCAAGATAAACCAAATTAAGTTTGGAAAATTACAATCTCCATAATCAGCCTAAGAACATACAGTATTAACTTTCACCTTCTCCATCTCCTGCTGAACTTTAGGTAACAGACATAAAAGCATGCAGGAGAGATGGGTTACAGGGTACCAACCACCCTGGAAGGAAGTCTGCAGTTCACACATTAAGCAGACATTTGTAAAGGGAATACCATTTTTTTCCTAAAGAGAAGGATGAAGAGCACACTTCAGCACTCCACTACATTTTCTGCTTAGCTACTGAGCTCTTGTCTTCTGAGCAGGCTCCAACACTAGCCAAACAATTTCCTGTTCAATAAAGTAGCCAAAACACTTCCTCTTTGCAGGAATGGCCATTCTGTCCAAATACATTTCCCTTACAAAGCACTCTGCTACAATTACAATGCAGGACCTTTTCATCCACCAGAAGTAACTTGGAATCTGTAACTAATTGCCTCTAAAACTTACCAAAATGTATTAAATTTCTTTTCCTTATATAAGTACCCTGTACCAAGTTCCATGACAGTTCTCAATTCCTGGCACAGGATGCAAATGCTCTTTGCTTGGCTTAGTAGGACAAACTCCTCCTTCAACCAAAAAACACCAAAGCATCACCTGCTGTCTTGGAGGACTACAACACCAGAATGAAGCAGGGGCAACAGCAGCAGCTGAAGACACCAAATGGGCAGTCCCTGGTAGCATCCTCATGCAGAACAACCATCTAATTATGTCATTCTAACCAGAGTGAACCTAAAATGTTGCAGAAATGGCTGGCCAAAAAAGAAAAAACCAAAGGCAGAACACAAACAGTATGTCCTGTCTCCCAAGAAAGGGCATCTACTGAGACTGAGTACTCATAACTATTGCCAAAATGAAACAGTCACTGTGGGAGGCTAAGTAAATCTACTCCCAATTTAGAACAAATGAGAATTAGTGCTAGACTAACCCAATCTTCTTCTTTAAGAAGATCACTGAAGTCCAGACAAATTAGAAGTAGTTAAGCATTTGATAGATGACATGTAGGAAGTTACTAGTTAAAATGAAGAGGATTAGGATTAATACCAGAGTTATAAGGAGGCTAAGAAACTAAAAACTGTAGAGCATCCCAGGCAAGTTTGCAAAAGGAACCATTAAGCTGCACAGAGAACGATCCTTGTTGAAATCTATTATTATTCTTGAAAATAGTGTTAAATTTTCTCACTAATGGCTAAAATACACGAGAATTACCAATGTGCTAATGAAATTAAAGAGATAGCATAAATATCTAGGACCAAAGCATCTAGATGATTTGGTAACAGAACTGACATATGATGCCTATAAATCAAGAAGTTACATTATTTCCATTATAAATTAGGAACTCAGTAACTGAGAAGAGGGAAAGAGGCCCTGGGATATGTTACTCATTAGATGATGATGGTTCACCCATAAGATGTGGCCACAGAAATGGCAAATACTACTATAGGCCATTGTATAAAGTAAAAAATTCCCAGAAGAGAGGAATTAGGATCACTGCTTTAGCACAAGGAATCCATAAAATATTTCCTGGAATGTTTTGTATAGCTCTGGTCATTCGTGTTTCAGGAAGACCAATCAAATTTTGCAGCTGTTTACAAAGGTCTACTAAGATGATCAAAAGTTCCAGGAAATGTCCTACAACAGAAGGAAAAATAAATTAAAGAATGCTGGTTTAGCCTGACCAGATCCAGCTCAGAGCAGAATATGATTCTCTCCACAAGTATCTGCAGATGAACACAGGGAACAAGGAGAGCTGTTTAAGCTCAAGGACACTGGCATATGAACTAATGAGAACGAATTAGCCATGAATGGAGTTAAGCAGGAAAATAAGAACTAGGATTCTGACTTTCAAAGTAGTCAAATCTGGAATAGCTCTGCAAGGGCATAGCAAAGAGAATTCCACTTAGCAACTGCTTTCACTAGTTTGTGAAAGCTTTAGAGAGTACTTTGGTTGCCAATATCAGACTCGAACCCATGCTCCACAAGGCCTATTCCAGTCCAACACCGACACGTGTCTTCTCACTGATGGGCCCTTTATCATCTCTACCTAAATTCTTACGTTAAGGTCATGAGATTATAAGAATATTTTCTTGTCAGTAAAAAACTTGCAGGGTATTTATGCTTCCTTATAACAACAGCTGTAACAAAGTACTAGAGCAATACACTTCGCTGGAGTCACTGCAGTCAAGAGAAGGAAAAATAAAGAGGAAAAAGTTCCAAAAATAAAAGGGAATGCAGATTTTTGTCCTTTTGAATATATTAGCAACAGGAAACACCTTTTGTCACATTTGAAGAAGCTGTTAACATTATTTGTATTTCTTTCTTTTGAGATACCTCTAAGACTCATCTTCTAAAACAAGATCAATCCATCATTCCTTGAGACTACACCCCCTTCTCATTGTTCTAATTTGCAGGAGATGAATGATAGCTGGCTGCATTTCTCAATCATGCTGACAGTTTTGGCAAAAAAGAAGGAAGGGCATTGAGCAGTCCCAATGAACAGCCCCCCTGGAGAATCGCCAGCATCTTCCTAATAGACAGAATTCAAGGCCAACTATCCATAAACTAAAAGCAACTCCCACATAAACACTGCTCCATTCTGTACTGCTCTCACAATAAATTACAGATGATGTGTGGAGAGAGGGAGACTGACTACATTGTATGACTTTCATGATAGACCATTTTTCTCTGAAACAACTAGAGACTGTTCTGGTTGCTGTATGGGCAAGCATGGAAACATTCAGACTCTTTTCTAGTCAGCACACAGTCCAGCCCTGATTCGTATCCAAGCAAAGACTGCCATCACCTTTCTCTACAGTGCTTCATCCATCCCACTACACTTGGGAAAAATTCTTACAATTCTGTAAGTATAACTATGTCCTAAGATGGAAATATCATGAACGAGTATTCCTACAAATGGAAAAATCCCATTCAGGGCACAAAGCCAGCTGATAAAATTCACACCAGAGTTCTGCATTGGCTGGTGTTATCTAAATTCCCTCTCTACCATCTTCTTCAGGTGCTCCAGGTGCTTCTGAAGAAGACAGGTCCACCTACACTACTGTTAAAGAACACACTTCTTACTGCTCTGCTAACATAAAACTGTACTCAAGAACTTCTTCATTCCTTTGTAGTATGCCCCTGCAACCTCTCCCTCCTCACCACGGGATGAAGCAAATTAAACCAGCATCAGGCCTTTTTGCTGCTCCTAGTCCAAACTGGTTACTCCAATGGATTCTGCCAAGAGGCTGCATGGCTCCTGCCCACAGACTGGAAACACTTCTGTCCTTCCCTCAAGAAGACTGGAAAGACCCCTTGCTGAGCTTTCCCATTCTTCCTCATTCTCTCCTTTCCACTGCTCTCATCAAAATGACTGCACAAGACTCTGTTTTAGCAGTGGGGGAAGGAAAATTAAATCAGATGTTTCTCAATTTTTAGTACAGAGGAGGACTAGAAGTAGCTAGAGAGTGCAAAATTATGATCAGTCATTTTTTTCCGAGCAAAATCATTGCGGAAAAGTGAAATAATTTAAAACTATAAGTCATCATGTCTGCTTCTGAACCCTTCTGCCACCCCAGCTAAAAAAATCTGGCTGTGCATGCACAGCAGCAAATAGGCTGAGCACCCATTGGTTAATGGGACCACGGAACTTGCACATCGAAGAGAAAAAAAAATGAATTTTAATGCAGTTTTTAGAAATACTTGTCATTGTTTCAGCATTGCCATTTAGTGAATGGGACCGATTTCTCTCTCAGTAGGGGATGATATTTTAATGATGTAACAATGTACTTCCCAGAAGAAAGACAAGCCTCATGAGGCAGATTAAAACTAAGAATATTCAGATCCCATTAAAATCAGACAGTTTCAAACCATTTTTAAAATTAATTTTGTTTAATGATAAAATGGGTTATCTTAACAGGTGGCTAGCCAATTGTAAAATTAACCAAAACATGGTCAGAAGCACAAGGGTAGCTATTAGAAGAAGTGGTTTCTTTGTATTCTGCCTCCTATTATCAGTGTACCATATCAGCCTACACAAATTCCTCAGGTCCGTGACCCCCAGCAAATTTGTGAGCTTCAGCTTTCTCTTTCTGCAAGCAGGGGTAGCATTTGTCCAACACCAGAGCTCCCCAGCACCTCAGAAAAGCTGGCATTGGAAAGCTCTGTTGTTTAATAAGCAGGAAATATTTAATGCAATTCCCAGGATGTTTATTTTCAACCATTTCTGTGGTATCAAGTTTTTCACAGCACTAATCAGTATCCTGTCAGGGAAACAGCTTCATGTTTGATTGCTTATTAATTGTATTTTGAGCACTTACTCTTTAGCTGCAGCCACTGGACGCTGCTATGCTACAATTAATTTTCAGCTTCCACAGCTGAACACACAGTGGATTCAGCCCTTCTGTGCAAAATCACTTAAAATGTATAAAGAATGTATTTTGTTGAGCATCTCCAGAATTGTAGGGAAGAAATGAGGAAGACTGAAGAAAACACTCAGTACTGGAAATACCAGTTAAGCTTGCTACTGAGGACAGTTAAACATTACACAAATCTCACCTGCATGCATGGAGTTTAAGATGATGCAGTACAAGACAAGGAAGTGAGGAAACAGCCTATTCCATCTGCATTGATGAATTTAGCATGAAAATTTTTATACAAAAGATCAAGTTGCTCAGCTTGCTACTTTTGCTGGTCTTAAATGTGATCCTAAATACTGTTGCAGTTATCACTGAGAAAATGAATATGACAAGAATATTTGACAACCCAAAGAGAAGAAAAAAGTTAGTGGGATCCCTTCACACAACACTTAGTGAGAATTCCTAATTTCCAGGTATAAATCACTCTTCTTGTAACAGAAAATAAGTATCTTTCATAAACATGTTTTACAATACAACTACCATACAGTAAAATCCACAGAAAACAAAATAATGGATGAACGCATTTACTTGACAAACATATCCACTCAACATTTGTATGTCAGGAAATACTTTCTGATCCCCACTGAAAATGTTTTTAGAGTGTGAAGTGAATTTTAAAGGAGACCAGACCAGGAAGTTTCCTCAACCACTTAACTTTTTGTCTCAAGTCATTATTTCTGCTACCTCAGTAGCAGCTGACACTGAAAATCAAGAAGAAAACAACATAATTTTATATTTCATCTTATTTATGGCCCAGACATCAGAGCTTGGAGTATTTCCAGTGGCCAACCAAAGATGACCATTTGATTTTTTTCTTCATTAGGCACCTCTTAAAGAGGTGATCTCTGAACACTTTACATTGCTGCCTTACCTCGAGACATGATACACAACTGTGGAATAATTTTATTTTTTCCCTCTAAAATCCTCATTTCCTTTTTGTATATCACAAACCATTTTAGGATACTGAGAATGTTGAGGCCACCACACATCTTGTGTCTCCCAAAGACTATTTAGGAAGCCCTTTGCCTAACCAAACTTCGTGGTTAGAACAGTCTGCTTTATCTCACTAATGAGAATGATAATTTAGTACCAAATACTCAAGAGGAATTATAGCTCTGCTGACTGGCAAATAATTTGCCAAGGCAGATTAGTTTAGCTGCATAAAATAAATATCCACCTGCACATACTAGCACTAATCAGGGCGTGAAATTAAACTTTTTATTCAGTGGGAAATAACTGCTGCAAGGCGGCGATTTAGTCTGAGAAGCAAATATTAAGGTCAGCCTATTCTCTCTGATGTTTATAGTACATATTACAGTGAGGAGAGCATGGTGCAACAAATTTGGCTTTTTAAGTCTATGAAACTAAATACTTCAGTGATGCGATAGCAAATTTGCCATTTGCTTTTCTAATTGCATACATTTAATGGAGCAAAGTGGCTGAAATGAAACATTACCAGAGAAGCGAGGGTGAAGTTACTGAAGTACCAAAGGCCTGCATCAAGTGCAGAAAAGTCTACAGCATGAAGTTTGGGGTAGAAGAAAATTAATCAATGTTTTTCATACAATACACTAGTGCCAACAAACACCCAAAAAACCAGGATGCTATTTCAGTACTGGTAAGTTCATGTGTAATATTCAAGCAGGATTTGCAACCCCACATTTAAGAGGCAATGCTCTGCTATCCCAGCTTACAAAATTATTCTCACTGCTTTTATGACATCATTGCTTTGGATACCCAAGGTTCTCTGCCACAATGACACAAATATGTTACTGGGAAGACTGCAAGGTTCTCAAAAGATTTTTTTAAAAATAGCTAACAAATAACAGGTCTTAAATATTCTGGTCCTATTGACACCATGAATGACATAGGTTCAGTGCAAGCAGAGCCTCTTTTAAAGTATAAGCCTTTGTTCATCTGTTCCATATATATATACATGCACACAGCAGGAAAAAAAAATCCAACTTTATTACCCTTCAGCCTTCCATTACACTGACTATTCTTTGCTATATTACCTGCCAGTTATATGGCAGCTCCTACAAACATGCAAATATAAAAATTAATGAACTTCAGAGTTTTCCCTCATTAAAAAATAAAACAACACACAACCAAAAAAAAACCCCAAGCACAAAAAAAAACTCAAGCACCGAAAGAAACCAAAAAAAACCCCACAAAAACCCAAAAAAACCTGAAAAAAAAAACTCCAGCCCATGGATGCATCTTAAAACACAACCAGAAGGCTCTGATTCTCCTGTGAAACTGGAAAGCCCATCAGCAGCTCCTAGAATCTGACCATCCAAAACCAAAAGGAAAATGGTATTTTGGGGGTGAAACAGAAAAAAAACCACAAAGAACAATCAGACTGACTTCTTCCTATTAATGAGCCAGGAAATTAAGTGAATTATTGAAATTTAATTAATTCATAAAAACTGAGAAAGTGAAACTCTTCAAAGCATCAAGCTTTTGCCTCTCAAATGGTCCTGCATGGGACCCCAAACTGGTCAGGTACTGTTCCAAGCACTGCTAATTAAACACAACTGAAGTTGTCACTAGTCCATTCAAGAAAACAGATGTCGCTTCATAGAGCTTTGATATTTTTCTTAAATACCTTTCAAAATGAGGAACAAAAAATATGAACTCTTATAAAAAGGGCTTTATTGTATTTTTATAGCATATTACATACCTTGTAACAATCATTCTGTTAAGTGTGAATGTCAGTTTTATTTTCTGTCCCTTTTTTCCTGGCTATTTACAAGCTTTGTAAGAATCGTTCCTTAATTAAGTCTAAACATAGTTTTATATAAATGGATTCCTGGAATTAAAAACGTTCAGACTTAAGAAATGATTGTTACAGAGACTGTAACAGGCCGTAAAAAAGAATGCCACTTTAAACAAAGATTTCTCATTTTAATTAAAAAGATAATCATCAGAACATTCGTATACTTAACAGAACCATTCAAAGCTACTTTGAAAAAATATCTACTATTCTATGCAGGCTTATGTAGTTTACTTTATATGACATTTAATCAAAGTCTCAGTTGAGCCTATCACACTCATACTTTCAATACTGTATCTACTGTTTCAAACACTTATTCAAACTTCAAAATTACTTATTGAGCACCTCGATTTCTTGTTCTTTTGAAAACGACTATGACTTTGGAAATCCCATATTCCTGAATGCATAAAAGCAGAGCTGTCTATGGCAGAGGGTTTTGGGTGGGACTTTTGTGTGCATTCTTTTAGGTTAATGGGCACGTTCCCCTCTCTCTTTAGCTTGTACATCAGTTTCTTATACACTGTACTTTATAAAGAGTGTACTTTCATCAGCAGGACTGTACAAAAAAGAAAAGAGGCTGAAGTGAACTAAGACAGGTTTCACTCTGGTAAAATCCTGGCTGCAGCTGCAGAACACTGGACTATTTAATTTTAAAGATCGTCTTTAAATCTATGAACCATCTTTCATTCAAAAAAAAAAAAAAAAGAAAAACAACAAAACACCAACAAAACTTTTGAAAGATGATGGGTAGAAGACATCATGTCTTCATGATACAAGACACTCATTCACCAGCAAAAACAGTCTTCCCTTGTGAGCAGTTACTTAGTATTGTGTTAATACACAGCAATTTAATATCAGGAATAAATTATGTCTTATTAAGACATAGAGATAAACTGAGTAAGCAAATGAAATTAAGTAAATAACTTAAACCTTAAAATATTCAATTATACATATTGTACCTGAGCACAGATAGCCAGGAAACTGTAGCAGGTATCAGTTAAATGCAACACTGCTTCATTGGCAAGTAATCCAGCCAACTCCAGCCAGTGAGCAGGCAGCTGCCTTCTACTCCCATCAAAAAGTTGCAGACATGAGCATACAGAAAAACAACAGAGTACTGTTTGTCTTTCAAAGCATCAAATAAAGATGCTTTAAAGCAAAATAATTTCATTCATAATATTAGCACTGGATGAAGCTTTCCCTTGACATTTTTCTGTTAGAGTTGGACATTAAAATGAAAATCAAATCACCAGGTTAATCCTGCCTGGTACCTTGTGATTCAAAAGTGCTGCTCAAAGTCAATGTCAAAAATTAAGTCCTGACATTTTTAAGTGGAAAAAGGTATTATTTTCTAGAGAAGCATAAAACTACCACCTAGAGGGCTGCTTTTCAATATGAAATGAAACCTACCCCAAACACATATCAAAACCAAAACTGTCTCTCCTGCCTTTGATAATAGGCCTCATACCTCCAAAATGCATTTGAACCTTTACCCACAATGCTCCTTGGGAAGCTCTCAGGAAAATCAAGAATTATTAGCAAGGCCCACCTCAAGCCAAGCTGTGAGCCACCTAACAAGGAAGATGCAAATGAAGCATATCACACACTCTGATGGACAAGGTAATCCACTGTGAATGATTCAGCATTAGCTGAGAGGATGCACGAGCTGATCTGCTCCCTCTGTGTGGATAACTGCACCAGTGCCACACTGCAGCGCCTCAGCACTGTCCCAGTGCTACAAGGCCCAGAGAAGACATTCCCAGGGAGGGCCAGGATGATATTGCAACTGATTCCTAATGTATCCTGATGTATCTATCTGTGCCACCCTTCCAGGAACACCACAAGACCTCATCAAGTCTGACAAACACTTCACTTCATCAGCAGAATTAAAGGAAGAGCCACGTTCTGGACTGATGCACACTAAAGCAAAAGCCTGGGATGTGTTTAACAAAAGCTTTGCTTACTCTAGTCTCAACCTGTAAACAAAAACCCCCTAAAAAGTTCAGAGTGGACAGAGAGAAGTCACATCTTTCACTGTTTTACAAGCATTTTGCATACAAGAGGCACTTTAATAAAACATGAAAGAACATGGGTTAGCTTTTAGCTCTCAGTGCAGCCTGGTCTTGATAATTCTTCCCTTTATCTGGTGCTCTTAACAGATGCCTATCCCAGAAGAGCAGCTTCCTCTCACAGGCAAGCCTCTCCCCAGTGTCAGGGAGCTCTATTGTTGGAGTCCATCAATATCTATTGCTGTCCATCTATATCATCCATTGCTGGAGTCCATCACCACCCTGCCAGCTGCAGGATGGACAGGGACTCCCTCAGCCCCCAGGCCCAATCTTACAGATGATCTCAAACCACCTGGACTAAGCCTTGAATGAGAATCTTAGCACAGGGGGTGAAAAAAGCAATGTATGAGAAGTCAGCATAGCATGCTCACAATGCTGTCTGGCAGCAGACAAGAATGTTTCAGCAGAAACTTTTCGGGATGTGAAACTCACTATCTAGAGGCAGGTTGTAATTACCCAGCTTGGCCAAACACAAGTGCAGCAGGATCTGGGACACTCCTTTGGCCAATCCCACACCAAAGATGGCCATTCATTATTACTAATTGCTATCTTGCTGATTTAGGTGTCCACAGCATTTTTCCCCTGCACCTAGCTGAGACTCTATAAATCTGGCAAACTCAGAGACTACTAGCAAATGGATCAAAATGTCTCAAGAGAGAAACAGGTTCTTCCAGATTAAAATCCAAAAGACAAACAAGTGTATCAAAGCTCAATTAGAAATTAAGATTTGCAGCTAGTGTTTCCTCAATTTCATTTTGGGCATATGTTCTGAAGATTTAATAGAATTCCTTCTTCCTGATGAGCTCAAGTTTAATCTGTGCCACTAGAAGCACTAATCCAAAACAAACTTTTAGCAAGCGTTGCCAGTCATCTAAATTATATCCTTAGGGAAAGAACAGTTTGGGGCACCTGAAATTTACATTCAATTTAGTTGGCAACGCTTTGTTTTCATTTCTAAATTTTACATTTCTGGCCAAAATGCTTAGAAATGTCAACAAATGAAGAAAAAAAAAAAGAATGAAGCTACAGTTTAAGTGCACAGCGCCTCAAATCTGTGGAAATTAGCCATATTTGAAGAGCATCCTGGATGCCCGTACTGTTTTCCATACCAAAGGCCAACTCCACACATAAACAATGTACTGCTCCCCGCAGTCCCCAGCAGTGAAACGCTGCTGCAGCAGCAGGTGAAACACTCAAGTGCCAGTATTTCGAGATCTCGCAGTAGAATGGGAGCAAAAACAAAATTACAGAGGGATGGTGAGCAGTACAGCACGATAGTCTAAGGTGCACAAATAAAGAAAAAAAAAATCCAAGAATTACATGCGCAAAGCCTGCCGGTGCCTGTGGGCCCCTCTGCCAGGTCTGCCTCACTCCAGCTTAACTTCTCCCGCTCCCAGGTGGCACCTGCAGCCGCCTCCCCCTCCTGCAAAGCTCGTCCTGCCCGGATCTGGGGACCCTGCTCGCTCCCCCCGCAGGCGGGACGCCCCTCCCGGGCCCCGCTCGCCGCCCAGCGCCCTCCGGCCCGGCCCCGAGGCCCGGCTCCCCTTCCCCACTGCCCCCGCTCCATCTCGCCCCCCCGCAGCCCTCCATAAATGAGGTGCCCGCCCTCCCCCGCCGCCTTCGCCAAGCCCCGCGGCCCCTCACC
>VZRH01007414.1:669425-747465 GCA_013397555.1 Urocynchramus pylzowi
TTTTTTTTTTTTTTTTTTTGGTGGTAGGGTTGTTTTCAGTGGGATTGCTTCCCTGATCTAGCCTTCATATATCCTCAGGGAAGGCAGACCTGAACGGGGTTAGACAAACAGCTTGGCTGAGCAGCAGGGGTGAGGGTGCCCTGGGGCAGGATTAATCCCCGGCTTGACACATTTCCCACACACCAGAGCATTCAAGCTGAGCTGGAGATGCTCCAGGGAGCCAGGCAGGGGCTGGTAGGCTTCGGGGACCAGGACGTTCCCTCTACTCAGCCACACAAACTGCAGCATGTCCCTGCCCCACTCTAGGGGCAGGATGCAGATGGGACAAGAAGGCAGTGACTGCATGTCTGTCCAGCCAGGTCTGCTTGTCCAGTCCCGTTCCACATACCCAGGAGGTCAGTCAGAGATGAAGCCGTGTGTGTGAGGACTGGAGAGCACTGAGGATCCACACAGAGCCTGACCTCCCTATCCATCAGAGATCGCACCCTGGAAGCCTTATTCAGCCATCATTAGTATGCAAAGACTGTGATCCGAGAGAGGGGGAGAGAGAAAGGGAGAGGGAGGGTGGGGGGAGAGAGGGAAGGGAGAGAGAAAGAGAGAAAAAAGCCAGTTGTTTTATTCATGGCTGGTGATATTATAGACTGAGTGAAAATCACATTATCGTAATGGGAAAGTTAGAGTTGCCGTGATGATGCCCTGAAGCTTGTGTGCTGATTGGGGTGTGATTGCTATCTGTATTTATATGTAGAAAGCAAAGTTCACTGCCAGTTCAAGATGGTGGAGCCTGCTTCTTCATGCTACATAATTCTTCAGTAGGAAGAAACTGAGAGCAGCCGGGACTGCTGAGCCGGCGTGGGGCTCCCGCCGTGCGGGGCCGCGGGCAGCGTGTCCGTGTGCCCGGCTCGCTGCCGGCGGGGCGGGCTGGGGCAGCGGCCGTGAGGGGTGGGGGCGGTCGGTGTGAGCACCCGGGGGCGTTTGCCTCTGAGTCATTCTCACAGCCCTGGTTTGCTCGTGATGCCAGGGAAACTGAGCCGCGGTTTCAGTTTTGAGGATCCAGGGTGATGGAGGGTGCAGAGCAGCGAGAGGAGGGGGTCAATGTAAGTGTCGTGGTGCTGTTTGCAGGCTGCAGAGGACTGCAAAGGCTTTGGGGGTGTGAATTATTGATGCCTCCGGTATTTCTGTGAGATGGAGAGTCAGCGTGACATCCTGTGGACTCGGCATGTCCCATCCATTAGCCAGCTTTCCCTGTCGTCCCCCAAAGACTCCTTGGGTGAAGGAGCAGCCTTGGACTTTCCTACTTCAAACTCCAGGTTCAGCTCTACAGCTGGGAAGGTGATGGGTGTCCGTGAAGCAGCAGGCAGTGGAGATGTGGGTGAGTCCTTTTGGAAGGAATTCATGCAAAGAAAAGGACAATGCTCAAAACTCTCCAACCTCACTCCTCTTCTGCCATCCATGTCTGACTGCTGTCAGTCATGGTCCCATCCTGCCCCTGGAATCCTGGAGAGCCTGGAAGTCTAAGAACATGTTCCAGACTAGGAGCTGCTATCTGTTATACAGCAGCACTTGGGAAACCTCCTGTGGGAGGAGGACAAGTCATGATCACCAGCTTCCCCCAGGCAGTCACAGAGAGGAGATCCAGGGGTGGAAAGTTACTGCTCTGCCTGGAACTCAAGCAAGTGCCCTGATACTGCAGCACAAGGCAACTTCCACTCACCAGTTTTTTAGATCCCAAAGTGACACACATTAAAAAGACAGATTATGAACTGTGCATCTGTCAGCAGTAACACTGAGGTTGTACTGGCACCCCAGTGACCCTGAGTTCTCCTCCCAAGGACACAATTTCCAGCAGGCTCCTGCATCCACAGAGATGTGTTGGCATCCAAGGGTGCATTTACCTTGTGGTTTTGGGCACAGCTTGAGAGAATAACAAAAATCAAAATTTGAGGGAAACAGAGGGTGAGTTATTAAACAACAAAAGAGGAAAATAAATATAACTAGTGTTGCAGAGGTAAAGTGAGGCAGATATTGGAGAAGTGTGAAGAACAGAGAAATATGCTCAATGCTTTCTTTCAATGGGGTTTATAGCAAGCTTAAATGTGCTCTACTCCCACTGGAGAGCCTTCTTAGTCAGCTCAGCTTTGTGCCTTCCATCTTGCTGTTGCTTTTCCCTTTCAACCCCTGATGGGGACCTGCAGCACTGTGGTGGGAATTTCCTGTGCCTCTCCAGACTCCTCACCCTTTGGTTTGCTATGCAGTCATTTGCAAACACACCTCATGTATGAAATGCTCCTCCACTCACATTTTACACTGATGCAAAAGGCACAAGGTGCAGCGTCCCCCAGATTTTCTCTCACAGTTCAGGACATGACACAGCCTGGGAGGAGACAGGAAAAGTCTGGATTGTGCCTGGCCTATGTGGAGAGCTGCTGCAGAGCAGAGGGACCGAGGGATGCAGTTGCTCCACAAGGACTGCTCAGCACCAAGGTCAGAGGGAAGGACAAGTTTTCCATTCCAGGCAGAGCTCAGAGCTGGCCCCTCCATGCCACGTGGTGGCAGAGCCAGCTCCTGGGTGCCAAACCCCTGTGGCCTCAGCACACCAGATGGATGCTCGCGTTCCCGAAGGAGCAGCCATTACCTCGTCCGCCTCCCTCCCGCTGAGGGAGTCAAATGCAGCTCCAAAATGTGCCAGAGCAGAGACTGCCTGCGACCCACCTGTCCCCCAGCAGCCGTCACAGGGTGGCTGCCAGCCAGGACACCCTGTGAATCAGACACAGGCTAGGCTGGGACCAAAGGACAGTGAGCTGGGATGGGCAGGAGGCAGCAAGGAACTGCCTGGAGAAACGGGAGAGCGTGGAGGCTGCCAGCTGGGCTCGAAAGCAGGAGGAAAGGAGGCTGCAGGGCACTGTGGAACCGGGGACAGGGACAGCAGAGGCAGAGTGAAGGTCAGGCCATGCATACAGGCGGCTGGGGAACATCCCTGGGGTAAAATGCAGCCTGGGGTACCTCATGGCTGCCTGTGCTGATGGCTAGTGGGACTGCCTAAGTAGCTGCTCATGAGCAGCAGCATCAGGTCCCCACACCCAGCTCCTCATCCCTGGGTGTGGCAGTACCAGCTGTGCCTGGCTCTGGCACCAGGCTGACATCTCAGCTGCAGGACAGGCTGTGCTAGGGACACAAGGAGAGAGGAGCTCCTCTGAGCTGCCTTTGTGCCATGCAGGCTGTACCATGGCCAACAGCTGGAGACCACAGCCCATTCAGCTCCTTCCTCAGGAGCCTGCATACAGACATTTGGTTGAACGTGTGTGGGGCACACACACAGTCCCTGCACGCACACATGTGATCATTAGGGAGAACAAGCACACACTCATGCACGCAAGAAGCAGGAGCCCAAGCTCCAAAAACTTCATTTCATCATTTCCCACTGCATGAGACATGCCACCCCTGCTCTTTTTTTTTTTTTTTTTTTTTTTTGGTGGTGCATGCAAACAAATAAAGAAAATGACATCTCACAGACACAGACCTCAGCAAACACCTACACAAAACTGAAGGTCTCCTCCTGCCAAACACCCACACAGAGCTCTGTCACACACAGCAATACACTGTTGTCCCAACACACCCACATGAGATCATTGCAGCCAGCACTGACTTCTTCACAAACTTCTCAGCCCAAACCTATGTGGGATTTGTTCTTTGTGTGGAGACATCACCCACATGCTCAGGCACTGCCAACCCATAGGTGAGCCAGGTAGTGGGAACATGGCAGACCTAGGCTGCACAGCCTACAGTAACCAAAGTGGTACAAGCATCTGGGCATTCCCATATGAACATGGGTGCACACACACACACAGAGAGATGTTTTTTTACCCCAGCTGCCCAGGCCAGAATGCCCCTAGCTCCCTGTTTCCCATGGCACCACCTCTTTCCTATCCCTAGCTTATCAGTTTTTCACAGTTTAACCAGAATCAGCAACTTCTGTCACCTGCTGCTACCTGGTGCATCCCTTCCCACGCTGGCTGGGTCTGTTTGAACCCACAGATGTGTGATTAAACACGGCGAGCGTTAGTGGCGAAGCACTGCTGCGCGCTCCCCGTCTGGCTGATGAGCGTGCAGCTGGAGCACAGCTCCCTGGGGTACCCTGCTGCTCGCTCAACATGCACCAGGTCGGGGGGAGGAAGGTGTCGACATGGCAGGGAGGGTATTTAAGCATTAAGCCATTTCTTTTCCCTACAAGGATTCAGAAAACTGCAGCTTTCCCTGCCTAGGTATGTCTGGCTGAGCCTCTGACAGGGAGACTGGAAAGACTTTCCTTTGCGGAAAAGCTGGAGAGAACAGGGAAGTAGTGAATGTGAAGAAGAATGTAAGGGAGTGGAGAAAACTGTGCAGAATAGCAAAAGTAGCTGCTGTGTCTTCTCCCAGCCTTGCCACAGGAAATCCAAGGGGCTTCCAGGGGAGCCAAACAGCAGAGAACAGGGGGGTGACACAAGGAGTTTGTACCTTACTGCCACGTGATGATGCTGAGACCAGAGAAGAATATACCACCATATATGTTTCCAAAGGGGAAACTTTGCTTCACAGGCTCCAGCACGTAGACCACCCTCCATCTTCTCTCAGTATGTGTTCCCTAGATCCTGGGGGATTTGGTTTCCAGAGGACTCCCCTGGTTTCTGTAGCCTGTTAACCAGAAGCAGTGAGACTGACCCCAATGTGATCTGTGCTGCAGGGGAGAGGAGTGAACAGAAAGCTGCCTTGATCCAACACACTAGAAAAACCTTTGTTGGTGACTTGCCCAAACAGAGCATATCATGAGCTGAGAGCACCTGGTCCCTTTTCCAAGCTCATCAGTGGGAAGCATTTTGGGTCAGATTTAAGATGCATTAAGAGCCATCTGAGGATAGATCCCAGAGAAAAGGGACAGAGAGGTTTCACATTTGCCTCAAATAAATTACAACTCAGTTTTCTTGCAAGTCTAGTCCAGCCTGCAGAAACGCAGGGCCACACTTGAATAATGCAGTAAAAAACCTCTCACAGCACAGGACTGACCCGCTGTGTTCTCACTGCTCCCTGCCATGGTCCTGGCCAGCAGACCCTACCCAGCTCCTCTACTTCCCTCCCTAACTGGACACAGCATCAGGGCAGCCTCCCAGTGCCACAGGAATGGGATAACCACCTGGGTCAGGATGCTGTCTGCCTCATTCCTGATGGGAGTGACATGTGGCTCACAATCAGCATGCCAGCCACTATTGCCCTCAGCATTTCCAGGGATGTGAAGGGTGAATTACTATGAACATCTCATTTTGGAGTGTGCTCTCTTGCCATTTTCCTGCTGAAATCAGGGCTTTCCTTGGAGAGGGGACACAGCTGGAAAAATGCTGGTGGGGCTGAGGAGCAGCATGGGACAGAGCATCCTGCCAGGCTGGGGAGCCAGCACCACCCATGCCAAGGGACATGGGCACCAGGTCTTGCTGCCTCTCTTATTACCTCTCTCAGCTCTATCTTTCCCTGGAGGACCCCTTCAAGACACCCATGCACAGCACAGCTCCATCTGCTCCCAACACTGCAGCTGCTGACTCTTTGCTCCTCTGTCTCTCGCTTATTTTCCTGCAAACAGCCCTCATTTTTCCTGTCCTCACTTCTCACTGGATATCTCCTATCAGCCAGCAGCCAAACCATGCCTCTCTGCTTCCATCTCTTCTCTGCTTGCTCCAGGTCCTGCTGGCCTCACCAGCAGCCTCCTTGCATCCCTGTGTCCTGATATGATGGGGAGCAGATTAGGTGCAATGCTCTTCTCAGAGCAGGCCTTGCACCATGGAAATGCTGAGGTGGCTGTTGTGTTACACACAAAGGGTTAATGTGTGGAGAGCGACTCAGAAGCCTGTAGGACCATGGAGCATCATTCCTGGGGAATTAGTACCACGAAAATTGACATTGTGCTCTGCAGCTGGTTTCCTCTGTGCAATGCCTTGTGCCAACAATTCCTGCAGGCAGGAAGAGGAAGATAAACGGATGAATGGGTGGTTCATGAAGATCCCGGGATGGACGGGTGGATGAAGGACAGCCCAGATGGGTGCTAAGTCCAGTCAAGGTTCCGGTCTAAATTCTTAAATTCCTTATATTAATTTACTTTCCCCATCTGCTGTAGTGAAACCAAACACCCCCAACTTTTCCTTATTCCCACTTTCTGACATCAATTTGATGTCATTCTGTTGGTGCTTTGCTTGCCAGTCCCTTTCTGCACAGCATGAAGCACTGCAGCAAAGCAGCCAGGATTAACATCCTTCCCACAAGAGCACTGTTCCCTCAGGGCCAGCTACTGGGTACTGTGAGTCTGTATTTTTCCCTGTCCTACCTGGGACATTGTGTAGTCTGATCAGCCACCAAGACCTCTGCACTGATCTTCTGCACCCTAGAAGTGTTCAGGACGGATGGGATGAGGCTTTGAGCAACCTGGGCTAGTTGATGGCATCCCTGCCCTTGGCACAGGGGTTGGGACTAGATGAAGTTTAAGAACCCCTTCCAACCCAAACAATTCCATGGCTCTATGAAACAGGTATGAACATTGCAGAAGTCTGGGAAACAAAGAAGATTGCTAGTTCCTGTCTTCCCTAAACACCATTTGATTTGCACAGCATCAGAAAAGTCTGTCGATCTCTGTGTTGTGATGGAAATTTTCCTTCACTGGTCAGCAGCATGGCTGGAGTTACCCAGGGACACAGTTCATGGGCACAAGACAGCAGGAATCTCCCTCTTTACTAGATTTCAACCCCTTGGCTCGCCCCACCTCACATCTGCTGCCTGCTGCAGGAGCCAGCTGGTCAGAGGGCACGCAGAGATCCCGGGAGGGTGGTGCTTTGCATTCTACAGGTAGTTTTGGGAAAAGCAACAAGGTGTTATTTGGATGGAGTCAGTTGAGTCATAGCCTTATTTTCCTTGTGAGATGAGAGACAACAGAACTGGTGACATTGATGTCGTAGCAGAGAAAGGCAAAGGATAACCCTGCTCATGAGCTGTGCTTATCTGCAGCAAATGCTGATGGAGCTGAGTGACAAAATATTTTTGGACTACACATTTTTTAAAGCAGACCAAACCCTTCACAGAAACTTTTCACTTCAGTAGAACTCCCCTAGTTATTGTTTTGTTTATAATTCTGCAAAGGCCTTGAGTCCAATTTGGGTCTTAGCAAGGCAAAATAAAAAAATGACAACCAGGGGTTTCTTCTAATTTTTGGAAAACCATGCACATTTTACAAAATCTGGCTATGAAAGTTGATTTTGGAAGAGAGGGAGGACAGGTTCCTTCCAGCCAATACTCCTCTGGAGTATTTACTCATCGATAGGAGAAAAAAAAGGAGAAAAAGTGAAGTCATTGGCAGTTGCACACAAACTTGGAAAGGCAGAAGGAAAATGTCAATGCTATGTCACAACTCTAGCTGGTACAAGACAGCTCTTAAACAGAGATGTGAAAAGGCTGTTTGGGATCATGTACCCTCCATTCCATAAATTACAGCTGAGTTGACGGGGGTAGAGCAATGCTGGACTGGTCAGAGGCTTTGGGAAGAGGTCCCAGATGGTTCCTATTTCATCCAAAGTGGGTCACCTGCCCCTCCTCCTGTTCCCTCTCGATTTCAGACCTGGCATCATCTAGCAAAATCTTTGGGTGGTGGTGGGCACCTTGCTGTGGCCCTTCGATCTCACCCCCTTGCCTTTCTGAGCCCTTCCTTCTGAGGAGATATTTGTGGGGTGGGTAGAGCTGGGGAGATGGAGTCAGCCACCCCCCTTGTCCCACATCATTCAGGATCCCATGGCATTGAGTCCCTGTGGGCCAAAAAAGCACTGGCACGATGCAGCCGGGCAGGCTGTCCTGTGGGCTGTAAATCATGCCTGCACATTCCTTCAGTGGCATTTTGCTCAGGACACGTTCTCCCCCTCAAAAAGTATAGCAAGCTTGCACCCCCCCACCTCCCCACTCCTGCCCAACCAAGCTGCAGCAGTCCCCATCCCAGGGAACAACGTTCAGCCCCTTCTTGTAATTTCTGAGCATGAAGCAGCATTAAATTGTAATCTACCTTCTTGGCACTCTTTCTCCTTCCTTTCTTGTTCTTCTCTATCCCCAGTCTCCTCATCCTTCTGGGTCCATAAATCTTAATTTTGTCTGTGACTTGGGTTTTCATTTCCCCTTTCTCTTGCTCTCTTTCAGTCTTGATCTTTCTTTTTTTTATGATGTTAATTAATCATATTTAGGCCTGGTCCCAGCTGTTACCATAAGGAGAGTCCCTTGCCAGCCCCTCTCCCCGCCCCCAGCCCAGATGCATGTCACTTTTGGATAAATCCAACCAGTTGGAGGAATTCTTTGATTGTCCAGCAGCGGAGGCACTGAGTGATCCGTCACGCTCCCCGTGCCACCTCTGTGACACACCATTTGCAGCACTGCTCCCCTGGGCATGGCCCACCCTATCGCCATCTCTAAGGAATTCCTGCCCCAGAGGAAGAGCCTCTCTGTTCTAAGACATGCTGAGGGGTTTTTGCAAGAAGCAGGACCTGTCAGCCCAGCCTTATGTGGCTGTGACTGAGGGGCTCCTGCCTCGAGGCCTCATCCTGCCTGGAAGGGATGCAGAGGGGAGAGACAGGGCTCATTGGGAAAGCATATGGGGGCAACCTTGGCAGAGTTTCTGGGAGGTCCAAATGTAAGGTCAGTCCCTGCAATCAGCCTTCCCCTGTTCTTCCATCCCCTCCCTTCTCTGTGGCTGGCGCTGCTCCCTTGGAGCAGGAGCAGTGTTTGCATCAGCTGACAGGGCTGGCACATCTCTGTGCCACATGGCACCCCATCTCCAGAGGTGACCTTGTATCTGACACTGCTGGGACACATGGGGACATGCAGGGAGGTGGCTCAGTGTACTCATGCTCTCCAGAGCCTACTGCCAGTGGATATTCAGTATCAAAAAAAAAAAAAAANGATCCCTCAATGTGCTACTTAGGATGATTGGGAATCCTTGCCTTGGAAAGACAGACGGCTGAAATAGCAGAGGTGGGAAGGGTCAGGCATGCCATAACACTGAGGATGTGCAAAGGTCCCTGAGAAGGGACAAGGAGGAAAAGAGGAGTGCAGGCAGAGCCCAAGGGTGCAGGGACAGCCCAAGGACACAGTGAGAGAAAAGGGTTCCTGAGCAGCAGTGGCAGAGCTGGCACTGGAGAGCTTCAGGAGAGATGCAGAAGGCATGGAGGGCACCAGCAAAGGGGTCAGGGCTGGACATCAAAGGCCTGGACTATGTACCCCAGCTGATGTGTGAGTGTGACTAAGGCATGGATTCAACTGGCTTCCAGCCATGGCCAGCTGGCACTGGCTCCCAGAACATCCATAAATGCTTGCCTCTAGTGCCCAGTGCTTTGTTACTCCCCAGCAATGCACCAACCTGTCACACCAATAATCACATGGGTCAGCAACGTGAAAAGCCCATGAGCTTGCCCCTCATGCCAGGTGTTCTCCCCAGCACACATTTCAGCTCCTTCTTCAGGCTGTTCATAAGTCCCAGGTTGCTTCCAACCATTCCCATTTCTTAATGCTCCTGGTTCTCTGGAAGCTGTCTTGAAGCTCCTTCTTTGCCTCCCTTCCCTGACACCTCTCCCTCTAAATTATACCCTTTCAATCCCCCATGACTGGCTCCTAGTGCTAATACCCCTCAGATATTTGCAAGCTATCATCGTGTCCTCACTGTGTCATCATTAGTTTAAGCTCTTGCAGTTAACTCCTTCAAAAGTTGCTTGTAAATCTTTCCCTTTACACCTCTGCTTGTTTTCATAGCTTTTTCTGAATGTCTTCCAATCATGCCAATGGCTTTCAGGTCATAGGCCTGGAAATGACCCTTAGAACTCTACTTGGGCTAAAGGCAAAGATGCTAAGGAGTTTTCTAGGCTGATCCTTCCCTCTGTGCATCTGTGCTCAGTCCCAAATCATATCAGCACCTTTCCCATGGCAATCTCATCTTTACTGGCTACTCATGGCTGTGCCTGTGTTCCAGTACCAGCTGAACCAATGTAGACTGGAAGAAAAAGATAGTAACATTCCATTCTGCCTATTCCATTTGAAAGAAAGCCAGACAGTTTTCCTTTAATCTCATAAAGGAAGAGGTGGCAACTCACATGAAAAGCGGAGCAGGTGAAAATGGATCAGGATTCTTTCCCCCAGTGAGAAACCAAGTCACCAATGGGTATTTGAGGTTTGGGGCTGGAACGAACCTGATGGAACCCATCTGTTACTTTTCCCTTTGCAGATCAGCTGTGTTTTCCCAAGCTGACCTTCATCTGCTATTTCGAACCCCAGGTCACAGTTCCCATGGGCTTCATCCAGCACCCACTGGGAATGAAACCGGGTGCTAAATATTTTGGTGTCATTTCACTATCTGTTTCTGTCTTTACTACCGCCTACAGGCTTCAGGAATGAAGCAGCCTCTTCCCAGATCATTAACAGGGAGCTTAATTAAAAGCTGTCATAACACCAGGCATCATTGCTGGAAAAGGGTAGTCCACTTTGCAGATGGGTGACAGGGTCATGCTGTTCTCATTTTCCCATCAAGAACATGCTTTTTTTATCACTGACTCCAGGACTCATTGTGGCTCCAACTCATTTTAACAACTTGTACCTCCTGTAACCTTTTCTGCCCTTGTTAAAGTTTTGACCAGTTTTTAAAATTGAAAATGCCCTTTTGAAATGAAGAATGCAGGACTGATGAAACAAAATATTGCAGGTTGTTTCTGTCCCATCACTATCTTCTCTGGAGTATTTACCATGGTGAGGTATTTTTGGATTTTAACGCAATATTCTCATTAGCAGGTTTGGGAAAGGGATGAAGTGGTTTCCTAATATGCACAAAAAAAACTTCCTTAGATTTAGATGTCATGCAGACAGAAATGTCAGGCACAGCCAGGCCAGAAAGTTCCATATGTTTTGTAAAAAAAAGGGCTCAAAGCAGGCTTTGTTCTTGTCTGAGGCTATTTGGGTTCCAAAAGCACTTTTTCACAGTAATCCTACATCCAGAAAATTCCCTCTAGAAAAGAGAGATGAGACTAATCAGTGGGTACTCTTGGTTTTGCTTCACTTTCCTTCACTAGGAACAAAAACTAGTTCCTAGGACAGGGGTCTATGCAAGATATTTTGGGTTTTACCTGACTGCTTCACCTTTCTGCTGCATGCTAGGCTCCCTTTGTGGATTTTCATGCCCCATTTTCCTGGGATTTTGCAGTCTGTGGGAGCAGCTATGTCCCTGTCCCCACTGACATGAAGAGATGAGCCTCTGTTCACATGTACCCTGACCCTATCCAACCCTCTGCACCCTGTAAGTGGGTAAAAGTCTTCACAGAGGTTGGTTTACGTCCTGCCCCTTGCTGTTTTCAAAGCTAAGCCCCACTGGGATCCCAGCTCATGAAGATACTGAAGCACACACTCAAATCATGACCATGTGAGCTCTGCCACTGCTCCCAGAGGACTTCAAAGGGTTGGGCCCACGTGCTTAAAACTGAACAGGTGTTAAATAAGCTGCTGGATCAGGGCATCAGTCATCAGCAAGGCAGGGGGCACTGGATATATCTTGCGATAATAGACCACTTTGCTACATTTACACAGGCCTTTGCAACAGCCAATAAATCAGGCAAAACAGCTGCTACTAAACTATGCAGAGACTTTGCCCTTCGACGCAAATTCTCTGGAAAGATCAGCCATGATCTGGGCAGGGGAATTTGAACTGGGCTCCTGCACACCCTGTAGCAGACCAGGGATGGTCAGGGCAGCCCACCCTGCAAGCCCACAGACTAAAGAGCAGCTGGAGAACAGGACCTGTGGACCCATGCACCCAGCCAGCTGGACTAAACACTGTGCCACTCTGTTAAACCAGGCAGCATCATCAGAATTGGCACTAAAACTTTTTGGGATCTGCCAAGCGTGAGGACTGCAGGAATGTGGGGCACGGGTCCTCAGTCTGACTCCACTGGCTGCTCCTCAGATCCTGTGATTTCAGCCATTCCCTCAATTCCCTGCTTTGTTAAATGATCCTCTCCAATTCAACCAGCAATTTACTGGGCACAGTTCCCCAGGGTGTGTTCTCTTTGGGCTTTATCACCTGAGGCTATGAAGCAAAAGTGAAAGAAACCCCCAGCAGTCAGTGAGACCCCAGGGACACACTGCTGTAGAGACAGCAAGAAACAGCTTCTGGAGCAAGTAGCAATGGATGAAAAATGCAGAATGAGAAAAGCCTGAGTACAGCCCAAACAGAAAGAAGAGAAGAGGACAAAGACTCAGTTTGAGGGGAAGCCCCAAATGAGACAAATCTACAAGCTCCTCAGAGCCTGCCTTGGGCATAAGGGCTACTGCTGCTCTCCATCCTGATCCCAAAGGCTCCTTCCTGCTAATGGAGAACAGTTTGGGTTGGCCAGGATTCTCAAGGTGATGCCAGGTCCCATCTTGTTTCTACCCACAACAGATATTTCTTTTCAACAGGGCATTGCAAGCCTGGAATCCATTGTGCCTCAACTATCACCAAGGCACGGGGGGGGCTGACAGAGCACAGCTGCTGGACCAAGCACAGCTCTCAGTGCTAGCACACCATGTTCCACAGAAGATCTCTGCTCAGTTTTCCAGAGCCTGGCAAACACTCCAGAGTTGCCAAAATACTTGTTTGCAACAAAATGGGGAAGGGATTTTCTTTGCATTGTATCGATCTATCAGGCAAGAAGTTTATACTGAACTGGACTCACAGCTTTCAACCTGGGCAAATATGTTGAAGCAGGAGAGGGCAGCTGAGAGAAGGTTATTTGTGCCTTTTGCAACCTCAACCCAGGGATGCTGAATGCCTCCCAGAAAGCTCCTTCTGGCCTTTGTCTTTTTCCCTGCTGCTTTTCTGCCTCTGTCTTCATCCCTCCCAAAAAAACCCCAACAATCCCTGACTCATTCCTGCTCCTCCTGCAAAAAAAGTGTTCACCAGGGGGATTTTGCTCCACTGCTCATGCATTCTTTCACAGCCATGGGTTAGAACAAAGTTTTGCTCATAGAGATGAGTCTTGATGCCATGGCAGGGTCTGGTTGGGAATACAGGCATAGCTGGGCAACCTGCAAATTGTTATCATCTCTCTGTGCCGACTCTACAGGATATAGATAAACATTGGGGCTGTTGCTAGTCCAGGCACGGTGGCAGGAACATCCTACACCTGAAGCCATTGTTTTCCATTTGTCTGCACTGAGCTCAAAGTTTCTGCAGCACAAAGCCAAACCTGGAGGTGCAACTGGCCGAGGAGACCAGGCAGTGGGCTGCCAGGAGAAGGGAAGGTGGCTGACTGGCCACACTGAATATTAAAGGGCTTCTTTGTCTAACATTTACAGCTGATCATGTCCAATATATTCATTTTAGTGTGAGACCCTAGAAAACTATTGGGGAGCTTGGCATCTACCATCTACTTACCATCTACCTGAGTAGTCTCTGAGCCTTATTTTTCCATGTTTCAGGTAGCCTGATAAATCTGTCCTCCATTTTTAAATGTGGTCTGGTCAAAACACCAAATCCCATTTTTCTCTTTCCAGTGATCCCTTCATGAGCAACCAGTTGTCACCCCTTTTCCTGTCCATTCCCACACAGTATCTCCCTCTCCAAAGTCACAGGTCCGTCCTTGTCTGCCTGTCTGTCTGTCTGACAAGGGAACAAAGGACAGTGAGCTTGGTTAGGATGGAATCAGATGGCAAAACCCAATGGCACCTTGTCCAGCTGCCTCTTCTTACAGAAGGGAAAGATTGGGATGGGGCAGAAAGCCCCATGAGACTTTGGAATTTGGAAAGAAAATTTGGAAAGAAAAGCAAACAAGACCAAAATTTGAGGAAGATAAAAGGTGATAAATGTCCATCTCTTCACCAAACTTTTCTTCTTAGCCTCTTGCTGAACCCAATTACACTAACTAAAATGAATGTTCTGCCATATGACAGACTTTTCTCTTTGATTAAGGACTTCCAGGCTTCTTGCAGGTGATGCACTCTATAACTCATTGTAAAGATGGCTGCATTTTATAACCAATGAGTTGCGTGGAGTTAAGGGCTTTTTTTGCCTGTCTCCCCCCTCTTCCCTGTTTCCTTGCTCTCCAGTACAGACCGAACTGGGTTTAACTAGGCCTGAATAATTTAATAGAGTCATTATGCTCCTGTGTTTTTCCCTTACTGTCAACTGTAAAATCCATACAGTAGCTTCGGGAAATGGGGCTAATTTGAATTGATAATAGGAGACTCTGGAAAAAGTCATCTATTGCCGTGCAATGGTGGAGCAGATGCATGCTAAATCTTGTATAATGAAAGAATATGCTGGTGTCAATTATGTAAGAAAACGACTTTACAGTGGTTTGAGGCAATGGGTTAGCATTCTGCTTGATATTATCACATAAAGAAACACCCATCAAAACTTCTCATAAATATGGAACGGCAAGTAAGATTACATTATAAATTTGAATGTTATGAATGTGTATGAGAGAGACAGATCGAAGCAGGATACCCACCTCTCATAACTGGAAGTACAAAAGAGCCATATTTCAACATTTACACAACACTGTCATCAGGAGAGAGGACCAGGAGAGGGACTGGGGCTGTGTCCCTCCCCTACCTGCCTCAGAGCCACTGTCACAACATTTGCTGGGAAAAGACAACTACTGGGCATCTTCTCCTAGTCATGTGCCTGCATGAAACAGCTATTTGTCATCAGGCAGGGTGCCTGGGAAGGTGATGCTGCTGCTGCAGGTGTAGGGCTGGCTTTCACTTCAAGAGATGTTTGCACAAGGATCTAAACTTCATGGCAGTCATTGAGCTCAGGGGAAGAACTGCTCTCAGCTTCTGAGGCTTGCTGCTGCCAGGGAACTTGTTGTTTGGAAAGGAGTGTTATGGATGCCAATTGCAGTTCCAGTTGCCATCAGCCAAAATCAGTGTCACTGCCCAGATAAGAGATGACAGCAAATGGCTGAGCATGTATTTGACTGCAAAAGGCTGCAGCAGTTTCTGTTAAGCAGGTCACTGGGGAAGGGTCTGCTCCCCCGAGGAGAGAGCAGTATCAGCTCAGGTCATGGTGGTGTGGAGTGAGACAAAAAGGATTAGCCAGTATCAGAGGGGATTTGCTTCAGAGCAGATTCCCAGCACATGCTGGAGGGAGGAGGTACTTGGGGTGAGGGAATTCCAGGGCACAGAATCAATGAACCACATAACTAAATTCAATTTGTCATAAAACATGAGCTGCACTGGGCGTAGAGGAGAAAAGGGAAGTCTGGCCCAAGCGGATAGCGGGGACTGGAGGAGCTCCATGGCCAGTCACAGAGTTCACATCTAGCCTGGGGCAAAGTAGGTCACCCAGTGCAAACCTGCTGAGCCTGCACTGCCCACTTCAAATCCCCTTGAGACCCAAACACCGCCTGAGCCACTGACGTCACAGGGCCTCCAGCAGAGCTGTTGGTTATCCCTGCTCTGGGACTGGACAGAAACTGGACCAAATCCAGGTTCCTTGTGCCCAGCTGATGGCTGAAACCTGTCAGTTTGTTCTCCCTGGCCTCCAGCTGGCTGGCTGCAGCCCGAACACATCAGGCTCCGTCAGCATGGTGCATTCGAGCTCCCAACACGAATGGGAGGCATGTGTGGTACATCAATTTGCAGCCATTCCCTCATGCTCTCACAGATGTTGCTGCCCTCCGAAACCTGAGACAGCTGAACACATCATGCATCCAGCCCAGAGCCATCCCGAGCCCCAGAAGCATTTAGACACCACTGCACCAGCACAGAGGGACATCTGCAGACAGGGTTGAGGCCGTGGCTCTTTGGGAGCAAATATACAGCCAAATATATCAGCTGCTGTGCTGCAAAGGGGCAGCTTTGGGTCTAGGGGGTGAGGGCTATGGCATCTGACCTTGGCCTATAGCCCCTGGGTTATCCCTTGTTCTCCCTTGCTGGCTGCCCTACCCTTCTGCTGGATATTGCTGTTCTTGGAGCAGAAAGGGCACAAGAGGGCATGGCCTTCACTGCTACCACCCCAATCATGAATCTGCAAATTTATCTTCAGCAGTGGGTTCTGCTGACCACCCCGGGCTGGTCTCTCCAGCAGAGGCAGGGAGGGAGGCAGGGATAATGTTGCTGTGGCTCACTCAACCCAAGTTTAACTGTGCTAAATTACTTCAGTGTGGTCTTGCTAGCACTGAGATTGGGCACAGCTTAAATTATGGCTTGGATGGGTTGGACCCCGTGTGGAAAACCAAACATTCATCTGTCCTTTGGGGCTTGGAGATGGAGTGCACCCCAGTAGAGAAGTTGGTCCACCTGATTAAGAAAGGGGGACTCCCAGTGCCATCATCTGCACTGAGAGAGAAAGACAAGCCAAAGAAAGGTGCCTCTCACCAGCCATACCTGACTTGCATATGAAACATTGCTGGAGCTGGGGAATAATGCTCTGAGAACATCCAGTTCTGCAGCTCCTTGATGGACTGAGCAGGCTCTGTCTTACACAAACATTGACTTTGGCCCACTCTGGCCCTGTGGGATGCCTATTCCAGCCTCTCTTTGCTGGCTACAAATCTGCTGCTAATTTCCAGCCTACATTTTCTTTCCTTGTGCTTCAGCCCTGTTTGCTCCAGTGCCAGTGTCCTCTTTTAGCTCCAGTGGCTCTTCCCTGCTGTTCGGCCTGTTGACGTATTTATGGGCAGCAATCAGATCCCCTCTCAGCGGGTGTCATGCTGGGCTAAACAAGCCGAGCTCTCTCAGCCTCCCCTTTCCAGAAGTGATAAGGACATCCTGCACTGAAGCAGTGCAGCTGCTTTGCTTCTGCAACCAGGTGGGAGCACATCTGGGTTGGATTCATACCACCCCAGCCCCTGTGCCTGGCTTGCTGCCATCGCCTTGCCAGGAGTGGGGATAGATGCTCTGCCTCCTTGCCTGTCCCCTCCAGAACAGAGATGGATGTCCAGCACTCACCCTAAACAAGACAGGCACTTCCAAGGTCTTCTTCTGAAGCCTTGTTTACTCCTGGGGAATATTAGTAGGAAAATAGGGTAAAACTGGATAAGCTAGAGTCTGTCCACCAACAGGTGTGAGGAGGATCCCTTCTCTAGCTTTGTGGAGGGGCTTCTTGCTGTGCTTGACTTTCACATCTTCCCTGTTTCTCCCCTTGGTTTTTTAAAAAGACCCAGGCAACACCCTGATTGAGGTCAAATGAGTCAATCAATGTGTTTCATCTCAAATGTTAAGTTTTTTGTGTTTTCCGTTACTGAAAGACTTGGTTAATTATTTGGGACAACTATCTGGATGTTGTGGTTTATTTCTCCTTAGAAATAAGATTGTTTTCCATCTTCATAAGATTATTTTTTAGACTTGTCAGTAAAGCTTTATAAGAGTAATAAAATAATGTTTTAAAACACATGATTTCTATGCCTATGAAAGAAGGCTTCTTCCTCCTGACTTTGGTCTCCTGAACTCTAAGGAAAAGGACAGAATGGTGCCTAATTTTACCAGGATATTCATTTGAAAGAAAATACAAAGGAAACGTTTGATCAATGTTTAAAGACCTCACTTCTGTATTTTCAAAAACTACTATGTTTAGACACAGCTTTTTTGTTTTAACATTTTAGCAGTATGATGCTTTTAAACCTTGACATTAAAATGAAATTAATTAATCTGATCTGAAAGGAGTGCTCCTTGAGGACCTTCCTTTGCAGATAATTTTGAGATCAGTGAAAGGAGAGAGGGAACAAGATGGACATTTCTAATTAAGTGTTGAACATCTGGAACTCTCAGCATTCTTTCTCCCCTCTGGATTTTGCAAACTTCTGCACTTTGCAGAGCTCCGTCCAGCTCTTTATTGTGCTCAATGCTACAGAAGCATTTAAAAATGGTAGCCTCAATGTCAGTTCAAATCCCAGAGCTTCCGTTCTTACACAGTCAAATGTTTTTCATTTACAAGCTTGGATTGTGGAAACAAAGCTGTTTCTTGCCATATCTTTGTCCAGCATCCATTGCACTTTAGTCTAACACCCCTAGTTTCCTCCAAACAAGCCCTTGTTCTGTCCTAGACCTCTTGTATAATCCACCAGTTCCTTGGCTGTAAAATATAAACACCTTGCCTAAGCAGAGCAGTGGTTTATTAATTTTTATCTTTTAATTTTCTGAAGCTAAACTGTTCAATGGGCTGCTTTAGATAGGTTTCCTATTTTATAAAAGAAAAAAAAAAAGTGGAAACATTTTTTAAACAGTTTACAGACTCTACAATGAAAAGGTAGATGTTTTCTGCCTAAAAGGAACTTTTACATTTACAGCATAAAATATTTTGGTGAAATGTTGGAAACTGAAAACCAGTGGTTCAAAGTGGCACATGCAAAAATATTCATCCAGGTTTCTGCCCACACAGTTCAGGGTATGGGAAAGGGGCTACTGTGACTGTTGGTGGGTGTTCTTCTGAGTTGGGGATGGGATACTTCTGCAACTCAAGGAGGAAAAAAAAAAAAAATAGAGCAAGATTTTTTAATCTTAATTCCACATTTCAAGGCCTCAGACTGTAAAACCCATAAAGATATAGAACTTTATCCTAACTTTGTCTCTGTCCCAGCTGGACAGGCCTAGCCTAAAACCCCAGGGTGAGAATTCCCAGCCAGCTGGTTTCCTTGCAGTCTTTTGCCTCTTTTGCCTTGGCTTTTAAGCTAAGAACGGGGGAACAACCTCCCCAGCCGGCTGGAAAGCTCTCCTGGGGGCTGATGGCAGGGCCCCGGGTGTGTGCAGGACGGATCCTGCGCTGCCTGCAGGCCCTGGGAGCCTTGCCCACATGCTGTTCTCATCTACAGGGGGTTATTTATAGCCGCTGATGCCAGGAATTCGGCAGGGACGCTGCCGGGGAGGATAACAAGTTTCTCTTTAGGAGGAATGTTCCACCCCGACCGGAGGAGCAAAGAACAATAAAAGATGATTGATTTCCTCGCAGCCGCCTGGGAGCACGGTGCTGTAGCCACACCAAGCATCCCAATGTGCAGGGCTCCCTTTCCCAAGCTGATGTGCTCTGTGTCCAGCTGCAGGATGACACCAGTGGGCACTCAGAGACCAGAGTGTGATATCCATGTTGGCTCACCAAACAGGACACTTCCCATCATCTTCACCTGAGATGAGTGAGAAGAGGAGGCAGGGGAGGGAGGGCTTGTAAGACTGTGTCTCTGGGCCTTCAGGCTCTTTCTATTTACATTCTTTGGAGTAAATTACTGAGGCTTAGAAATTTACAGGGAAATCACTTTGATTCTTAAACTATATGAATGAAGATGCAGATGGAGAGAGTAATGGCTTGAATTTATTAGTGTGCATAAAATTGTTGATGCTAATTTTCAGCTGTACACTAAGCAAACACTCGATGGGATTAAACTGGATCCCTTATTTAAACGAACTCACAAAATGTAATTTACATCTAGTTATTGTTTCCTACTCTTCCCAGACCCCTTCCCAAAGCTCCCTCTAATGTTGCCAGCTCTGCATTGCACCCTCTGCCTCCGGCTCTTCCATCACCTCAGGACAGCGTTGAGACTGCTGTGGGACCTTCAGGAGGGAGATTTATATTTAGACAGAGCCATACTCCCTGAGATTTGTTCTCCAGAGGAACTGGCCTGGATTTTTTCCACTCTAGAGATGCAATATTTTCCACTAGAGATGCTGCTTAAGGATGGGGTTTTTTCCACTACCGATGCCCGTTATGAGCCTTTTCACCTCTCTTGGATTGAGCCGTCACCAGCAGGCTCTCACAACGAAGGGAAATCCCTGTTACAGGGCAGTGCCACGCTGTCATGCCTTGAGGATTAAGTGTACAGCCTTGTCTCCTGCCCTGCAGCCAGTCTGGATATCACTTGTGCACAGCTCCGAGTATCTCCCCTGCTTTTTTGACCCCTACTACTGACACAGCCATGCCTGACATACAGTCTCCTGGACCAGGAAGGAGACTGGAGGGATACAGCAGGGGAACAAAGCTCATTAGGACCATGAGAGATAGTCCTCATGCCAGCAGTATCCTCGTGCCTTGTTCTGTGCTCCAGCACCAGATCTGACATCACATGCCATAGGAAAGGAAAGCTCAGCAACTGCCCCTGAGACAGCAGAGAAGACTGGACAATCTAAAGTGTTTTTCTTCCTGTAAAACTCAGCAGGTCTGCCGAAGATCCACTGATTAAATGCAGAGTGCCTGACCTCAGTGGGGTCCATAGGTGCTGCAGGGATGTGAACTAATCAGATGGAAAAAATCTGTTCAGCTTCAGCCCTGACCACATGAACTAATCTCACAAATTTATTCCCTGCTCTCTGGTGCCTCCCTATGAGAGGAATCTGTGTTACAGAAAGTCTGGGTGTCACTGGAGGGTGGGAAGGCTGCAGAGGAATAACAAAGCTGACAGCACATGTGGTAATACAGGAATACCACAGGAGCTGTTAATCCTTCTCCCTATGGCTGCTAGGACCCTGCCAGCAAACCCGTGTGCTGGCATCCTATTGTCTGGCAGTGGGGGCTACAAGAGTTGGTCCAGCGTGGAGCACATGAGTCATCCCGAAGTGCCTGCCCAGGGGGCTCGCTGAGGGCAGGAAGAAGGAGAGAGAAGAGCAAGGGGGGTACAGGGAGGGGCTGGAGCCACCTCTGCTTGGATAAAGAGCTCTTCGTGCGGCACAGCTCTTTCTTTGGTGTCTGACGATGGTGGCAGGGTCTCACAATGTTTCTGTGTGCCTTTTGGGGGAGAAATCCCCGTGGTAGAACTGACAAATGGTGAGTAAGAGGTGATCAAAATAAGTGAAGCTCACATCTTCAGCACAGGGCTACATTCAAAGATTTCCCTCCCTGAAGGCCAGGCAACATCTATCCTCAAGGCCCTGGGAAGCTCCCTGTGCTGGGGTGTGTGATGGTTTATCTGCCAGTGGGAGCTGAGCTTGTTGGATATGCCTGGCTCCTGTGTCCCTGTGGTGGAGCAGACACAGGGATGAATGCAGGAAAAATTTTTTGTGCTGCAAATCATTCATTGTCTTCTGAGCAATGCTGAAGCCTTGCCACAGGTCTGCAAGGACAAGAAGAAGTGAGAGATTTGAGTGTCCATCCCATCTAATTGTCACATCTGTGCTTGAACAGCATCTACTTGCCCTCTTTCATCCTCTGCACCTCCAGGAGATACTCCCCTGGGAATGTCACTGCTTAGGACATAAAGAAGAGATTAGAGGGACAAATCCTTCTCCCCTAGAGAGAAAAGGGCATAGAGGTAAGGTCTGAACGTGGGTGACAGGTACAGGAGCTGCTGCTCCTCCAGCAGGACAACAGACTGCTGGGCTCAGGTAGAGACTGGAGAAGAGACCAGGAGCAGAGATGGAAAGCCACTTCAGCATCTTCCCTCCCACCACGCTGCTGAGAGCTGGTCAACCCCGTGTCACCTTACAAGCCACTTAATCCCTTCCGTCATGCCTCTCAAGGAAGGGGGTGTGCGGGCCAAGGTTTAGCTGCCACCAGCTGCCCCTCAGTCATGTGCTGAGCTGCTGCAGGAGCATGTGCAGGGGGACATGACTGACACCTTGCCAGTCTCCTGCACCTGGGAATTGCCCAGCCCTGCAACTCCAGACCCAGCTGGCTCTTTGATCTCTGTGGGGGCTGAAAAAATTTCCCTTCCACTCCAGCTTTGGAGAGGATCATTCTGATTTTGTCTGGACTTCTCATATCCTGGCAGGTGTCAGTCTTGACTTCCAAGACACCATGGAGGGGGAGGTGGGAAACAGGAGGATTATAAAAATAAATAAAGTGTTGAAAACCCACGAATGTGCCCACCCTTCCTCTCAGTCCATGTGCTGGGGCCTTGTTAATCTAAGTAATTGCCCTCTCCTTCCTACTAATGCCATCAGCCTCCATAAGAGCAGCTACACAATGTCTCCCACAGGAAATATCATCCTCAATGTTTTTGAGCACCCTGGAGGTGGAAGTGTGTGTAGATGGAGGACCAGGAGACAGCCTGTGCCATGTCTCAGCACTGGACAAAGTCATCCATGATCTTCATTACGGAAGGAAATAGAGAGAACACCAGGCACATGCTGGGTGTGAGGACAGAGCAAAAACTCATGTTCTCCTCAGCTGCCCTTCTCTGGCTCTCACCAGCTGCTGCTCACACCATCTGAGCTGTGTGATAGATTAGTCTGCCCTATTCCCTGGAAGGAGCTGCTGTAGAAGTAAACCACTTACAAACATGGGGCCTCTAAAGCCTTGAGAATCCTCTACCTGCAAAAGGCATCTTTCAACCCATGCCAGAAGGACTTCAATATCAAGAGAGATCTACTGCTCTTGAGTACTCCAGTCCCAAACTTGGTAGAAGTGAAATAAGATGAGAGTTCCCTCCCAAAGTTTGGTCTTTCTGTCTGTTAAGGTTTAAATTACAGACACAAAAGCCATGGCTGCCAACAGCTTCAGCTGAGATGGGCCAAGATACTTCTTTGCGCTGGCCCTCACCCCTCAGGATTGACCTTAACCTTTGCTCCAGACAGTAAATTGATCTCACACCTGGCTGGGATGGGATGTCTGAGATCTTACTGTAAACTGCCTTATGTCCAGGGGCAGAGACTTAAAGGAAGCTGTGGCTACACAAGGCTGAGGCAGGTCAGCATCCCCCACCTCAGTGCCCCACTTGGGCCCAGCAGGCGCTTTTAGCTGAGCAATGTTCTCAGGATCACAGTGTACTATACTACAGGATAAACTCTTAAATAGGACAAGTAAATTTGGTCTGTTCTTGTGTGGGTTTCTGCAAGACTCACTGATGCCTTTTTTTTCCTCTTTTCATGTTCCTCAGGTCTCCTCTCTTTAGCTGCTGAGAGACTCTAGATGACTGAGGCAGCCAAGGTGTTCTCCTGACAGCTGATGCTGAACTTATTTTTTAGCAAGGCCTGTTGTTCACTAAAGTAACCAGAGTTCTCGGATGCTCAGCAAGGGCATGGTGTGAACCAGAACAGGAAAAGACCAGTCAGGTCAAATCTAAGATCCATGCAGTCCTGCACCATGTCTGAGAGGAGACCTAATGTGTAAGAAAGGAGCTATGTGCTATGAGGTTTTTTCAGAATATTTTCCCAGTCTTCACTGGGGGACTTCCTCAGTCAAACATTGTGGCTTTGTGTTTAATAGCAGTTGTGGATTTTTTCCCAATAATTTTTTTTTTTTTTAGTTCCTTTTTTAATTTCTTCAAACAGGTAATCTCCATGTGTCCCAAGGCAAGGAGTATCTCATCTTAGCTGTACACAGCATGAGCAGTTTATCTTTCTGTTTGTTCTCCTGCTGCTTCCACTTGACAGCCTTGGTTCTTACATTGAAAGAAACAGTGGACAGTCATTCCTTATTTACCTGTTCAATAACATTCACCTCTACCACCTATCCTTCCTCTAGACTTTCATCAGCTGAAGAGTCTCAGCTCACACTTGGCAGTGTCAATCCTCTGACCATCCTTGTAACCCTTCTCCATTTCCATGAGGTCCTGCTGATGCCCTGTGAGGGAAGACCAGGAGTTCACCCTACAGCGGATTATTCCTCTTTGCTCACAGCAGGTGTGACACCCAGAGAGCTTTGTGCCACTCCTTGGCACCAGTAACAAAGGTAAATGCTGAAAATCTGACCTTGGAAGGAAAATTGAAGGAACTGGACTTGTTTTATCTGGAAAACGAAAGGACCAGAAGGCAGCAAGTAAAATGTATTTCTGTATATAAGGTTTTAATGCAAGGATAAGGATGAATTGCTCTCCATATTCAGCATGGGGACAAGATAAGGAGGGCAAGGCTCCATTTTCAGCAGGCATGATTTAGGTCTGATATTAGGAAACTCCTCCAGCTCTGAGCACACACAAACCCTGGAACAAGCTGTCAGGAAGGGATGGAGCCTCTTTCACTGGCAGTATTTACCAGCAGGTTGGCCACCCATCTGTTGGGAGGGTTTGGGGAGAGCTGTCTTGCAAGACTGTCTATCAGGGTCCCTTCAGCCTCCCATTTCTCCTTTTCACATTTCTTGAGCCATTCTGCAGGACAGACCGTGCCATCCAGGCGCTGGAGACGCTCTGCCAAAGGCCCTCGGGGAGGAGCAGCACTAAGAGGAAATCTGTGCAAGTCTATTATCTGTACTCTCTGCCCAAGGCAGGGAGGGTCTCAGTATCAGGCACATCCCCATTGGGAGCTGCCTTCTCACCTCCCTCTGCTACCCCAAAATGTCACTGGTGTCATTACAGAAGACATCACAAAGAAAAACTTGCCGGGGGGGCAGTGTGGATTTTGGTCATTCACAGACCCACTGGCTTTTCTTTCTCATTTTTCAGGGACATTTTGGGAACCCATGGACCACAGACTGAAAGATGTTTGTGATAATTACATGTCATGGGTTCATGTCCCTTCCAGGGTCACAGAATCTGGAGCCAAGCTGAGGGACCCCATCATTCTCATCTGCCTCAAGGCAGAGGTGCCTGCTCACAGCTCTGAATCAAGCCATGTAAAAATGCCTCCAATTCTGTCACATCACAGAGCAGGGCTGCTGCTAAGGCACCCATTCCTCAGCTGCCCAGGGAAGGTGGGGTGGACAAGCAATGAACCTCCAGTTGCCCAATGGATCTCAACGAGGATATTTTTAGAAATCTGAGGAATGAAGTTTTAAGAGTTTACACCAAAGGAGGCTGCTGATGATCACTTGTTTCTCTGTGAGAGCAGGGTGAGTTGCCTAATAATGTGCCTACTAATGCTGACTAATGTGTGCTGCCATACAGGTGTGGTGAAGAGGGGGATTAGCCAGGCCAGATGTGCACAGGCCACCCAAGGGCATGGTGTCCAGGCAGTCCCTTCCACACTGTATCCCTGAGGACAGTCACATTCTGGCTGAAGATACCACTGAACTGCTCTGTCAACACTGCATTCATTATGCAAACCTTCTTAAGTGACTGAGCTCAATTAATGTGTCCTCATGGGCTGTCAGGACATGTGTTAAGGGTGGGGAATCATTCAGGTAGCAGTAGGATCCAGAGACAATGCTCAGCTCCCTCTCCAGATTGTCTGTGTAGCCAGTGCTGCACAGTCACTGTTGTGTGCTCTCCCTTCCCTCTCTCCTAGCTCATGCAAGGCATGGCCACAAAGCAACCCATCTTTTTGTACTTGTAAACGCATTTTACAGAGTTGTAAATGCTCTTATTGATTCCTCAGCCTTATTATCCTTGCTGTTCAGCCAAGAATCAACTTCCATTTGAGGATAAATTATTAATCAGGCTTCTTCAGGTCTATTTCATAATCATTTCCACCATTCTGGCTGTCACATAAGAAGGATTTGCATATTTATTCTGCCACTTTTCCCCAGAACAATACGTGGCTGCCCATGTTTACCTGCAGACTCTTAAATCACTTTCCCTACCTTATAAAAGCTTTGCTTTTAGACATAGCAGGCCCTGCACAGTTCAGTCCACATCCTTCTGATTCATTTGCTTTGTAGCGCATTTTTGTGGCAAATACTTTTCCTTTTCACTTCTCTGCTTTTTCATTGCTTATTTATGATACCCTGTGGGGTAAAACTGTGTGGTTTGTTCAACAACCCATAACAAAAATACAGAAGCTTCCAGCCTGGTACTGACTGTCTTCGGTCCCAAGCCCAGCTTGCACAGGAGAGTGTGTGGAGCAGATATTTTGGCTTTCAGCACTGTTTTTTTTCCCTAGATGGTCACAAATGAGCAGCCCTCATGCCTCATTCAAGGGGTGGCTGTGTTTCTGTGACAGGGAAGCACTGCTCATTGGGAATTGTTTTGGGAATGGTGGGGAGGAGTAGGGATGGGAACATATTGAAGGTGATGGCACCTATCTAGGAAGGGACAATGTTTGCACTCACAGTAAGTCAAATGGAGGGGACTGAGCCACACCAAAGTTTAGTGTTTTAAGTCGCAACAGGGAAACTGAGGTTCAGATCAATTGCCTTGTGTCAGGCTCTGGAGCAGGATGGTGTCAGAGTCAAGGAAGCCTATAAAATGACAGTCTTTAAACAACCTTAGGAGAGGTACATGGGTGTCCTGGTCCCTCTGAACACAGGGTGGGAAGGCAGAGAACAGGGAGATGCACCCCAGCACAGCCCTCATCCTTGGGCTGTCCATGGGCAGATTCACTGCAGGACTGCCTCATCCTTGGGCTGTCCATGGGCAGATTCACTCCAGTGCTGCTCTCGACCTTGTGCTCTCCCGTTATGGCTCCCAACAGTTTCCATGTGGCAGGCAAGTGCACAGGCTGATTCCTTCCAGCAGATGGTAGCAGGAGTAAACAAGGGGATGGGCATCCACATGGGATCCCCGGCTGGACACCGCAGTGTTGCTCCTCATGCCCAGAGAGAATGGCTGCCAAGAAAGCAGCACCCAGAGCCAAGGCACCAAGGGGTGCTACAGCCCTTCCTTATCGACAAGGCCATGGACAGCATGAGTTTAATGAAGGACTCACCATTCCTACAGTGAATTCGGACACGGAATGGCAGGGGGGTGTGTTTGTGGACTCAGTGGCCAGCTGGGGTGGGTTAGCCAAGGTGACAGTCATGGCATAGTCCAGAATGGTTGCCATGGCTTCAGGTAAGATGTCATCCATGGCTCAGGCCAAAACAGCTGTCACAGCACTGGGCAGGAACTGATTTACAACCCCATTTTTCCCAGCTTGCTTTTGGACTGTGGTTCTTCTACTTGAGACCTTGCAACCCTGTTCTCTCAGGGGTGACAAGACAGCAGACCTTGTCCTTGCCCACAGCTCCTCAGGTTTACTCCAGGGGCTCTCCCTGTTTCCTTCCTTTGTTCTTTCTCCTTCCCCCACTACATCCCTGTTTTTATCCCTCCTCTCCTGTTTTATTACCAGTGGTGATGACTTTCTGCTGGCCTTCAAGATCCAAACTCTTAACACCAGGACACCGCAGGGAAATTCCCGTTCATTTTTTTGGTAGAGGAAGTTTCAAAATGTGACATTAGTGTAACGAGAAGAGTGGAGGCCAGTCAATAAGAAATTGAAAGGAGCTATAAAGCACTCGGTTTAATAGAAGGACTTGAATAGTTGGGGTGTGCTTTGTGCAGGAAGACATGGCTGTAGCATGTCTAGAAGTGAAGCCAAGAGATGTTTTCCCTATCAGCTCAGGCTGTGCCCTGGCTCCTGTAGAGCTTGCAGGCTGGTTTGCAAAGCTGTGTTGCTGCATCCTGTCTTGCCAGCTTCCCACCTCCAAGTGGTCCAGTTCCTTTAGCTGGCTCACTTTCCCAAGACCCCAGCATGGGACCGGATGATTGGGGTGCTCCTCCATGAAGGTGTGGAGTTTACAAATGTTGAGTGCTGAAGTTTGAGGAGGTGATGGCACAGTGCTGGGAAGGGGAGAGCCTGTTTCTGCTGCAGAGGGACCCATGGGGCAAGTGCTGCTCTGTGTGACATTTGACAGGTTTGCAACATATGCTGCATCCCACTGCAGGCTGAGGCTGTCCTCCAAATCAGCTTCCAGCCTGTCTCAAAGTAAGGTTAAATCCTTGCTCAGGATAAAGAAAGTAGAGAAGCAGCAAATGGAACCAATCAATTTGCCATCCAAAAACCGATCAATTTGTGGGGACCCCTTCCCATCCAAAGACAGGGTGGGAACAGGGTCCAGCCACTCCATGCATGCAGGAGAGATCAGTGGGCAGCCCATAATAAACCCTAAATGTATTTTCAGCCATAAAATGCTTGACATGCTTTCAGAGAGGCTGTTGAAATCCCTGATTTGCAGCTGGCACTCATTTTCCATTGCAGGTAATAAAAAGACTGAGCAAGAGTGCTCAGATATTTCATCGTTGGGGTCCATTGCCATCCCCCAGCCTAATGGCCAGATCAGCAGGACTCACACACCTCCTCCTCTTCCTTCCCAGGGCTCTCCTTTCCCTTCAAACGGTATCCGGACCCTGCAGGTGATGGGAGGGTGAGATAACAAGCAGGAGTGGTGATTTCAGGAAGTGGTTGGGACTTGTAAATCCTCACAGGGGCTTCCTCTGTCAGAGGAGCTATCCGGGCAGCGGGGCATGTGCTGGCTGAAGTCATGCCTGTTAGGGAGGTATTTGTTCTCCTGGCCCCCACAGCCCAGGCCGGTTGCCGTAACATCCCTCCAGCCGGGATCTGGTTGCAGCAATAAAGTTGAGCGGGTTGGGTTCCTGGCTGGACAGGAAAGAGTTATTGATCAATGCCATGGACCCTTCCCACCTTCCTCCTGCCCACGGGTGCATACCAAGAGAATTGAGGAGAGCAAAGCTCAAAAGATGCTCTGTTTAGGAGTAAAGGCTGGCATGGCCAGGGCAAGGACATGGGAGAAGGTTAAACACCAGATGAGCAAAGCACAGGACCTTTTAAACGTCTCTAAATCAGGGCAGGGAGCAATTTGAAGACAGTTCTTTTTGTTTTGGGGCTGGAGAGACAGGCAGGACCATGACACAAGGTGCATATCTCACCACAGTAGGGTAATACCAAGGAAAATTAACTAAAGTAGCAACATGCTCATGTCTTGCATTTACAAGATCTCCAGGGCTTTTATCCTCTCCTATTGTGGGGCTGGGATCATTGGTAGATCATCACCATGTGCCCACCAGGGAAATGTGGCTTGAGACCCAGCATTTCACTCAGCTAGTCAAGCTTCATAATTTCTGATCCTGAGCAGATATTATGTCTATAATAAGATTGATATTAGTAATACCGCTAACAATTGTGGTAATGCTAATAAAATAATGTTGGGCTCCTCCATCCAAGGAGCTCTAAGCTTTTAAAGGAAGTTAAGTCTCATGGCATCTATTCCGCTTCAAGAAAGCTTATTTAGCAGCAAAGCCTTCTCTCCACTTCTGTGGCATGCAGTCTCCTCCAAGGTGGAACACAGCGGCTATTTCTGGGTAGGTAATAACAGTCCACAGCAATCTAGGTGAAGTAATGAAAGCAAATACCATATTCAGGACAATTACAGGGGTTATAGAGGAGACAGTGTACCAGGACACCCAGCTCAACCACTAGGCTTTTAGATGTATTAGGGGACTTTTTGTGGTGTTCAGAACCTACAGTGGTCAATGACTAAGACCTTCGGCAGTAGTGTGGTCTCTCGTCCTCCTCTGGGTTCCATATGCTCCTGATTTTGAAAGCAGGAAAAGCAGGAGCCTTGCTGTCTCCTCTGTGTGACTCAGCACAGCCCCACTCTGGCACTCTGCAGGAGGCATTTCTCTGTGTGCTAACTTGAGGTTGTCCACTGGGACCAACACCTTGGAGATGGAAAGCTCACTGTCTTTTGCAAGCCACGTTCCCTCCCAGAGCTGTGTCAGCACAAGCCTGTCAGGAACCAGCAATCCCCAGGAGTAAATCACATCCACAAGAGAAGGTTCTTGATGATCAAGAAGACTCTTTGAGCCACCCCCTTTTCTTCTGTGGCCTTGGAGTCACAGACACCAATAGCCCAGCCTGAACATCTCCAGCAAAAACTGCTCTGGGACTTGGACCTTGGGGGATGCTGGTGGAAAAAAATCCAAGCCATGTGCTGAAAATCCAAGGCTCATCAGCACACACTGTTCTGCCCCCTGCTCCTGCAGGCTTTGATGAATGCAGAACTAGTTAGCAGCACTGGTGTGAGTGGGTCCAAGAGGTCATGCTGAAAAATGGCACTTTGTCAAAAATGTCATTTCAGCAGCGTTTCATTGCCTTTTTCTTTAAATGAAAAAATTCAGAAGGAAATGAAGCCGATGTGTTATTTCACTGTGATTTGAAATTTTTTGCTGCTGATTTTTAAAATTTCTTCCTCTTCTCTTTTGGTCTATCATTTGCAGCTCAAAAAGCAGATTTTCGTCATTCTTCAAAAGATGCAGGTTAGGGTCACATCACTCAGTATTTCCTTTATTCAGAAAAGTTGTGAAAAAATCAAGATGAAAATTTGAACTCCACAGGCTTGACCCTGTGTTTTTTTTTTTTTTTTTAATGAGCCAGTTTCAGAGAGCTTGGCCACCTCTTTCTACAGAACCTAGATGACTGCTTTGGAGTCAGACCTTTTCTCATGGCCACCACTGGAAGCCCAGGACTGATGCAGGACGAGGGCAAACACAAAGCCTTACTTGTCCTGGACCTCCTCTCCCCATCCCAGCCTGCTACTTAATGCTGGGAGATTTTGGGTTAGGATCAGCCACATTACTTGTGTTCAGCTTCCCAAAAAACATCCCTCCCAGACTCAGGGATCTTGAGGAACATAACAGCCATCATTGCCTTAGGCTTGAGCTCCAGCAGCTCATCTCTTCTTTCACTTGAAAATGGGGATTTTGATGCTCATTCAAAGCCATTTGGCTTTATCTCCAGCTCTGCATTCACTGCCAGAATAGGCAATAGGCTGTGGGGGCCCTCTGGCTTCCAGCATCATGGAGAGAAGAGGTGTGAGGGCTGGGGGAGCCCATCCTACCCCCTCCTCACCGCCCTCCCCCACCTCTGCCTTCTCGCTGTCTGGGGAAGAGTGCAGGACCTCACCTAGGACCCTGGAGACAGACTTTCAGCGAGGAAGAGTCTGCCACTGTGCACGTCAGGAATGATTTGATCAGCCAGAGACATGAGCACCTCTAGCACTGACATCAGGGGACAGACAGAGGAGAGTGCGAAAAAGCTGGTGATGGACAGCGGGACTGCAGCACGTGGCAGGGTGCAGAGACCCAGGGCTGCAGAGCAGCACCCATGGAGGGCACAAATCTCTGCTGGGGACAGCAAGGGGCTGATGAGACTGTCTAATGCTGTGCTGAATTTCTTCTCCTGCAAAACCACCCCTGCTGCTTCCATCTGGGATAACGGTTTCAGAGCTGTTGGTGCAAAGCTGTGCTCCCGCACATCCTGCACTGGCTGGGAGTAAAACCAATTGAATGGTGCAAGGACCTTTGCTCTTACCCACATGCATGAGTTTGCACCCACATGTGTAAACACCTCACATGTTCAATATTACCTATGAAAAGGTAACATAAAACATGAAAAGATGGGTGAATTTCCCTAAATGGGGAATGAACTTCTTCCAAGCACTCCTTGGCAGACCCTACTTCAGCCTGCTGTTCTTGGGAAAAGTGGTCCCTGATCAGACACATCTGCCAAGCCTTTCTGAGGGTCACCCCACAGCCTTCCTGTGTGCTTACTGAAACTGTCAAGGTCACCAAGACCCTCAATGCCCTTTTCTGTCCTCCCTGGCTCAGCAGTTTCTGAGGGCAAGGGTACCAGCTGCAAATTGCTTTGAAGGGCTGGATTGCCACCAAGCTCAGCCCAAAGGACTGAGCATGGGTATATTTTTGCCTCTCATATAACCACACACCTCAAAGTGTAATGCTCTTCAAGGATGCTAATGGAGAATAGGCCTATGGGCAATATTCTCTGCCTGAGAGAATTTCCTCTCCTTTCAGAGCCAGACAGTTTCCAGAGCTCTTTTAATACATCTTGCTCTCCTCTGATCTCTCTCTGCCTTTCTTTCCTTTGGGAACAACTCCCTTTAATTTTAAAATTCCAGGGGCAAAATGTAGCCAAATGGCTGCAGGTGGACATAGCCTCTCTTAGCCTCTACTTTAAAAAACCCCTGCAAAACACGAAAAGAAAAACCAATAGCAACCTCAAAAAAAATTGAGATCAGAAATTCTGCAGAGGACTGCCAAATGGTATTACCATCACATCTACAGCCAGGCCCCCGTGTCAAAACCTCACCCTACCCCTCTGCATGTGATCCTCACCCATACAGTCTGCTGGTGTCTCCTTGCCTCTGTTTATACTAAAGCCCTTGTAGAATAAAACATCCATGTAAAATCCAATTTCCTCTGAATCTCTCTCTGAGAAGAGGCCTCGAGATTGAGTAGATAACCTCTGCAGTAATTGCCTGAACCACTCCTGTTTGCTGGAAAGGTGAGATCCATTTTTCAATTATCTATCTGCAGTGACAGCAGCGAGCAACGGAGCTAAGAGGAAGGGGAGAGAGAGAAAGAGAGAGAGGAAATCCAGCCAACAAGAGCCGTCTGTGTCAATCCTGGCAAACGGGAGGTACGATAGATGTGGTCACAGTTCCTGCCATCAATATCCTCTAATATAAATGTCAGCGATGCCATTTTACCCACAGTCATTTCCCACAATGCTGATTACATTATCGTATAATAGAGGGGCGCCAGCCGCACCGCTTTCTCTCCTAACCCTCCTTGCGGTAATGTGTCAATAGCCTGCCTCCATGAAACAAGTCAATTTTCTGCAGGCTTGGCAGCGGAATAAATCTGCTGACTATCTAGAGAGCTGGAGATATTTATACACACCGTGTTCTCTCTCTCTCTCTCTCTCTCTCTCTCTCTCTCTCTCTTTCTCTCTCTTTCTCTCCCTCCCCCTCCCACCTTCCCTCCCTGTGTGTGCAAGCATAGATGTGTGTCCTCAGCAGAATTGAGTGATTTTCAGCCCAGACTCAATAAGGAGAGAATTTAGGGCAGTCCTACAGCTTGGCTTCCAGTAACAGCCCTACACGTTTATTTTCTTTAGCTTAACAGGAAAGAGAGAATTATGTTTAGATTTATATGACAAGGGCAGTTCTACCAAAACGCTTGTGATAAGCACTGTGGAAGGGGGAGGAAGGTGTGTGCATGTGTGACAAAAACCAGGCAGGCCAGTGGCAGAGAGGGATTGCAACACCTTGCAGGTCACACCAGGGGGATCCTCTGGGAGCTGGAAAAGCAGCTCTTACTTTAACCGACAGCTCCTTTTTTAGTGTATGTCTGAATCAAATGCCAGTGGAAGAAGGAGGAGGGAGGCCATGGGCTCCTCCATCCCTGCTGACGGATGAGAGTGAAGGCATTTGGCTCCAGTCTCTTGACTCTTGCAGGTAAAGAGGCTTCCAAGGACAAGATGCTCTGGCCACTGCAGTGTTGGTTGTTCTCTTGGGGATGTCCCCAGGACACCCTGTGGTCTACGGCTCTATACACCCCCACTATGATGTCTCCCTCTCTCCAGCACAGATGGTTCTCCCTGAAAACTCCAGTGGCTCCCTCTGCCAGCCAGCAAAGGCTGCCCAGGCCATTCTGGACTCCCAAGCACTGGTGAAAATGGCAGATACTCCTCATGCTCACAAAGGAGAACTTTGCCACCTTAGCGAGGCACAGCAACAACTCAGAGTGCTCTGGAGAGTCTCTGCTCCCTATGGATGCTGGACAGACAGACAGACTCTCAACAGATCTCCAGTCCCTCTTGGACAAAGCCAAGAGAATGTGAAGCATTTCTCCTTCCTCTCATCTTTGCTCAACACAGAAGACTTTATATTTAATTCTCAGTAGGGGAATTTTTTTGGTGATGGAAAATGTCGTCAATTATTTTTTGCCAAGAGGGAAAAACAAAGCCTGAAAAGGCTAATATCAAACACAAGATTGCTTTCAAATTTTTGGGCTTTGATTTTTTTTTTTTTTTTAATAAAAACCTGTTCCATCTGTTTTCATCAAATTTTGTGCAAGAGGCAAATAATGCTTGGATCATTGCTTTTGGCTTGATTTCTCCATCCTCCTGCTCCAGAACATGGCATTTTCTGGGCAAGGAGATTGTGTGTCCTCCACTAGCCCTGGGAGGAGTGAATCTACCACCTCCCAGTGATGGGGAAGGCTCCACCAAAGACACAGATCACAGTAAAGGGTTGTCCTGCTGGCTTCCAAGAGTCACTCCTGTCAGCTCTCAGAAAGTAGGTCTGGGAGAGGATGGTGACCTTCTACCACCATAAGGAGACCTCAGGGACTTCATTCAATCTCTGGGCCAGTACAGAGCTCTGCCCAAGTACCCCCAGCCTTGGCAAACATCACATTTTTCCTTGCCCACCTCCACTGTGACTTTGTAAAATGTCATTTGTAACCCACACAGTCACCACAAAGTTAATTGCAAACACAAATCCCCTCTGGGCAAGAGCAGGCCCAGAGGAAGCAGAGCATGCTCAGCATGGTGGGGTGGCCCTGAGGGAAAGCCAGGGAGTGGGTACATTGCTGGGCACTGGACTTGGGCTCTGGTTCCTCTCCACAAGGGAAGACATCCAACTCCCCACCCATTGTTCTGCTTCTGTACACACCTTCACAATGATGCCAGCAACTTTGGTTTTTTTGCCCTGGCAGCTGTGTCAGAGATTGACAAGAGCTTTATAAAATTGGGAGGGAAGCGGGGCTCTGTGTCTTGATGAAAGTTTTATTTAGAAATCAATGAAACCCACAGCTCCATCACACAATCCAGTCCTTCTACCCTTCTGAGTCCTCTCTGCCTGGGCTGTAAGCCATCAGCACCTGAAAGAGAGGCCTGTGGTGAAGGTACATAAGAAAAAGCAGGCACCATCCACCCAGAGGAAGGAACCTAAAATTCCTTCCATGCTATCTAGAAAAGACCCTTTGCCTGGTAAAGGTTTGTATTGGGTCTTTGCTGGGAAGGGCTCTCCCCACATCTGGAAGGGATAAATCTGTCCCCAGTGGAAAATAGCCGAAGTTGGAGATAGTTGGGACTGCCCAGTTCAAGAGCCATCACAGCCAGCAGAAGCCTTCCTGTTGACGAAATCAGCCTTCAAATGAGTCTAAAATCTGGACACGTGCCCTGGACCACAGCCTTCAGGTAGGTATTGGGGCTGTTTCACTGCCAAGCCCCAAGACAAACTGCAAAGGAAGGCTATTGCATTAAGATACATTTCTCCAAAGTGAGGAAGTGGAGACTGACTCCAGAGCTCTGATTCAGATCCTTGTCTGCATATGTGGAATATCATTAAGGGAGAAAAGCTGGCAGCAAGCTTCAGCTGCTTCCTACTACACTGGCAGGAAAGACAAATGCAGAGCACAAGATAAATGAGGCACTTCCAAGTGCGAGAAAGTCAATACTATAGAGACCTTCAAACTGGAGTCTGGGGAGCAGCTTACAATTCAGCTTGCTGGTACAGACAGGAAGGCATCTCTGTGAGCTGAGAGCTTAGCAGCAGTTCGGACTGGTACATCCCAGTGGGTGACAATACAGGTGGCCACATGGGACTGGACTGCACAAGTCCCTGCAACAGCCCACAAGGAGAGATTGCTCGTGTACCATCTGTGTTATGGAAGCTCTTGAAGGAAATCACAGCCCTGCTGTGTAGCATAATGTTCCAGTAAAAGAAGAGTGAATCCTGGTTCAAGACACTCTCTAGTGTGGCTGGGCAAAACGCAAGACAGAACAGAAAACAGGGTTTCCCCAAAATTTTCTTTAAAAGCTGATCTCCCTGGAACTACTCTTCAGGATGCTCAGAGTCACCCTGAAACACCGGGCACCCAAAACACTGTGCCACATCAGACCAATGCTGTGTTGTTCCCCCTTCCCTGCTGTGGTTACTGAGGGGCCCAACCTCCATGGCACAGCACTGCTGGGCCATGCTGGGTACCAGCTTCTCTGCTGTGCAGCATGGCAGCACAGCTGAGTGTGGGGCTGCATTAAATATGGCTCTGGGTCTATATGCGTGTGCTCAGTCCCACAGCTGAAGGAAATGCAAACTGATCCACCAAGGAAAGAAACGAAGATGCTGCCCTCCTTTTTTCAATTATATCCAGGTCCAAGGTCAGCAACCTCTTCCCTCCTGCTCTGCAGTATCTTGTCACACAAAACCCAGAGAGAAAGGGAATGTGATAAAGATGAAAGTGATGTGGCAGGCTCGTATGTGAAAACAATCACCCTTCAATTAAGTGTGATTGATTTCCCAAATCAGAGATGCATTCAGCTTCCAACAGATAGATATGGGCGAAGGCCAGATGCTGGGGAATTCAGCACATGTGCTTGGTCTAGGACATCACAAGGAAACAAAATGGAGATGTTGTAAAGTACAGGTGCTTTGAGATGAGTCTGACATGGGCATAAAGATGAGCCAGGAAAATTTTCCCCCCAAGAAAAGCTCACTGCTGAGAAACAAAATGCAAAGAAAGGTGGTGTTTTTCCAAGCTTTGAAGAAGATTTTTTTTTGTATCAGACTAACAACCAAGGAAGCCCAGAAGAGTTTGCAGGGATTTTGCAGATATGTAGAAGAATCTTGCTGACATAAAGCTGTTTCTGTACAGGACAGGCAAGGGACATAGCATGTCTCATGGGGGAGGTGGGTACAGAATGAGGCACTTTAGTGACATCTCACAGTGTTGCTCTAAAGCCTTTGACAAACAACTGAGAGGCTCAGAAACTCCATTTGGTTCTTCTAATGTCAGCTGTGTCCCTTTTCTAATTCAGATTCACAGAGAGCCCTTCCAGCTGTTTTACAGACCCCTGATGCTTTGTGAACCAAACCTGCCCACCCACAGCCACACTGCCACTGTTGGGGCAAAGAACTCAGGGTGTTTCACAGCAGGCAGGCAGTGGTGTAGAGGGTATCAGGGAAGCCACCTTGCCCAAAGAGGAGAGGAGTCTACTGCAAATGTCTGCAGCAAGCAGACTGAAGCACTGCAATGGGCAGAGGAGCAGCATCCAGATAACCAGCCTCTGTTGATATGGCCATGCACATCAGGGCTGGCCAAAATATATGCTATGATTTAGGCTAAGAGGAGGTATTCCAATGCTGGTCACCACAACTACTCTAGCTAGCACTCCTCATCAGCATTTTTTTAACCATGCAAATGGGGCTTGCCACCCCCTCAGAAATTTACCCCCTCAGTTCCTATATGAGCACCCATCATTGCAGCATCTGGTCACACCATTCTACAGAGCCCCCTCCTGCGTTTATCAGAAACAGGCAAGGGCAAAACTGGCAGCCCCGGTGAGGTGTTTGGCTAGAGAGAAAGGGAGGCAACACTGCAGATTTAGTACAGTTCGTGGCAGGAGAGCAGCTCCTGTATGTTAGTCTGGGCTGTTGTCCTGTTTTCCCGATCACGATCAGCCCCATCCATCTCCCCCTCTCTCCCCCTTGTCCCTTTCAGGGATTTCACATAAAAGGTCTGCACTTGACCCCCCTCCTCCCTGCAGGGAGAGGGGAAGGCCGTGAATAGAGGGACCCTCATGTTTGCAGAAGTGATTTTCACATTAATGGCAGCATATGTTTGCATCGATTCCAAGCTGCGGGGCTGAGCGCGTGTGTGTGCCTGCGCTCGCTGCGGCCGCCGGCTCCGCGCGTGGGGCACCAGGTGCTCGCTGTCAGGCTGAACAAAAAGAAGTGTCAGCACTCTGCGCCGGGAGGCTGTGCTGGCAGCTCCCCCCTGCCTGCAGCCCGGCGCTCAGAGCATCCCGCCTCTGACTCGCAGTAGCATCCTCTCGAGTCAGCTCCAGAGCTGCCCTCCTCGCTCCCCAGATCGCACGGCACAGCCCTCCCTCACTGGGGGCTCTCTGCTGTCACCCATCCCTGCTGCCACCCATCCCTGCTGTCACCCATCCCTGCTGCCACCCATCCCTGCTGTCACCCATCCCTGCTGCCACCCATCCCTGCTGTCACCCATCCCTGCTGCCACCCATCCCTGCTGTCACCCATCCCTGCTGCCACCCATCCCTGCTGTCACCCATCCCTGCTGCCACCCATCCCTGCTGTCACCCATCCCTGCTGCCACCCATCCCTGCTGCCCAAAGGCTCCAGTGGTGACTTTGGGTGAACGGTGGTCGTGCAGAGGGTGCTGGAACACACTCTGGAGGCTGCTCTGACCTTCTGCCAGACTGGTACATCTCAGAGTCCCTGTAAATTCCTGCCATACCCAAAAACAGATCAGCGGGGTCACTTGCTGGATTCACACGTCCAGCTCATGGCTGATGCAGCCTGCTGCCTCCTTTCACCCTTTTTCTGATGCACCATGGGGCTGATGGATCATCAAGCTCTTCAGGCCATCCTGACTGGCATCACCAAGTTTCTCTGGGTGAGGAGAAATTCTCTGTCCCCAGCACCCCATCTTCATTGTGAGTGGCACCCACACTCCCTGCATGGGGCTGGACCCCTCCAACCAGCACCAGCAAACCCTCAGCTCTGCCCTCCCCAGAGCAACAGGAAAGCTGGAGCTGCAGCTTAAGAGCTGTGGGGATGAAAAGCGGTTTGCACATCCCAGTGCCCATCCAGGATGTACTAAACCCAGGTGTTTTCCAATGACAGTGGAGCCAGGGATTGCAACGGGGGAGGCCTGACCTGCTGCCTGGTTCACTCATACCTGGGGAATTTGCCAGTTCATGGATACACTCAAACCTTCATCAGCAAAACTTTCTGGGGGAGCCCAGGACTTAATATTTTTTTCTGCTCCATTTCTCCTGCCTCTGACACAGGACACTGTGTTTCTTTTTGCTGCACTGTGCATCCATCTTCTCTTCTTAGACCCTGACCTGTCTGGTGCCCTGGAGATATGCAATGGATCCAGCAGTTGGAGCAGCATCTCCCTGGGGTTGTCCAGGCACTGCTGCAATCACAATAAATTAATGAAGAATAAGAATTTGGTGTGATTCTATGTGGACTGTGAGGACCCTCAGAGGCATGGCTGGAACGAATGGACAGAGCAAGCATGTCAGCAGTGCTGCTGCTCAGCACCTGATGACAAGAAGTCTCTTCTGTTCCCAGGTAAGCTCAGGCCTATGCCCTGTGGGAGAGCTGCCTCATGCCCCCAGGGGAGCTCAGCTGCTGAAAAATCCCACCCTGAGAACAGTAGAAATTACTCATCTTGCTGGGTGAGCCCACCTGACCTCAAGTGTGGATGTTGCAGACTTTACAGCCTGTGCCACCTATTTGAAACCTGATGAAAATTGCATTTCTTCCAACGGTGGTTTAATCTCCTTTGCAGGTGGCAAATGAACAGTGACACTTGTGGGGTTTGCAATCTGGAAATTGTTCATCTTCTGCAGAACAGCCCCGTGCCTTTGCAACAAGATATTCTGCAGGCAGAGCTCCCAGGGAGAGCTGTTGTGGTACTTCCACACACTCACAGTGCTCACCTGGGACAGAGTCAGGGCCTTTGAGGCAGCCAGCACCAAGAATCAATGTTCATACACAGAACCAAGACATTCTGCCTGGAACTTGGAGTAACTTCTCTTTACCCTCTGTCTTGTCAGCCTGGCAATGCAGGAAAATAAGCAGAAACTTCCACTTGCTGGAAGTCTTGGTGTTTCCAAATCATACTCAGGGGGGAATCAGAAGGAAAAGTTTAAATGTCAGAAAGCAAAATCAAAAATCTCCGAACTGCAGATTGCAGCTAAATCATGAATCTAGAAAGTGAGAACACCAGCAAGAAAAATCTCTTTTGCCATTGGAAATGTAACTTGGGAAGAGGAAATTTCTTGTCATATTTTAAAATGAAGCCTGCTGCTCAGCCTGGGAATTTGAAGCTGGAATGATTTGTATTGTTGTTGTGATTCTCCTGATCAGAAAATAAAAAACCTGTATCAAAATATTTTCCTCAGAAGGATCTTCATGCTGGAATAACCACGTTTTTCTCCATAAGAAGTTCTTAAGCAAATCAGATCAGCTCTATTTAAATGCATTTGGACTCTAATTTTACATTTTTCTTTCCGGCATCTGCTTTGTTTTTTCCCAAAAAACCCAGAGCTGACCATGTAATCCCAGAATGCAGGAGCCAGGGCTTTAGAGAAAACACCTGATACCACAAAGGGGCTGATGCTATAGATAGCCCAGACACTGGACCGCCCTAGACCGGAAGAGAGGGAAGAATTTGGTGGGTGCAACAGCTCGGTGCCTTTATTTATTTATAGTGTGAAGCTGTGAAGCAGTGGTGGGCTGAGCTCCGGTTGCCATTTCCTTTGCTGTGCTTGCACCCAGCAAAACAAACACATGTGAGACAGGCTAAGCTGGTGTCACCCACTCTCAGAAGGATACCTCCAAGGCAGGCTATTTTAATCTGCCTGGGCATACTTTATCCCCTGCTGTAACCATTCTCCTTTTTTTGCTTGTGCTTTACATAAAAAAACCTGCTTCAGATTAATGATCAACTCTTGTGTGTACAAACCCATTTGAGTTTCTTTATTTTCTCACTTACTCTGATGGGAGGGGTTGCAAAGCTGTTCTTGATGTACGAGAGATCTGCTAGCACAGCTTTGTACAACTGCTAGAGAAGTGCCCAGGCCAGGTCTTGTTAATGAACCAAAGTCGTTTGCACCCTTCCAGACACTTATCCCACTGACTGTGAGAAGAGCATGGGTTATAAACAGCTTAAGTGTTGGAAGTACTGAGTGCAGCAGTATTTCAAGTCTTGAAGACTGTACCAGGAAGCAGATGGTCCTCCAGATCCACCAACAGTACGTTTGGTGGATAGACCTCTACCAAGTCAGGGCTTGGGAAGCAGACGGGTGGCCTCATGGTCACAGGTTTCCTTTGGTTGTTTCCTGTGGGTCAGGAGGGAAGGGAGAAAAAGCTAAAAGCATTATGCCTTTTTTTCCCCCCATGCAATAAGATTGGCCAGTCATGAAATGAAGGGTCCCACCCAATTTTGAGCATTAAATACTCAGATGGGACTAGAGACCCGTGTAAAAAGCCCCACAGCTACAGTCCTCTGAGACCACACTGCAACGCCCACTGCTCCCCTTCTCCAGGATAAGCAGGCACTGGGAATCATGCACTGCTGAGCAGAGCAGGGCTGCTGTCACCTTCACAGCAGGGCACAGCGAAGGGAAGCCCCATGCCCTCAGGGGAGAGAAATCCCTCTGGCTTTTGAGAACTACGCTTTTCTTTTAAGATCTCAAAGCAGTCCTGAAGGTGTCTCACATGAGGTCTGCAGGGCATAGCCGACTTTAACCTCACAATCACAAATGTGAGTGTAAAATTCCCTTGCTGAGCACCTTCCCCCCAGCATTCCTGCATCATGCTGACAGGATCACACATTCCCAGTACATCCCTCATGCAATAGCAGGGCTGCAGGAATGAAGGCTGATGTGAGGGCTTAATTAATCAGTTAATTAATCCCAAACATTTTAACCCTCCAAATCCCTGCTGCACTCTAGTTTGGCAATTTGTTCATTAGTGGAACTTTTTTGGGTTTTTGAACCTGGATCATTTGATTTCTCCCCCAAGACAGAAGCAAGATATAATCTTGTCATTAGGAGAGTGAATGTGGTCTTGTATGTGCCTGTGTGTGTCTCCTGTGTTAAAGGCAAGCTCTGCTTGGGACTTTTCTGTCCTGCCTCTATCCTCTCCTTGGGTTTTACTCTGCACTGGACATTGAAAGGCTCAGATCAGGCTGTGCAGGGGTAGGAATGTGCCTTTGCCCTCTCTGCCCTGTTTAAGCCACACCAAATACTCAGGCTATGCTGATGTGAGCACCTATGGGTCTTTCTTGGGAGCTGGGCTTAGTGGATCTCATGCCTGCATTCAGCAGGAGCAGAGCACTGACTTCCCTCCCTGTCAGTGTCAGGGCCACCCTACACAGCAGAGGTGTGAAACAGAAATCCTAGCTTTCTGGAGAAGCAGCAGTTAAATATGTGGTTTCTGACTGCCACATTAAATGGAAACCCACCCTGCTGTAGTGCTGCTCTGCTTGTTTTGTGGTAATGCTCTTTCTACAGCACCAAGACACCCTGTCCCATCCCCTAGCACGTTAGGACACCTGGATGTATCTTACAGACTTCCAAATCCTTCTTCCACCCTTTGTCCTGCTTCCATCCCTGTCTCTGGCTGAGCTACAGAACTGCTGTCTTAGCCAGGCTGTCACTCACACCTCTTCACTGACACTGTTTCCAGACCTTCATTTCTCTGCTGTCTTCTGCTCCCCGAGTGCTCACACTCACTACCCTTCACTGTGTTTGCAGCATCCCATCTTGAGACAAGCCCAGCAGCTCAGTTCAGGTGCCAAGCTCCAGCCAGCACCACCCAGGAGAAGGAACTCTGGGCAAGTAAGATTTACTGCTGCAGGTCCTAAATATGCCATCAGTGTTGTCACTCTGCCGGTGCACATCCCTCTTCCCTGGGTTTTTACAGCACATCTTTGTGCCACTTGGCTACAGTAATGAGACCCCAACCTAATTGCTATTCAATAAACTCCAGTTAAATTAACAGCTCCATCCAATGATCACCAACATCTGCTGTTCATCAGGCAGCCTTCCCTCCCCTCCTGCTCCCTGCATCTCCTTAAATCCCAGTGCCCCAAAGTACAGTGCCTGTGCTGGGCATGAGCTAGGTGTAACAGAAACACTCTGTCTCTGCTCTCAGCTGTGCAGGAACCTGCTCACTTGTGTGGGAGCACACCCTTAGCTGCAATGATGGGACTAGGTGAGCCAGAGCAAGAGTAACCACACAAATGCACAAGCATCCCTGTGCTTTTGTCTCACAAACACCCAATATCCGAATCTCCGGATCCTTTGTTGCACTGGCGATTCATTTCCCCCAGTCTGCATGTGGAAGAACTGGTGAGGAAAGGAGGTGACTTGTGCAGCAGACACTGGCAGGGACACCGACTACACAGGAGCTTCACGCTCCTTTGACTCATCATTTCTGTCTGAGGATTTAGTCCAATACCAGCACAGCTCTGGCTGAAAATCAGGTCCTGACTCTGACTTCTGTAGGAAGGTTCAGTCTGTTTGTCCACAGATTTGTGAAGCCTGTGTGTACCTCACAATCTCCAACAGCTCCACAGTGCTTGGGGAGAGGGAAGGTCACCTCTCTGATTCAGAGGTTAACAGGGTCACGCTTCACTTGTGGAAAAACCTCCTGCCTAAAATTAAGCCTCAGCCTTGCAGAAAGCCAGGCCAAGCAAGCCATTAAAAAAAGGTCAAAGATATTATCAGCTCCTAATCCAATTAGGTACTGATTATCTGTGAATTCAGCACAGCCTCGCTGTTAGAGCTATGCTTAGGAAAATGAGCATCTCCAAAAAACCAGCTGGAGATCAAGGGGGCTCTGAGAGCTGAGGCAGCCTTGTGAGAGATTATGCCTCTGCCTGGGGAGCACCGACTGTAGCAAGAGCTACGTTGGGTTTTCATTGCTATCTTTCTTCGTACGTGTCACTTGGTGGGTGACATTACATTGCTGGTGAAGGAGGCAGACAGATCTGTAACCATCCCTGCTCCTAAATATAAGTTTAAGAACAAAGGGAAACGAGAATTTCAAAATTCGATTAAAATCAGTGATGCAGCAGCCTGACTTGTTGGGAATTCTCCAGCAAAACATTTTTAATGGAAAATATCATTCTGGCTAACCCAACAGTTTCCATGGGGAAATAACAGTTTTACCATTTACTTGTTGGGGGGAATGTTATTTTTTATTTTTTATTTTTGGTCAGTCCAACAAAACCAGCACATTTTAAGGAGGTTTCCTCCTAGTGATGTTCTGGAAAAAAACCTTTCAGCAGGGTAGAAACCTAACTGTTTTTAATCTGGGACTTGATTGCTTTATTAAGGGGATTATGTGATACAATCCTGAGATACCAGGGGAATGGATTTGCTCCCCTGGCAGGCGGTCTGACTTTGAGAAAAGAGAGTTTGTGTGCTGAGTGGTGGCTGAAAGAGTTATGGAAATTACCCCCTGTGGTTCCATCCCCCTTGTCTCTGGACAAGAAGGTCTTTGAGGTTTGTTTGGCTGGTTTTTCTTCCTGATTATAGGACTGAACCATGGCAGGTTTCTCCCCCTAAATGGAGCACCTTGCACATCTTGTTCTGGCAAACTTCCTTGTAAATGTGTGAGTGGCTTGGGGTAGTTTCTTCTGTGAAAACAGGGAGAGGTGCTTTGGACAGGGCAAATCCTTCTGCACAGAGTCTGGATTTGTTTTGAAGTGTGATTCACAGGATGGATTTGGGGAATAACTCCCTCTGCCTTTTGTGGACCTCCTTCCTTGAAGGCAACATCGGTTTGGTTCCTTATCTGTAAAAGGCAATAATTCTAGTATCTTCCCATGTGTTCTACAGGCTTCCATGCCAGCTGGGCAGAGCCAGACAGGTTTGCAATACCTAGCTGAGCAGCTCTATGGATTTCCACTGTTGCTGTTTGACTGCAATGACATTTTAGTTGTAGTTTCTGCCTTAGGAAAGTGATGCTCCTTCACAAAGAAATCTGCCTGTCAGCAGAGCCACCCCTGGGCAGGGGCTTGCAGATGCTGACAAGTGGGGATCAGACTGGAAGGGCAGCCCTCCTGATGGGGCTGAGACTCTGGTACCACTTCCTAACCTCCAGGAAAAAGCAAGTTCTGATCACAGGCTGGATCTGCCAAGGGTGTTGGGCTCTGCAGGAGTTGAACCAGTCTGGATTTGAGTGCCAGCAGTGGTTCTTGCTTCTGACACGGATTTGCTGCTCAGCCTTGGGAACATGGAGTTTCCCTTCCATATTTTAGCTGTGAGAGCAGCTTTTTGGCCAAAGAGTAGCAGTCAGAGTCTGTGCTTTGGGTTTACATCTGCTGAACATCTGGGCTTGAGGGTTTAGCCATGCAGCAATGGTCACCAGCGTGCACTTGTAAAGGGCATCCATTAGGCTGCATTAACCCCACGTGGACACATGCAGGCAGGATTAAGAGGCCATAATCACATTCAGCTTGGTGGGCTTTTGAAAGAGAAATCAAATGAAGGCTGTGAACAAGGACATCCCTGCGGGAGCTTAACACAATTTGGCTAATCCACTTGGCGTGTAAATGGTTTGTTCAACTTCATCTTCCCTGCCAGAGTGTATAGACAAGGTGGGAGTGAGAACACGTGGGCTTGAGACACTCAGGTAAGCTGAGTCAGGTCTTCTGTGGGGGTCTGGCTCTGGGGTTCCTGTTTCCTTCCTTGTGAGTCTGAAACAAACTGGGGGGAGAGTGCAAACGGGCGTAGTTGAGGGCAGGGCAGCTTCTCTGGCTAAGTGAAAGACAGAGGAGGAGATGTTGGTAAATAGTCCATTAACATCCAGAGTCACTCCATTAATTGCACTGAATAAATCTGTCCTCTTTCCTTCCTCCCATCTTCTATGGCCTGAGCTGGAGGCTGTTTGCTGGACTGAAATGAGTGCCCAACAAAACCCTCATTGTTCTTGGTCAGACCCTTTCTAAAAGCTCGGTGAGCTCTGGGACCAGCACTGTCTCTTTGATTTGACAAAGGTGGACAACAATGGCAAGTGTTGCTTCCATGAAGAAAGCTGGAATTGAGTGGTATTTTCTGTCTTCTTCCCTCTGTTGGAAAGTCAAGCAGATGCCTTCTAGACAGCTATATCTGTACAGCTATGCCCATCCTGCCAAGAGGGCACCTTTCCCTCCACATCTGCATCTCCCCAGAGAGGACAAAGCCCACAGAGGATGGGAGGAGCAGCTCAGCCTGTCTCTGAGACAAGGTCTCTGCTGATAGAGAGCTAAGGCTCAAGGCAGGCAGGGGCAACAGCTCCCCAGGCTGAGCTGGGAGGTCATGGCCAGGGAAAGAGTTGCAGCCAGTCTCCAGCTGGAGCAGCTTGCCTTATACACAGGGCCTGCAGCACTGACACCCAAGGTGCTGCCACCTGGTTAAAGAAGCAGCTCTGCTAGAGCATCAAATAAATTAGGGGATTTTGTTCTGTGCCACTCTTGGAGCGCCAGCACACGTTGTACTGCAAGCCTGTTATCCATGTGGGGGACACCGGTCAGGCCCCCTCAGCCCATGGCCCTTCCATTCCCTCCTGCCCTGCAATGGTTCGTGCTATCAGTAGCTGCAAGGACCATCAGAATCTGGGCGTTTTGGGGTGGGTGTTTCTCTGGCAATCAGTACAACCAAAGCAAAGAGAGTGAGCACGAGGAGGAGGAGGGAGGAGAGGTAAGAGGTGAAGCTGGTGCAGGGACTACAGCTGCCCTGTAGGAAAGTTCAGGTGTAAGGACATTGAGCCTCTCTCCTCTGCAAAAGTGGCAGTGGATGTGTCCCTGTCTCTGCCTTACTCACCTGTCTGGGTTGTGGCCGTAATGAATTCATACCTATAAAACACTACTAAAAAATTCCTCACAAGCATCAGAGACATGGAACAGGGTGTGACTGACCTACATCCCTTCACAGCAATCCCAGACCCTGTCTCAGGCCTTCCCAGACCACCTACAATCACATCCAGCCCTTATCTCCATGGATTAGTGGAGATTTTGGTTGCCAGGTAGAGATCTCATTGATTGTTTTTTTCATTGATGTTGCCATGGCAGGGAAGAGTTTTGCCCTATTGGAGACTGCATGGCTGCAGGTAAAGACTGCTACAGTTTGTGTAAGGTTTAATTACAGAAGATGGCTTGAGTGACCTATCTCTAAAAAAGGCACTAAAAAAGCCCTGTTAGGACCAGCCTTGCCTTGGCAAGATGGGCCAGTCTGGCAAGCACTGGCTGGAGGGAGCTCCCCATCTCTAACCAGCCTTGCTAACCAGAGTCCCCAGCAACTTCTCCTCCAGTATAAGGCAGCTCATGACTTGCTTTCTAAACAGCTGCTGAGATAAATACCTTTCCTCATCCCTTTGCCAGTGCAGCCAGCACACTCCTGCATGGCTGGGATGTGCATGCCACAAACTATCCCACAGGTCCCACTGAGGGGGAAATAGGTTGTGTGGGGTGACTGAGTTGGAGGGCAAAGACAACAAGAGATGCTTTGGTTTCAGTTATGCCTTGTCCCGTGGGAAGGCAGGGAAAAGGTGAGAAGGGACCCTTGCTCTGGCATGCATCCTTCACATCCCCCTTCTCACTGACTCTTGGGCAGCTGCAAAATTCACCACTTTCCCAGCACTCACCCAGGAGGGAATAACGATAATAAAAACGAAATCAGAATGATTCCCTTCCCCAGACTGGGGGGACGGGAAGGGAACAAGCTCTTGGGAACGTCTTGGATTTCACAGCCTCCCCTGGCAAACGTGACTTTTCAGAGAGAAAGTCGCCGCCGCTGGCTTGTCCTTTGTGTCTGCAGAAAGGGGGTCCTCTCTCAGCTTTTCCCTTGTTATTGGATCTGGTCGGAGGGGCTGCGGTCCTGCCACTTCCCCCATGCAAAAGAAACAGATTTGTCATCCCTGATGGGCTCTGCTTTCCCAGCCTCTCTTGCCTCATTTAAAGAAAACCCCCAATCCCTCAACAATGTGGAGCTTGAAATCTTTTCTTCCTACTTGATACTTCGTTACTGTGATTGCTTTTTATTGATTGACAGAGCTGCCTTTGCAAACACACGGGACCCTCAGAGAATTGCAAGCAGCCGATACAGTCCTGCTCTGAAACTCCTGCGTGTAACTTCTCCCACTGAGCATGACGGAGCTGCACCTTCCCCTGCTCCTGAAACAAGGCTTCCTTGGAGGGATAGTGGGAAGGCTGGGAGAGGGTTTCTCTGCCAGGCTGGGAAACACAGAGCTGGTCCATCAGGGAAGGCACAGCTGGGCAAGAGGCTGCCATCAAGATCCATATTCATAATGGCCAAAATTATCTTTTTCTGATCTCCAAGGGCAGGCTGTGGCTCTGCGGGAAATCTGCACATAGATGTGCCACTGCATCAGTGATACACAGGTCCTGGCAGAAACTTTGGTTTACTTCTCAGGAAAATCTCCCTGCTTCTTTCAAACCCATGCTGTGGCTCACCACTGGCTTCATGTGAATGGTGATTCTGTTTTTCCACATATGTTCCACCTCTGAGGGGTGTTGCCCAGTCACCCAGATACAAGAAACCAAACTCTTATTACGTACAGTGCAATGGTCAGGGCTTGCTAATGTTAGGTCTTGGCTGGTTTCATTCCTGGCTGCCAGCAGGCAGGAACACACGTGGAGGAACAGGTGAAGCAGTGAGACCACACAGCAAAGCAAAGCACTGGCAGCTCTCTTGCTCTCCCTTGATAGAATTCAGGAAGACAACAACTCCCAGCAACCAGATCTCCCGAGGTGGTCTGGAGGATGTGTCTGCCTGCCCTGGGTCTTCAATCAAACCTGAGGATACTTTTGTTTCCTGACTTTCTGGGGAAACATTGCTCAGAAAGTAGGAGACAAAATGCAACTGTCAGAATACAGATCTTGGCCATGATGTATGGGGCAGTGAGATGGGCTGCTGCTTGTTATCCCCTGCCCTGTTGCAGCAACAGACAAGGGGATGATGCAAAAAGTCATTGCCAGCCAGCAGGCAGATCACAGGGAGCCCAGCCATAAGAAAAAGATGACCTGAAAGGATCACTTGTAAAGGTGAGGAGAGCACTAGCTATTAACCTGCTGCAGACACTGATTAAAGACACACTATCCTATAGCTTGCATTCAAGGTTTTCTAGCCACACTAGGAATAGCAATAATTCTTAACCAAGAAGTGCTTCCAGTGCTGTTTCCAAGTGTTTTAAATTTTAAAGCAGGTCTTTTCTCTCCTTCCTGCAGGCAGGAAGCTATTGGGCTGCCTCAGCAGTGCTAACCCAGCCCTCACTTCATTAGACCAGTACTTGAGCACCACTTGCTGAGATGGCTTCACACAAGCACAGGCTGGGGTTGTCTTGCTCTGCCTGAGCAAAGCTCTTAACCAAACCAGCGGTGTAAAAGCTGGGGATGTGAGCTCAGCCAGCTCACAAGGCAGCCTGCCCTCACCTGCCCCAGCATGTCAGGGATGCTTTTCCCTCCTGCCTGCTCTGTGGCACCAAGCAGTGGGTGGGATCCCTTACCAATGGCAGGTACCGAGAGCAAGGGAGCTGTCAGTTGGGAGCAGCATTTACCAGTGAACACACTGGCACTGCTCTGGCCACCAGCTGCCTCTATCCCCACCCCATCCTCTCTGCAGCAGTTTCTACCCTGCAGCAGGTTATCTTTATGCTGGCATGAATTTTGAACACAACCAAGAAGTCTTTTCACAGCTGCAGTGTGGGCTGCTTGGTACTAGCACACAGCCCTCTATCCCCAAATTTGCTTTGACGTGAGACCTTTTTGACCTCCCTGGTATCTCCCAGCAGAGGGTAACACTGGCACAAGGACATGACCAGCTTATAGCAATAGTTTGTGTAATGCTACTGATGGACACTAGCACCCTACTTCCCTTCTGGGAGCCAGGGCACTCTGGTCACATCTGGGGGCATGGGGGAGCTCCAGGGCAAGCGGGCATGTATCAGCTGCCAGGCTTCTGTGTTGGGGATGCCTGGCAGCTTTGCATCCAGGAAAATCTTCCCTGTGGTGAGGGCAGCTTTAAGCAGTGCCCCACAGCCCTGACATCTTGGAAGGGTTTTTCCCTTTGTCTCGTTTTCCTTTTTTCCAGATCTGACTTAAAACAGAGATCAGGATGACTCTCAGCAAGCAAAGATCCCATGACTGTTTCCCCAAGAGCCAGGATATTAGTCCTTGTGTGCTGGCCATATTCCAGCTCGGGAAATTACCTTCTGCCTCCCTAAATCCCCCCTGCGGTTTCAATTGGATACGGGCTTCTTCGCTCTCTTGCCGAAGCCGCTGTGCCGCGTTGCTGTGCGCGGTTAAGCAGCTGCTGTCGGAGGTGGGTGACAGGACTGCTCCCGGGGGCTGGGGTCAGCGCTGCGGGGGCAGGAGCGCCGCCTGCCGAAGCACCGCCATCCTGGGGGCACGCTTGCCCCTGCGGGCTCTGCCCCCAGGCTCAGCCCCCTCTCTCTTCTACCCCCTTGGCCTTGCAGAACCACGACTTGCACACACTGAGATGGATTTTGCTTCATTTTCCAGCACGTCAGCTGCCTGGCCGAGCACCAGCTGCTGGAGCATCGATGTGCTCACGCACCTGGAGAACACGTGCTCTTCTCACAGGCGTGTTGAGGCACAGGATCCCTCTCCCCATGGCAAGTCCTTGTGTCTTTGCAGAATAGCTATGGACTTCTGGCCATTCCAGGACTCGTGCCTCTGGGAACAGCTCTGGGGCCGCATGTGGCGTGGTATGCCTGCAGTATGGGGTTCTGAGCAGAAAAGCATCATGGACCCTGCCATGAGGAAAGATCCTGTTCTGCCCTCAGCCCAGGGCACAGCCAACAGTAGGACCCCTTTCACCAGCCCTTGTGCTGGGGAAGGCACCAGCATAGTCCCATCTACAGAGTCACCCAGCACTGGAGCAAATCTCAGGAGTCAATAACCCTGGAAGAGGAATCCCAGAGGTCTTCAGACTGAAGCTGTTCAACCTCGAGTTAAAAATGCAACACTGTCAAGCAGCCAGGCTTTGCGTTGTTCTTGTTGCCAGAATCTATATAAGCAAATTACTTTGCTGTCAGGAATACAACAGGAGACAGAGAGAGAAATCCCCTGCTCGGGCACTCTGGAGACAGGACTGCAATATTCTGAGTAATGCAGCCATATCACTGACATCCCCTGACATCTGGGGAATAAAAAAAAAAAAAAAAACCTAGCAGAAAACCTTTAGTCATTTAATACATGTGATTTGTGGATGAACTATAATATACAGTGAAAGGTGGGGACAACGATGGCCTTTAATGAAGTGTCTTGGAGGAATCTCACATGTTTGCATATGCGTGTCAAGGGGAGATGTTTATATAAATATACGCACATTTGCACACACATCTGTTAAACAGTCTTCCTATATGTCCTATGTGTGCACATAGAAATGTATGCATCTGTGCACGTGCCTGTGCTGTGGGCAAGAGAGCTGCCAGCAGCAGTAAAATTTCAATCCAGCGTGCAGAAAGCGGTGGGGCCTGCGGACAGGAGCTCAGCCCTCTCTTCTCCCCATGAATCACAGCCCACGGATGAGGATCAGTGCGGACGTCAACTCTGGTGCCAGCTCTTCTTCCCTGGCTCCTCCGGGCTGGATTCCCTCCCCTTCTTGCCCCCCCAACCCCCCTATTTCCTACCCCCCTTTTCCTTCCCAGCAGGATGACATTCATCCATCATCCAGCATTTTAAGTGCTGGCATGTCATTGAGGCTGTCAGCCGCCCTCTTTGCTCAGTGCAAGGAGCTCCGCTTGGCGGCTTGGTGCAACCGTTTCCATTTGGAGCCTGTAATCCTCCTATTCGGCTTAGTTCCACTCGGTTTCCCAGAGTGCAGAGTGAGGGAAGCCCGGTGGGATAGCAGTAGATTATATCAAATAATAAAGAGAAGGCTTGCTCTAATAACTCCAACCACGGGATACTCAGGCACTGCCAGGGGTCGAGCACTGCAACCTGCCAGGGTAAATCCTCTACAGACTTTCCCCCTTTTGCCCCCAAAGCCAGAGACACTGTGGGTCCCACCTCAGTGCCACCGGGTGTAAATCTGGAATTAACTCCCCTGACTTCAGTGGAACTACTCCAGATTTATGACTGAAATTGAGCTTGGGATCTGGCCCCAGCTCAAATCCTGTGGGTGTAAACTGAGCTGTAGCAACTTGGCCCCACAGCTGAAAAATGGATTGACATAAGGAGAAGAAGGATGGAGACAGGGTTACTTAGGAAAGTCAGCACAAGGTGCCAGGGAAAAGTCATTTCACTATCCCTTGCCCAGAGGGCTGGCATTCCTCAGAGGTCTGCCTGTATTTCATCTCAACAAATGAACACGTCCTGATGTCAAACGTGCTCTTCAGAGAAGATGGACTGTTCAGCAGCAGGTACTACTGTGGCGACACTCTCTCTCATACCCCATAATCCCACTACGCTCCCAGCAGATCCCCTTTGAAGCCCACACTGCCCTAACCCACACGTGTGCTTGCCCCAGCTGTTCCAGGTGCCATTGCACCAAAAGGTAGCCTGAGAGACGGCACAGCTGCCAGCCCAACCCCGCTATGTCATGCTCGGCTACTCAGGTTTAAACTGGGAGTTAGAGGAGATGCTTATTTTAGAAGCATGTTGTTTTTGCAGCATGCTTAGTCAAAGCAAAAGCAGGAGGGGAGGCAGGGGGATTATTTAAAGGGAAAACCCCTGAGCATGGACCCAGGCACTGGGCTAATTTTAGAAATCAGACTATCCTGGAGTCATGACAAGGGTCTCAGTGGGACTTTGAGAAGTCCCAGTGCACCAGAAGAAAGTGGGGTCCAGGACTGGTCATGTATGGACTGGTGCTGAGAGTCTGTGTGGATACACTGAATCAGCCACTTTGGCTGTAGCAAGCAGCTTATGGTTGGTGCCTCAGTTTCCCCATCCCTGTCTGGGGATACAGCTTTCATGTGAGGTCTCTAAAAGAAAGAGTCAAGACTTCGGGTGCCAGATGACACCTGGAAAAGAGCAATTTTTTTCAATCTTTGAGAAAACATAAAAGGAAATCTCTGAGGACATGTTTGTCTTTGTGGTATTTTTATGCACTTCTTGCAAAAGTGCTGGCATAAAGGCCCCCGGCAGCTTCCTGCCAGAGGTGTGGGCATTTGCAGGAAGGATGCAAGCCAAGGGTCCAGGACTGTATGCAGCCAGCTGATGAGTTCTCGTTCCACATCTGCAGATTCAAGACTGGGTTGTAACATCACCTCTGCTGCTTCTGAAGCCCTGCTCCACTGCCCCAACAACTGCAAAACCCAGGAGCAAGCATTCACCTGTCTACAGCACCAGAGTATGGCAGCACTTTGTAGGGCAGCAGTCCCAGGCCTGCAGAGCCCGGACACCCTCCTCTCCTTGCTGGTCAGAAGTGGAGCACACTGGGGGATGTGCGTGTGTGCATGCCTGCCTGTGCTCCTTCCCTGCACCTGCCAGCCTGCTGATCTATAAGCTAATCCTACCCCAAGCTGATCTATAACTAATTCACTTACAACACAATTGCAATATCGATTCCCAAACTCCTTTGCAGACAGTGCTAAAATGTGTGTGTGCGTGGCAGGGACAAGGGAGCCGGCTGACAAAAAGCCAGCGCACGGGGAGGGCTCCACTCTTCACGGGGGAGATCAGAACATGCTGCAGAGGCAGCTCCATGTGCGCCTTTCAAGTCTTTCCCTTTGTCTCCGCTGCCACCAAGGGCTATGATGGCTGTGGAGAGGTCTGAACGTACCTTTCTGCCCAGATATCCTATGGGTCCTATGCATCCACCATCCTTGCGCCTGTGTGTCACCAAGGATGGGATGCTTTTTGTCTTTCCCCACCATTTCAGCAGAGCAATCCTAGTCCCACACTCTCTGCTGCTATGGGAGCCAGAGCTGCACAAGTAGGTGTGGGTGCTGGACATCCATGTCTGAAGAACACATGAGCAAAGACCAGCTTCTCCAGGGTCACATGTAATGCAGAAGGTGACAAAGGGGCTGTTTCCAGCCTGATCCAGACCTCTCTGGAGGTGGGTTGAAGCAGGAATTGTGCTTATCTGGGGAGGTAATGGCTCCCACTGTTCCTGTTCCATCCCCAGATGGCAGAGAAACTCACCCCAGCAGAGACAACTACCTGCCCTCCAGTGTATGGGTCAACAGCATCTTGAGGGCAAGCTTGAGCTCACTACCTGTGCACCTGACCTTGCTCACACCAAGCTGGTTTGGGATCACTCTAAGGGGTAAAAATCCCAGCACAACCTGAGACCAAATGGTCTTGGTACCTTCCCAATCCCCGGGGCAAGCAGATGCTATGTCAGTGTGTTCCTCCTGCATTGAGCAACTGGCAGAGCATGCAGGGGCAGCATGAAGCTTAAAACTCCACCACCTCCTGCAAGGCGCACCTAATTTCTGTGCTTCTTCACAAAGTTTGTACCGTTTACACCAGCAACACATGATAACTCTGAAGCCACCTAAAAAAGCTCCTGTTTTGGTCAGTGGTCTCTGAGATCAACTCTTTACTCCAGGAGCCACGTTTGAAAGGTTGATTTATGCAGCACAAAGTAAAGAAGACATATTTAATGATGAATGGAAATGTCATATTGATCCTATGGGCAGGCTGTGAAATATGGTTGTACACGGGCTGTCGCCAAATCCACTGAGCAAGTGGAGGCGTTTGACAGCAGGGCAGTCAATATGGGGATCAAGCTGCCCCCGTGCATCTGCCTCCCCGATAAGCAACGCTAAACTGGGATGGAAATCAGGAAAAAGCTCCTAGGCTTGAGTGGAGAGAAGATATTGAAGGATTCTCCCATCCATCCAAGCAATACTAATACTATCAGTACTTGGGGGATGTTTGCAGGCGTGCACGTGCAGGGTGACAGGGCTGCCATCGCATCGCACACAGCACGGCGGGGCACTGACTGAGGCCATGGCAGCTCCAGCATTAAATAATACTGACAAGAGGCAGGACTGTGCATGGTGGAAGGACAAAGACATGTCTCTCACCAGATACAGCTCAGTGATGGATGTCCCACGCAGTCTGTAGTAGGAGCAGCACTACTCAATACCTGTGATTCTCTCCACAAGGGAAAGGCGACATCCCCAGGGTTGCCAGAACTCAGGTTGGACTATTGAGAGACAGTGCTACTGTTCAGTCTAACGAGCATCTTTGGTCCCTTTTGGAAAAGGGACCCCACAACCACATTGCCATGTGGGGTGGCCCCAAAGGGTCTTTGGTGGCCACCTTCATTGCCCTGCCCTGCTCGCATTGCAGCCATGAGGACCTATGAGTTGCTGTAGGAGGAAAGTTCCACTTGGACAGAGCACAGCAGAGGGGTAAAGTGATCTTAAACTGGCAAAAAAAGAGCATCAGCCTCATATAATTTCTCTGAAAACAAGATTTATTGAAGTTCTGTCTGTGGAAATCACTGTAGTGTGGAACACTCACCATATAGATTCGATCACTGACTCGTACCCTACTACATTTTTCATTAGGAAAAATATTGGCTGGGAAAGTTTGACCCCATAATCTCTGCATTTTAAACAATAACCAAGGAAAATAAAAGTGACGGGCTAAGGAAATCTCTTCCACTTCAGCACTCCCCTAGGTAGGAGCCAGGAGCCGTAAATCACTCCTCTGGACTAGAGCTACTTGCTATGACCCTTTGTGTCCCCACCCCTCCAGACCTGATGCTCTTTGGCCACATCTACCCAAGGGGTATCTGGTGTGGGCATAATGTACAACAGTACCTGCTGGAGGACTGAGCCACACCTCTGTGTTGTCAGAGGGCAACATTTCAGAAAACAGGACTCTACTCTCACCATGATTTGGGATCCTGATAAGCCCAAGGAGGGACAGTCTCCACAGTAGGGCAGATCAAAGATAACACTCATCTGAGACTCAGCTTCTCATCTTTCTGTAATAAGATCTCCTTGGTCTGCATAGGGCTAACACAGAGGACAGGCAGAGCTCTACAGAGTCAGTAGAACTGTGGTCTCTGCCTTCAGTTTGGCCAACATGTCCTTGTCACCCCACCAGCATCACACAAGGGATGGCTGGAGTCTCAGCTCCTGCTCCACCACAGCCCCTTTCAAATTAATTCCTGGTTTATGGTCTAAATAAATTAACCTTCATCGATTAGAGGTTCGAAGTGCTTTTAATGTCAGTGTCATAATCAGATATCATAATGGATTTGCCTTTCTAAATCATAGCTCCAAAAGGCCTTCAGTCTGAAACTCTATTTTATGTGTTGCCCAATTAGAGACCGCAAAGCTTTGGGCTCCAGTCACTTCTGATAACCTGATTTATACATGCTGCTTCTTGGTGGCCTTCAAGACTGGAAGGAGACCTCACCTTGGATCCCATCCCTTTCTGCTCCCCACCACCTGCATTCCTTGATGCTCACCTTCTGACAGCCAGAAACACGCCTCACTTTGCAGCAAAAACCAAACTCAAGAAAGTCAGAAGCAGGCAGTGCTGCTCTGTCTTTAATGCATGCACTGGGTCTACATGGGAAATCTCCAAATCACTTATGAAAATGGACTCACCTTGGTGAGTCAGCGACAGCACCAGAACTCTACCAAAGCCTTCACATTCTTGTTGGGAATCTCTGTGCGAACCCAAAGCCAAAGTTATAGGATCAGGTTATTCATGGGTGTCAGTCTCTTCTCCCACATAGCAAAGGACAAGACAAGAGGAAATAGGCTGTGCCAGGGGAGGTTTAGATTGGGAAAAATTTCTTCACAGAAAGGGTTGTCAAGCATTGGAACAGGTTGCCCAGGGCAGTGGTTGAATCATCATCACCAGAGGTATTTAAAAGATGTAGGTGTGGCACTTAGGGACATGGTTTACTGGTGGACTTTGAAGTGCTGAGTTAGTGGTTGGGCTCAATGATTTCAAAGGTCTTTTCCAATCTATATAATTGTATGATTCTACGATCTCAAATAATGCATCAGACAGAGCTGAAGTGATGATTTTGGAGGAATTTGTCTCCAAGTGCAACTGAAAAAAACCTTTTTGCCCATGTGGAGATGAAAGGGTGCATCACAGGCAGCCTGGTCAACTTGGATCTGTGAGAGCAGCCAGCTCTCACAGGGAGGGTTTCCTGTCTTTCCCTTCATCGCTGTTATCTCGGGGCCCTTTCTAAGCATCCATCTGATACCGGAGAGGGAATTCCTCTCCACTTATTCTCCTGTGCTCAGCATCTCCCTTGCAACTTCTCCAAGACTCTTTGGTTTCATTTCCAAGTTCTGACATAGCCATTAGTTACAAAGAGCGATTAGTTTGGTTGTTGTTGTTAAGTCATTTTTTAAATGGCTCCAGGCCGCATCAGAGAACAAAGAAACAAAATACCCATGAAAAGAGTTAATCACAAATTACTAATTATTTCCCCCCCTCCCTCTGCACTCTTTCCTCCCCAAATCATGAAATATTATCCCCATGAAGAAAGGAAAAGGTCTGTCCGTTTGGGAGCCCTTCACGGATTTTATACACCTAATTCATCAAACGAGAAACACTTCCTGATCGTCCAGGATTATTTTGAGAGGTGAGCTCGTGACCCCCGACCTCGGTGCCGAGAGCCACGGCGAAGGGCAGAGGCTCTGATTTACGTGTCCCGAGATGCAGCCCCGGGCTGCGAGGTGGGGAACGGTGGAGCCTCACTGGCTCAGGAACGAGCCCTGATACCCCGGTGAGGGCCAGCCGCCGAGCCAGGCCCTTCATGTGGAGAGATCCCGTGACTCCAAGTGTTTCTGAACCCATTCGGATTTTATGGGGCTGCTGATTTCAAACAGGCCGAGCTCTTTGAACAAGGCACTGTGCATGCCATTTGGAGGTTTGTATTTATTTACGGTGAGGTCTTTTATTCCTCTTTCCAGACAAAATGTACGTGCCAGAAAACAGGTCTTTATCTCAAAAGAGTGCAACTAGAGGCACAATCTGGAGTGGGAGCAGTGGGAGTCTGGGCTCCTACAAATTTTATTCAAAAGGAAAAGTTGTAGAGCGATAAAAGCTGATGAGTCCAAGCCATGGAGACCTGCACTGCTTCCAGGTCTAGACACACTGGGATATGTTTGTTAAAGGTCCCCAGTTTGCTTAGAGTCCAGGTGGCAAATCTGAAGAAAGTATTGTTGAAAATAATGACTCTTGCAAACACCAAATTCCCTGCTTTCTCCATTCTTCCTCTTCCCCAGTACCAAGTACCTACGGTTCCACTGGAGATAGGCCTTTGACTGGACTAGGGAAAAAAATACTGTTGAGGAATCTAATGCATAAAACCTCTGTTTCAGATGCCCATGCTCCTCTGCCACCCTTTGTCTTCGACCATCAGCAAGTGTTCATATCCCCAGATCCACACCAGAGCTTCTCTCTGGGCCTTGAAGATGTTCAGCATTCAGCTGCAGATACATCTAAATACCAAAGATGTCCTTACAAACAGACAAGGATAAAACTGAGCATTTCCAAGAGATGTGATTTCCAAATCTGTACCAGCAGCCAACACAAAGCAGAAGGCAGCAGAAATGCTGGGACCTCTCTGCAGTGGTAGGCTTGAATATATCTGCTGGCTGACCAGTATATAAATCTCCACCTCCCAATACATTCATTTGCAGCCTTTAGGGCTGGCTCCATTCACAGAGACATTCTGAACTACACCAACATCACTTCAACAGACTCAGATTTTGCCCTTTGCATGGTTAAAGCCCTTTGACCTGTTCTGTATGCATTCAGAAGTACATCCTCTTTTGCGTGAAAATGAAGCTATTTGTTTAACTAAGATAAATAAATAAATCTCAGTCTCCCAGCACAAGGAGAGGAGTTTGGGAGAAGCATTCTCCCAAGGTAACGCTTTTTTTCCAAGACAGAAAAAGCCCATCCTGTTTGCCTAAAAGCTGAAAGTGATGCAAAGGGGGACCATATGGGAGTATGAAAATGCATTTGAATCAATAGGATAAAGTTAACAGGATCAGGAATAAATAGAATGAATGAAATAGGATAAAAATGCCAGAGGAGATAAAAATGCCAGACTCCACATCGCTTCAGAAATCACTGCTGAAGGAGCAGCAGGGCCAAGTTCATCCTGGGTGTAATTCACTTGGCTGTTTCCTCCTGCCATTTTAAGGCTTGGTGGATTTAGGAGCTTTGGGTTGTTGGGGTTTTTTTGCTCCCTGTCAATGATGTCTCAATTCAAATAATGTGTGACATTCTTGGGTTTGCTCCACGCCTGCCTGGCACAGCTTAGGGTCTGGCTTCTATAAATGGCAGCTTCCCATGACCCAGCAGCTCTGCTCTGGCTACTGGAGCATACAGAAAGGTGCCTCCATGTGAACTTGGGTGATGAATTCAAAGCAGCCACTTTTGCAAAACAGTTTTTATGCTTATATAACAGACTCCGTTCTGATTCAACAAGCATGCTGGCAGCCAGGCTTCTCTCCAAATGTGTTTTAATCTCTCTGGCTTTCAAGGAATTTATGCTTGTGCTTTAAGTAAAGCAGGTGTTTTGTGGATTGAGTCCTGAAGCCTTTTCACAGAAGCACCATCTTCCCATGGTCCCTTGAAGACAGCAGTGAGAGGCTTTAGGAAAGATACTCAGGTATTTGCTGGTTGTTTTTCCCAACAGCTCACGGCTGTGCCACAGAGCAGGGCACTCCAGCAGCTCCCCTGGTGTGCCTCACTCCCACACAACCCTTGCTGCACCACCAAATGTATAAAAAGAAAGGAAATTTAAATATGATGAAAAGCATCTTTTCTCCATTCTTGTTCCCAAGGCACCTTGTGAGCAGGTGTTAAGTTCTGCATCTCAGCAAAACCATGGACCTGACTCATTTTCTGTTTTATAGAAGGAGAGAGATGCCCCTTCAGAAAGCAGCAGTCCCACATAAGCCTCATTCATAGGTGAGTGAGCTGAGGGACCCCAGCTCCTGCAGCATCCCCTGCAGGTGCCTGCTGGGATCCCCTCACTGGGACACGACACTGAAGCTCACATTCCCATCATTGCAAAAATAGACAGAGAAGTGCCCAGCAACAAAGCTGCATCAAACACCATGTTGGAAATGTGATGCCCTTGGAGGTGGCAGTGCCCTATAGCCCTGTGTCTCATAGCACCTGGCTCATTCATGGTGCTGGTCTGGGACCAGCCCTTCATCCCACCACCTTGGCTTTCCAACCCAACTCCCAATCCCAGGCTAAATTTTGCTCAGTTTAGGAGACTTGAGTGCACTGCCCCAGGCAGGATGGCTTCAGGCCACCAGCTAAAATAGCTGCTTGTCATCATCTCCTTTGTCTGGGCTTTGGACTGACAGGACCTGTCTCCGCTCCCTTTGAGATCCTTTTACACCCAGCCTCTGAAGGTCTGACTGACTCTGTTTCCTTTGCTATCTGGGTTGGTTATTTTCACCCTGTGCCTTTTGGGGGTTTTTTTCTCTGTTCCTTATTGTCCCATTTCTCCCTCCATGTATACTCTTCCTACTATCCTGGGCAGAGTAGACTCCAGAGCAGCCCTGCTGTGATTTAGGGTGTCATCCAACCCACTGCTGTGTTTACCTCCTCTGGCATGGTGGGATGTGCTGGTCAGCATGGAGCTCATTCTGTGGGACCAAGCTGGGACCATATCACACCTTGATAGGAGAGAGCTCAGGGGGTGCTTTACTTCAGCATCCTCCCTCATTAGTGCTCACCTCCTCACACTGTGGGGCAGGTGAATCATGTGAACCTCACCAGTGTCATGTGGCTGCACCAGAGAGGAATGATCAGAGGGATGATCAAAGGAGACACGTCAAACTGCCCCAAGCTATGCTGTGGATTCCCTTCACAACAGGCTGCCCCCAGAGTCGGGTGGCCAGTGCAGCCCAGAGCACTCTGACAGCACAAACAATTCCTCCTGGGTCAAGGACCTGGCACAGTGCAGAGTATCACTTAACTCCCAGACGTGGATGGCACAAGCTGGGGGGGGTTTACTCATGTTAGTGGGCTGGACCCCTTCCCAAGGAGCACAGAGCTCCTGAGCTCAGCCACTGATGGGAACAGCATAGGGCAACACAGCAAGGCAATGACTGGCCCTGGCACTGACTGTGCCTTGATTGTCATATGCCCCAGACTGTGGTACAGGCAAAGTCAGGGTGCTGGGGCTGTCCTCCACCACAGCCCTTGGGGGATGATCTTCCCACCAGGAAGGTTGTTAAGCTTGCAGGAGGGAGATGCTTTTCCTGAAAGTTACTTTGATGCTGTCTGCATCTGTAAAATCAAGACTCTATCGCTCCAGGGGTTAAATTAAGCAGTGCTGGCATGAAAGGGCGGCTCATGCTGGAGCATCATGCACAGCAGTCGCCTTCTGCAGATGGGTGACTCATGCTTCACAGCAAAGACAGCACCCCAACCCTACCTTGTATCCTCTAAGCAGGGCTGATGCACACCCTGCTGCCTTGCTGGGCTGCACCTTGCAGTGGGAAAACCCTCTAGCCCTAGGGAGTTCTTCTCCCATAAGAAGCAGTCCAGGTGTGCATACACTCACAGGTGAGAGACTGGGGCTGGAGGCCAGGCTGGCATCCAGCTCCCCACAGGCTGGCATCCAGCTCCCCACCATGCAGGGTCCTTCCCTAGCCCTCTCCTGCTGAAGTGGCTCTGACCTGGATCAGGACAGAGGATCCAAGCCCAGCTGATATGGATGGGTTGAAAGAGATGACACTTCCTAGAGCTCTTGGAAGGGGTGAATGTCAAATGCGGGCTCATCAGCAACACCACTCTGCTGCCCCCTCAAAACTCAGTGTGCAGCAGCACCTCCTTTGTGGGTCTGGGAGTGCTGGATTCAGCCCACCAGGAGGTCTGGAAGGGAATCAGGCACAGTGGTCTGTGATCACACATCAAGCAAAGCTCAAGACTTGTGCTGCTGTCTTCTCCCACAGCAGGGAGATGGACGCCAGCAGGCTCTATCAGTGTCATCAGGTCACTCTCTTTTCAGTTAGAAATGAGTTGTTACACTGAAAATAATTGACCCTTAATGCCAGCTGCAGGGACCAGAGCATGCATTGCCATGAGGTTATGCTCCTTCCAATCCATCTGCTGTCCCTGTGTTGAGCTCAGATGTCTCTTCTTCTCCCCCAGCCCCCAGCTCTCCTCTCAGCTTTCAGAGCTACCCTGGCTTCTGGGATGTGCATTTAGCCTTTCCCTTCTCCCACCACCTTCACTGCCCCACAAAGATAAGCAAGGTCAGGGATGGCTGATACATCACCCACCAGTCCCTCTGGAATAATCCAGGAGGGACCTGTAATCCCTGCAATTCAGAAGAGACCTGGAAGAAGACTTGGCTACCCAATATCCATTGGCTCCTTGGGACATCACTCATGTGAACATTGCAAAGGTGACAATCTTCTCATTTCATCTGAGCTATGGTTCTGGTGAAAGCATCAAGAGACCAGCATTTTCAGAGAGAGCTATTGACACTGATGGGGGATGCTGCTGCATTTTGAGGGTCCTTGTCACTGACTACTCCCCAGTTGTGAGCCTCAGCAGGCTGGGAGATTTGCTTTCTCTCTGTCCTGAATCTTTCCAAAAGGAGCTGCCCCGTCCCAGCAATTCAGCCACATGTTTTTGTGAAAAAAAAGGGTCAAGCAAATGGTGCAGTGATACAGTGTTATAAATGGGCTGGAGCAAACTAACTCCTTTCCTTGACTCCCATCTGCTCTCTGGTCTTGGCAGGACCATTTCCCACCCCAGTGCCTCTATTTGTCCTCTGCTTGTCTGCCTTACTAATGCAGCCACAGCTTCCTAGGAGAGAAGCAGGAACAGGGGATGATTTGGGCTGAGATATCTGGTACTTCAGCAATGGCAACAACTGTGGCTGTTGCTGCACACATTTAGGCTTTCCTCCACCCTACAGGTGCTAAAGGTCTCCCTGCCCACCTGCATCCCACATAGGTTGGATACAGAGCCCAGGCCTCAGCAGGAGTCTGTTAGATGCTTTTGTGGATCTCTGAGCATGGACTTGCTGGTGGGCATGGAAAGCCACAGCAAGGACTTGGAGGCAGGGTGGGCAGGCGTAAAGCGGCTGCTGCTGGATTGCAGCATGGCAAACAACTTTATGCCCCAGCAGAATCTCTCTGTAGCTTTCAGGGAAGGGAAGTCTCAAAGATGTGGAAGGGCAGGAACTTGGAAGAAACACTGGAGAAGCCAGAATTCTTCTGCCCATGAAAATCTCCTTATAGCCATAGCAGTGTCTTGCTGTGCCCAGCATTTTCAGGGAGGAGGCAGTGGCTCAGCAGTGTTCCCAGCCCACTCCTTGCCTTCCCCTTCTGGCAAAGCTGCACAGGCCCGTGTAGACAGGGAATGGGCAGCATGAGGCCAGGCTGGCAGCACGGGGCAGGAGCAGGCAGGTGGGCTGTCCAGGCCTTTGCAGGTGCAGGGCTATACAGACAATGCATCTGCCACGCTCGCCTCCCACTCTCGGGGCTATCTCGTGCGCTGGTCCCATCATTCCACGTGTCTGCTGCCTGTTTATCCTCAGTGCCTTTCCTTGATGGGAGCACCCAACCGAGGCTCAGCGATGCACTGCCATTTCCACCTGCATTGGTGCTGCAGCAGGCACAAGGCAGCCTGGCTGCCAGCCTGGGCAGGCCTTCCCAGTGCAGAGCAGGTAGCAGGACCAGCCACGGCCAGGGGTAAACCTGGGGCACAACCCACCGCAAAATTGACAGTGGCCTGCTACAGCAGAAGAAGGAAAAGCTGATTTATGCCCCCACCATCTCCACGCTGCTTGGCTCCAGCAGAGCTAAAGTGCTGGTTTTGCCTGTACTGGGCCCATTGCGGTGCAAGATCCTGCCAAAGTGTGAGAGGGATGTGTGGTGGAAAGCGTATCAGGGGTGGAATTGTCTACACGCAAATGCTCAACTTTATGTACTTTTAACTAGAGGTGTAACAGATGGTTGCATTTCGGTCCAAGCAGCGGAGAGCCATGCCCATTCCGGCTGGAGCCAATCAATCCCACCACTCTGGGGAAAACGGCAAGCTGGGTTTGGAAGCACGGCTGCCAGCAATCCAGAGGAAGGCTTTGCACAAGCAAACATGGGCCGCTGCCATGCGAAACCAGGGAAACAGGATTAAAGAGACATGGAGACACACAGCAGAGCACCGTGCCGGTGCCGTGGGCTGTTCCCAGAACAAATGGCAGCAGAGACAGCAAGCAGTCAGGGCTCAGCAAATGCACATCGGCCCAACCCTCCAACAGGGAGGGAAAAGGAAAGAACCTTCCTGGGGAGGGGAGAGAAGTTTTATGGGATGGGGAGGGATCTGCTCCCATGCAGTGATGCCATGGTAAGGGGCTGCCTGCAATGCTCTGCCTGCCCCTGACACTCTGCCCAATACTCTCATCTGTCTCCACACCCCAGAGTTGTTTCTGCATGGGATGGGGAGTGTCCCCCACTGCCACAACTGCTGCTCTTCATGGCCCCACAGCCAGGGCAACATCCCTCCTCTGAACTCAGTTACCAGTGAGGATTGGACAGGTAGGCCTGCAAATCCCACCTGGCACTGCTCCCAGGGCAGCACAGCTTGGGGTCCAGGGGAAGGATGAGCCCTGCAGTGGGAAGGTAGCCAACCCACACCAGGAGACCAGCATGGATAGGACTGAGACAGCTCCTACCTCAGGCCCCACAAAGAATATTTGCCACTCATTTCTGGGCAGGTTTTGAACTGATGGAAAGGAATACAGTAGTGTAGATCTGTTTCAGTTGGACTATTTCAGCAGTGCAGTTTCAGGTCTGGGGTATAAGCAGTTAGGTGATGGAGAAAGATTATCCAGTGCTGGTTATGAGAAACTGAACTGGGAGATTACAGTGAGGAGAAGTTTTTGGCATAACAGCCTACAAGATAACCAAGAGCTGGGAAAGAGCACAAAAGGAAAACCAGTATCACCACCTCTCTGCGTCTCAGGGTCCTCACCTAAAGCAATGGAGATCACTTGCTGGGAAAAGTGTTGTATTTTTTCACAAATCCCAGTATGACCGATTACCACTATAGGATGAAGGGCTGGATAAACACATGGGTTCTTCTAGGTCTTCCAGACCTACATTGTGGGATAAAACTTCTGCAACACATTTTTGCCTCTGGAGCATGAAGATTTGCTCCCTTCATGCTTCACTTTTCATCAACAAGGAGCACATCAAGTACAGCTGAACCAGCAGTTCATTTGCAAGGTGCTCAGCAGACAGATGGGGTTTGGAAGGTGCCCCTTGGGATGCAGCCTTGGGAGCTGTGTGTTACAACACTGCAGATCAGGAACTGTAATGGGAGGTCGCAGGAAATAAAGTTATTTTGTTTAATGGCTTCTGGAGACTGAGGGATTTGGGAAAATCACTAGAACTCTGGATCCTGGCAGGAAACCCCTGCTCTGTTTCTGTGCTGTTGACACCAAGCAGCCAAAAAAAACTGGGAAGCAGATTCAAAATCATGAGAGAATGCTTAAACCGATGAAATAAAGGGTGGCTTATCCATGTCCCTTGCCCTGAGTGGTTTGTTCTTAACATTCACTCCCCTTCAAGGGTATCTCTGTCACCACAAATCTCAGATAAGAAAACCCACATGTGCAAGTTGAACTGCTCCCAAGAGACATTTTGAGTGAAATGTTAAAAACTGGCAAAAATCCAGTGAAGCAGTGAGACTGGGTGACCCAAAGAGTCTGTCCAGCAGGGCAATGGTCAGGGTTTAAGCCCTAGAGTCTGTCTAAACAGGGGGAGATACCTGCAGCAAGGACATTTTGGTCCTTGCCCATCAGCGGCACCATTCACCGGTCCAAAAGTCGCATGCGTCTGATTGAGACAGAAACACATCCCAGCAAGGCAGCGGGGAGACTGCAGGCAGCCTTCTGCAATTAAAATGAAGTATTTCAAGCAAATCTGGCTCTTTCCTTACTCTTACCACATTGCAAAAGCCTCAGGAAGTCTCCCCAGGGGCTTCCTCCTCAGCCTGGCAGGGTTTGTGTCCCCCACAGTGCCCTTGAGACTTTCACATCACTCCCCACTGAGCTGGTGGCTTTCACCTGTTTTAAAGATCTGTTTTCCTCCTCCCCTTCACCTCCTCATTCTGTCTCACAGTCACGTTCCCAGGTACCTCTCAGCAGATGTTTATGGTGCTTTTGTAAACACTTCCACTTTCTCAAGCTTACCAAACTCTGTCTCGCAGGTGCTCTTGTCTGGAGAGTGCAATGTCATGAAATGACTGCTCTGACAGCAGGCATGTCCTCCCCCAGCTCCTCTCCCTCCCCAACAGTGCCATGTCTAGAGAAAAACCTTGTGAAGGCTGAGCACACTCGTCCTTACACTTCTGCTGCAATGTCCCAAAGCATGAAAATTTCATAGCCAAGGGCCAAAAAGTCCCTTGGATTTAATTTTACAGCTGCAAAGCCCTCCCATGAGGATGTGGGGTACACAAAGGCACCAAAACCTGGGTGGGCAAAGGAACAAACCCAGAGCATTGCAGGCCATGGTGGGGTCAGGTTGAGGGAAAATCTTCTGTCCAAACAGTGCTGTCTTGGGTGCTGCCAGTGGATGCTCTCTGTTCAATGCAGTGATGCCTAGCTTAGTTTCATTCCAGGAGGGGATGTGTGAGCCCCAAACTCTTGGTCTGCTTTTTCCTGACTACTCAGGAATCTCTGGAAATTTTGGCTGATTGGGGCAGCAGAGGCTGCCCCATTGCCCACCACACCATGCCTCATCCTCCCTCTGAGGTGCATCTTGACTTTCCTTGGTCTTCTCCATTGAGCACTCAGTCCTGAATGACAGGAGATTCACCTCTCCCACGCCAGCTCCATGCAGGCTGACAGGCTTTAGCAAAGAACTTCCGTGCTGTCAGACAGACTGAGGAGTGGGTAAGCAGGGATTAAGTGTGTGCCATCTCTTCCTGAGCAAGTGCAAGGAGATGTAGAGTTATCAGGTGGCAGATTCATAACAAACAAAAGGAAGATCTTATCTGCATAGCTGGTAGATCAGCCATGAAGCATATTGCCCTGGGATATCATAGATGCCAAAATATTGCATGGTTAGAACAAGTGGTTAGATGCATTCATGCAAGAACAATCTATCTGGGGCCATAAGACATGAAGGTATCACTTCTGGCTCAGGAGCCTCTGAACCACAATCAGCTGAGGGCTGGGAAAGCATCCCTGGGAAGCATGACATACACTTACTAAAGTTAGTACTATAATAATATACAGAATTATATACAATACAGTTGGGTCTTTTGATCTCTCAGGATGACCAGCAGCAGCAGCAGCAATGGAGTCAGGATATGAGGCTGGGCAGAATTTCATTAAATCCTGTATGGCCTTCCTCAGCCTCTCACATCCAGCAGGGATCAGTGCCTGCTGGATAAAGCATCTGATTCTGAGAGGATTCACAGACCCACACCTCCATGTCAGACCCCTGCCTGTGCTGGGGATCAGTGTGGTGTTAACCTCTGTGTTTGACTGAGCTCTGGGTTTAAAACCAGACTCTCTAAGTCAGTCTTGTCTTGGGTGTGGTTTCCAATCTTTCCTGGAAAGTTATCAGTTAGGGAAACACTTTTTTGAAAGATCTTTCTCCTGTTTCTCAGGAATAGATTATTTTCCATTGCTCATCTCTTCTCACCTGATGCAGTAACATTGACTTTTCACTGCTATTTTGCACGATTCCCTGAGTACCCCCAGAAACAGCACCATCTCCTGTGCTCCTGGTCCAGGGAGAGCCACCCCCCTTCCTGACACAGCCAAGTGCTGTAATGTGGAGGTCTCAAAAACTGCCCTGCTCCATTCCCATGAGCAAGCATAGACCCTCTGGCCCAGACCACCAACTTGTAAAGCAGAATAGGCCTGGCCTACCTCATGCAGACGTTTTTGGGTGTGAATCAGCAGCTTTGGGACAGAAAAATACCTTGAGCAGGACACAAGCAGGTCCAGCTTCAGAGAGCAGCCATGACTGTCTTCCTATCAGTGTCCTTCCCCACTTGCCTTTGCCCAAACTCTGCCAAAACTCCTGCTTGGGAAAGAGACCTGAGGATGGGGGCCAGATTTGACCCCTCCAATCTCAAGGGAAAGTTTTGAGGAAAAAAGTTAAAACTTATTTTCCATTCAAATACAACTAATAATAAAACTAGGGAAGAACAATGCTAGAAATATGCTAAATAAGCAGAAATCTGGCTAAACAGAAGTTTTCCACAAGGCATCAGGAAATCTCTGAATTGCTATGAGTGCCTTATTTAGTGGTGTGTGTGCTTTTTGTCCACACAAGTTCCAGTCACTGCAGCCATCAAACATTTTTTAATAGGAGCATTAACTTAAAAACAGCTAACAGTAATATTCCTAGCTGTGTGGAAACAGCATTTTATTAAATGCTTCACACAGATTTTGTATAATAAAGATGAATATATTATATCCTCTGCCTCCCCCAGAGTGAAACAATAATAGGAAAATAAAAAAAAAAAAGCCAATAAAGTGAAACATAAATAGAGCATAATGGGACTAGTAGCAAACTGAACTGACTATATAACATCTGCTATTGTTTGCCTGGCAAATGCAAACAAGGGGAAAAACCAAGAAAGATTTGAACAGCCTAGCCTCTTTCCCCTCTGCTGCAAGGAAGCAGCACTGATATCCCAAGCAGATTAGAGCTGACAGAACAGTACAAGGGCGACTTGCAAATTTGTCCTTAAACAAATGTGTGAGATTCCCTTTGCTTCTGTGCATGAAGCAATTTTCAGGAGTCTTTTGCTGCCAGCCAGTTTATGTGTGAAAACATTCCTGGGTCTAGTGAGTTCTTAATGCAAACATTCATTCATTTCAAAGCTCACATTTTGCCTTGTGTTTGCCCCTCACTGTCCTCTGGTTTCTGAAGTTACCCCATCAGCTGAGCCAAAACAAAGCCATGGGAGCTGGGCAACAAATCCTGCCAACTGAGGGGATACAGAAAGAGCTGATATCTATGGGCAAAGCCTCGGCTGGCTTCTGTATATCATAGCCAGGGAGCCTGTATCCATCACCTTTGGAGAAACTAGGATAACTGAAGGATCACACTGTGAGCAGAAAGGAAGAAAAGGAGGATTTTTTTGCCAGACAGCTCCTTTGCAGGTGTAGTAAACCCAGGGCTCTGCATCTGCAAAAATCCAGTCTGTGTTTGTGACCAAACTTAAATCATAGCCATCCTGACTGAAAACAGAACTAGTTGGAAGCTGGGGGAAGGAAAGAAGAGCTAAATGCCTATAAAAGTCATTTTCTGTTTTATATGTTATCTTGCTTGTAATGATCACACCATGTTTCCTATCTATTTTTACAGTAAGTTGTACTCTGGTCTCAAGAGGCCCCTGGATGACTTATTATTAACGATGTCTTCTTATTATGGATGGTGATTTATTATCAGAATGATTCTATTTGTACTGGGTATGTTGTTCTGCTGCCAGCACAAGGCTGTTGCCATCTTCAGAGCAAAAGGTCATGTTCTCGCAGCACAGCATGCCCAGCTCCACTAGGCTGAGCTGGTGAGATTGCAGACTGCACACATGTACAGGGCAAAAGGACAGAGACCAAAGAGAAGAGAGGCCCTGGTGCACCCGCATTGCAGCTGCCCACAGCCGTGGGGGGCACAGGTGATCCACTGCTGGACTTCACCTCCTTACCCACTGCCACGCTCCTTGTACGTAATGAGGTCACCATTTAGGGGTCTGTACACCTCTCAGTTAAAAAATCATATCTTCTATAAATTTCACGTTGCTTTACCAGTCCACAAGTGTTTATTTAGCATTGGGAAATTAAAACAGTTTTTCTCTCTTGTCCTTGGAGGCCATGTACTCCAAGATTCACAAACGCTCCTTTCTCTGTAAATAAAGGTCCATCTGGAGTTTGGCAATAAGTTCACAGGGTACAGGAGAATTTCAACTCCCATTGCTTCACTGAGACTGCAAAAAGCAGCAGAAGCAGGTACACAGCTTTCCAAGCCGAAAATCCCAAGATTTAAAGTGAGGGGGAGGGGCTGCTTCTGGGAAGTTAGCCTGTGCTCTCCAACAGACCCAGCTAGCCCCCCCACGGCTGCCCTCGCTGCCCTACCTCTAGTGGCAACTCCCCTGCCAGGGACCCCTCAGGCCCCACCACTTCCAGTCTCTCCCGAGGGTGAGGGATGCCCACAACAGCCAGCTCCTTTGCACACCCCACACCAGGTTACTTCTGCTGTGTGCAGCCTTAATACCTCCCTTGCTCACCCTCTTAGGTCTTACTGAGGAGCACTGGCAGGTCCTTGTTGAGTTGTAACACCAACACAGGCAAGTGCACTGTTTTTTCCATGTGCCAGCAGAATCCAGACCACTGTTGCTGCATATTTGGCATTAGTGAAGACCTGCTTTGCACACCTGTAAAAAAACAACTGAGCTAAGTGGACCCCAAGGAGATTTCAAGCAGAAAAATGAAATAAATCTTGAGGCTGTTCACTACACAGGCTTTACTCAGTACCCAGGAGAAAAAGTCCAAGCTGTAAAGTTCCACAAGTCACAAGCAATTGTACATCAGCTGAAAAAGAGTCCTGGGTGCCAGGCCAGAGGACATGGGAATTTGGTGGCAAGAGACGTCACAAACTGAACAAAACAGAGAAGGGAAGTGGACAGGACTCCAGGGTGCTCAGAGATGAAATCATAAGAGAGATTTTTGTAGTGATATTAAACCTCAGAGTTCAGAGAATGAATCTGAAGAGTGGGAATCGGGAAAGTGCCCAACAAGAGATTTTTTTTTCGCTCCAGCCTCCTCCAGGAAGCTCTTTTCTCTCTTTCCCTATCGTACCTCCATGCAGCACTGGAGACAGGGAGACAGCCTGATCTGACAGCGATCCTACAGAAGCACTGTAAGCTGACAGCAGCTATTATGCAGGATGGGAATGCCAGTCACCATTACAGGGTGCTAAAAGTACCCATAGAAAGAGCCCTGCCTGAAACATGACCAGCTGAGGAATGCATTTAAGGTTCCTGAAACAGAAAGCAGAATAAAACAAACATATGTGTAAATCCTCTCCTCAGAGATGTCTGCTGGTCATGGACAAACTGTTGGGGAAAGGTTCCTTTATGAAGCAGGTCTGAGGATACAGAGAGCAGCTTGGCACTGGAGAGTAGTGCAGTGGATCCCTGTGTCCAGCAGCAGAGGCTGGGAGAGGTTTAAGAATCATCTTTTGAACTCCAGCTGGAGATGGAGGCCACCAGAAGCCAAGGGTATAGCCCAACCTTTGGTGAGAAGAACAGGGGAATAGAGAAGAGGAAAGTTGCAATACCCTGGCTGGGTCTGGGGGATGTGTCTGCTGCTAAATGCTGCTGCAGTTTGGAATAAAAAGAAGGAGAGTCATCTGAGGCCTTGCAAACTCACCTCATGTGTGAGCTGAAAGACAAGTGAACTGTTGTTTGACCCTACCTCTAGCTGCTACCCCTTCATAACAGGACCTGAGAGGGACAAGAGGAACAAACATGGCAAGTCTAACATGAAGAGATGTATTTTACAGAGAGTTTTCTTTCCAGCAGCACTTCTCTGAGCTTGGAGGGCTCCTGCGGGGCCAGATGGAGTAGGATGAAAAAAAAAAGGAGGGATGAAAAAACAGGGAAGACTAAAAGAAAGAAGTGAGAAGGAGGAGCAGCCCTGCAGCACTGAAAGTTGGATGAGATCTCAAACTGTGGCTTTGCGTCTTGATGCTGCTCTTGCAATGGATGGAAATATTAGTTTTTAATTAATTGTCTTACTGCAGTTGTTGGAAGGGGAATCACCTTCAAAAAAGAAATACAAATAACTGCTTTAACAGGAAACTTTTGCTGCTGTAATTTATTGGAAGGCAAAATGAGCTCCGATTACATTATCCACCCGCACAGTGCCGGCAACGTGTACTTCGGATATTGCGCTATAATCCAATGACTGCTCCTGAATTATTAACACCAAGTTGTTATTAGAAGAAGTTGCCTGCCTTATTTCCACCATTGTCCCCCCCCACTCCCTTTATTAAGTTTCAATTGATTCCCCACACCTCCTCCTGCCCCCCAAAAATGAGCCTTCGCCTCCCCAGCTCTTTCATAGCTGGCACAAACGTTACTTGCATTTGGCAGCCTGGTGAATTATTCACGCGTGCCGGGAGCGGCAGAGATATTACAGGTCTCGGAGGAGCCAGCGCGGCTCGGCTGTCACAGTCCTGGGTGGCTGTGTCGTTTGTCCCCCCCGCCCACCGACCAACCAAAGTTTTGTGGATCCCCGAGTCCGGAGCGCAGCTGCGGGGTAGGGAGAAGTCTTGCGGCAGACCCTCCGCGGCTTCTCTCCCGCGGCAAGAGAGGGATACCCGGGACCGGGGTGAGATGGACATCACCTGGGTCTCGACACCCCCAGACCAGCCCAGCGGGGCCAGAGGTGGCAGGGAAATCCAGCGCTGTGCGCTATTTCCAGCCCCCTCTGGGCGCAGCTGCTCGGGCCGGGCGCCGTCTGCCCCCGCCTCCCCAGCCTCCCCAGCCCCGCCGGCCCAGGGTCAGCCCCGCGGCCATCCCTTCCCCTCTTCCACCCTCTCCCCTGGAACCGAGGGAGACTGGAGAGAAGGCGGTGGATCTCCCCGTCCCAAAACGAAAGTGGCCCAGGGGACAGGCTCTGAACAGGCCGGGGCTGCTCCGATCCCCTCTGAAGGGTCTTCCCCGCTTGCCCTACGGCCCGGCCTTGCCTCTCCCAGAACACGGACGGGGCAGGGAGGGTCCGAGAGCTGATAAATCTCTGTCATCCACAGACCCTGACACAGCCAGGAGGCCTGAAATGCCCCCGACAGTCTCGGCCTCACCTCCCTACCCTCCAGAGGCGTTGGGCGGATGGCATTTATCGGAGTATTTAGGGGGTTTTAAAACTATGAATTGATAAAAATCAAGCTCTCGCCTTGCCTGCAGCTGGGACAGGCACGTCCCGACTGTTTTTCCCAGGAAGCTCGAGTCCTACTGGATTTCTTGGACTAGAAGATAAAATACTAGAATGTAAAAAATTAAATAGGTTCAGATGCTCCTGTTGCCCCTTCTCTCACGGGAACTCCTGGAACGGCTACTGAAGCCTCTGTTCCGAGGGGAAACCCGAGGTATGGCTGGGGAGCCATCAGCGCAGTCTGGCTCTCTAGCCCCAACAAACCCCAGGGAGTCCCTAAAATCCACCAGGAGTGGTGGGACGAGAGGGTCCCGGCCGTGCTAAGAGGAGCGACAGCGTACTGCTTCCGGACGTTAGGGATGGGGGCACGGCCGCGTTTCTCCCCCGCTATGGGAAATGCTCCCCAGGACCCCACGCAGGTTGATCAGGTGGTTGGAAGTGTTGATCCACCCCTGTCGTTCCTTTCCATTTGTACTCTAAAACGGTTTGTAGGGGAGACGGGCTCTCCTTTACACCAGCCCGAGATCGTGCCTGCTTACACCAGGCCAGGGACTTGCCCAAACTGGGGCTCCCCCCCTTTCTCCCGGCCCCACAGCGGGACGGCGACAGCGGTGCGAGCACTGCCGTGCCAGCTCCACTATGCGGGGACTTTGCGGGAGGGAAACAAATCGGTCCCAGGGGTGGGCAGAAAGTGCACGGACCCTGCAGCTCCGCTGATCTCGGCGCCGCTCTGTCACCCCGAGAGTTGGTTTGCAAACGAAAATCCCCAGGCGAAGTCGGGGAGCTGAGCACCGCACCGCCCGCCCGCCCGAGGGGGGCTGCTCCTCGCATCCCGCTTCTGGTTGGGTTTCTGGGCCCGCGGGTTTCGTCCCTGGTCGGCTCCGTTCAGGTCCCGGCCCCGCGGCCGAAGACCTCCGAGGAACGGCGACTTCTCCATCTTTCTCTGCCGGGGAGAGTTCGGGGCTTCGCGGGGCCGGTGTGTCCCAGACGGGCCGGGCCGGGCGCGATGCCCCTGACCCCAGCTCCCAGGCCGGATGCGAGCACTCGGGTCACATTTATTTTTGGTGCAGAGAAGTTTCTTCCCCTGTAAGGAGGTGGTTGCGAAGGAAGGAAGAATCGGCCGATAGCTGTTACAACGAGCTCCAGAAATGGGCTCCGCTGGGGAGCTTCTCCCCAACCCCACAGCGTTCCCCGGTACCCCGGTGCCCCCTCCCCATCAAGCTGGGAGCCGACGGACGCCCACCTCGGGACGGTTGTTTTCCGAAGGGAGCAACGCCGTGCAGTGCCCGGCGGCGGCGGCACCAGGGGATACCTGTAGGTACCTTTTACCTGGCGTTTTTCAAGAGTGGACTGGGACCGGGACCACAGACCCGCCGTGGCTCACAGTCATTCGCCGCGGGTCCCACCGGGGCCTCTCCGGCCCTCGGCACTCCCAGCCCCAAACTTGGAGGGGTGCCTCAAGACTAAAACAGTTATTTCTTAGGTTCTCGGCTCGCCCTCCCGGCCTTTGAGAGATGCAGTGCCAAGACTATCTACCAGCTCGAGGGCACGGAGTTTTGCTCCTCTTCCCGCTGCTAACAGGGAGTGGTAACGTGTTTAGACCACTTAAACTAGGCAGACATAGCTGGGAGCCATGCACGGCTCAGCTATGCCGGGAGAGGAGGTGTCATTTGTACGCAGTTACTTTGGTGATCAACACTTGAATGATATATGCCGCCTGCTTTAATTATATTCCTGTGACATTTTCCTGGACAGGAGCGGACAGCCAGAGCCGGGCAGCCCCGGGAGCGTCCTGCTGCTGCCCGCCGGGCCCGGGACTGTTCCTGGGAGGGCAGCTGTGCCCACACCCCGAAATACGGTTTTGGAGACGGCAAGAGGGGAGGCTTCCCAAAGATGCTACTCATAGCCTGAGATTTTTTTTTTTCTTCTTCTTTTTTTTTTTTTTTTCCGCGTGTGTCCCCACTCACGAGGAGTTTTGGTTTCAGCGGCAGTTTTCTCCTCTGTGAGGAGGAAACGCCACAGATTTACTCGCTTTTCTACCACTATGGAAAGCAGGGACCCAGACCAACACTTCCACAAAGGTTTCGGGGGAAGCCCTCATCCATCCCCGAGGACATCCAAGGACCGCTGTACCCCCCAGCCCTGCTCCCCTCCGCCTCTCGGCTGGGGACTCGACTCAAAAACTTCTGCCTGCCCCAGGAGTAGGTCAGTTCCAGGTCCCACTGAGAGGGGCTGCTGCAGGCAGAAGCGGGGGGGAGGGAGGGTGTCGGAGCGCATTGGATGAGGGTGTTCTTCCCCAAACGACCTCAAAGCTGGGACACACGACTAGCAGCTGCGTCCCGGCGGGACGGGCAGAAGAGCCCGGCGGGATGCGAAGTCCCGTGGCGGTGGCTGGAGCAGGCCCCCGGCTGTCCCCGGGGTTCCCTTGCTCTCAGGAGCCCTCTCAGGACAGTGAGATGCAATGGGACACGCCGTGGGGCACTGAGGGTCCCTAGTTCGGGGCTGGGTGCCAAACGGGCTGCCAGAAAAGAAAATTAAAACAATTAAATTCCGAAGGATGAGGAGAGGAGATGAAGAGCTCTCCCCCTAAGCCGGGTTGGGGGCAGCCCAGCCCACCCCCGGTGCCCAGAGAGGGAGTCGTTTGCGAGGAGGGAGATGCAGCGAAAAGTAAGCACAGGGCAAACGAACCCAAATCCGCCAAAGGCAGCACCGGGCAGCCGAGAGCACAGCGGAGAGGGCTCGCCGGGACAACCACCGAGAGCCGGGGGACTCGGAGAAGGGGGCCGGGATCTGCCCTCTTCCCTCTCTTTTTTCACCTTTTTTCAGTGAGGTGCTGTCTGGGGTGGGACGCTGGGGACAAGGGCAGACGACAGGCCTGGAGCCACCGGGCTGAACTATTCGTGCAAAGCATGAACCCGGCTATCCCCTACCAGGCAACGGCCGAGGCAAACGAGGAAGGGTCCCTCAGTGTCGGGAAGTCCGTACTGAGGCTGCTGTCCGTCCTCCCCAGGGCTCTGCCCCTATTAGGGAGCCAAAAGAAAAAAATAAAGCAGGGTGCTTTGAAAGCCCTGTCCTCCCGCGTAGGAAGAGAGGGGAGACGCAGGCTGGGGCGACAACGGGGGATCCAAAACGGTTTGCAGGATTTCGCTGTGTCTGACGCACTTTTGCCCGTGCCCTGAGCGAAACGGGCTGTGCTCGAGATGGGGGGGTAAGTTGCTCCCGAGTCCGCACTCGGCTCTGCGGAAAAGGCTGCAGAGCATCCCGCGGGCCCGCCAGCCCGCTCAAACTCGCACTCAGGAACGAGGCTATTTTTCTTTCGGTTCCCCCCCCCCTTTTTTTTTTTTTTTTTTTTTTTTTTTTTTTTTTTTTTTTTTTTTTTTTTTAAAAAAATCTTATTTCTGTAATTATAACACCAGCACTCCAGCTGAGTTCTCAATAAAACCTGGATCCTGACATAAAACGACACGCTGGAAAACAATGCGAGGGACACAAGGGAGAGGAGGAAAGTCTCTAATTGGTTAAAATATGTTTAAATCACTTCATAAAACCCAAGCAAAGCGAAGCAAATAATCCACCTAGCAAAGCAAAGAAGCCGGGCGATTTAGAATCAGTGTAATTCGCTCCCCCCCGACCGGCTCCCCCCCATCTCCTCGCAGTATTTGATATGATGAATAACCCAATATAGGCCTTTAAAAATAGGTCACTGCATAAAGAGACTCCCAGAGAGCTATAAAAAATGGGAAGAGGGCGCTTTAAGGAGAGAAGCCATTTGCTTCTTTTGTGCTTGTTTGGTACCTAGCGGCCTGGGAGCTGCCAGCCGTCCTCCTCTTGGCCCTCAAGGTGAGGAGGGAAAGTTGGGGCCGGATCCAAGCCCCTGTCTCTCTTCCTGCCCCACCGCCCCTCCAGCCACCGCCCGTCCCGTCCCGTCCATCCCCAGCCCGGCCCGCGGCTCGTGTCCCGGCCGAGGTCCCCCCAGAGACCGTGGGGGACGGTTCACGGCCGCAGTGGGGGCCAAGCTGTTCACCCCGGCTCCGGGCTTTGTCTCCGTCCCTGCGGAACGGCGAGACAGAAGCGGGATGGTGATCCGCGTTGAAATACTAAGGAGTGGGTCTGGCCCCGCCAAGAGCCGGGCCGGGCTCCCCGAGAGCGGGGGGCACAGCAACCTCCGCCACCCCTGCCCCTCTCCGGAGCCACCCGTGGGCTCGTAGCAAAAGGACTCGGGCTAGAAACCGGCCCTCCCCGACTCTTCCCCCCGCGCTGCTCCCGGCCAGGACCACCCGGCGCCACCGGAGCCCAAGAAGCCGCCGACACCCCCGGAGCGCTCCCGGCCCGCAGCCCGCCGCGCAATCCCTCCGTGGGCTCCCCGACACCGCGGGGGCCCCGCTCCCGCCCCGGCCCCCGCTGCACGCTCCGACACAGGGCGCTGGGAAAGAGGAGCACGACAAATTCGGCGGAAACCTTCGGGTTTTATTGGAAAGGAAAGGTCTGCCTTACCTGGAACCAGGCTCTCCCCTTCTTCCCCTCAATAAAAATAATTAAAAAAAAAAAAATAAAAAAAAAAAAAAATCAAACGGCTCTGGATAGAGCTGGAGAGAGACATTTTGTATAACCTGATAGCAGAAATTAGCAGGAGGGAGAAATAGAAAGAAAACAAACAAACAAAAAAATCTCGGGGGGAAGAAAGAAAAGATACAGCCGGATATTTTTCGGTTTGTTTTGTTTTCGATTATTATTATTTTTCACTATACTGTATTATCCTGATGCAATAAAGGCTGGTTTGTAATGTAATTTAAAAATATATATGTCCAAACAAATAGCAGGGCCAGAATATGACAAGTGCATTCAGCATTATAATTCAACTGGGCTCCACCTCCATACCGCCTCCTAATTAATGGGTCTCCGAACTTGCAAAAGCCTGCATTGGACAGAGAGAGAGAGAGAGAGAAAGAGAGAGAGAGAGAGGGCGAAAAGTGTCATTGAAGATAATTGATTACCTCCCAATCAACAATAACTTGTTAGCAATAGTCAATTACCCCATCTCTTCTCGCTTCTTTCCCCCTGGTCCGAGGTCTCGGTGCGAGGGCTCTCTTCCCCTCGACGAAATCTGCTTTTTCTTTTTATTTTTTTTTTTTTAATTAATTTTTAAAATTATTTTGGGGTGGGTATTAGCTTAAGGTGGGGGGGCAGGGAAAGTGCTGTGATTTGGGGTGTTTCTTAAAATAGCAGCTAGAAAGAGAAAGAAAGAGGAGAGACAGGGAGAGAGAGAGGGAGAGAGAGAGAGAGAGAGAGAGAGAGAGAGGAGACAGACGGGAGGGGGGGAAATCTCCGACCCAAAACCCTGGGACAAGAGGTACGGCAGGACCACCTCTCGGCGAGGGACCGACGGCAGCTCTGCTCCGCTCCGCGCCCGCCCGCCGCCCTGCCCGCCCGGCCCGCCGCCCGACGTGGCTCTCCCCGGGAGGACCCGGGGCTCCTCCGCCGGAGTTGGAGGTGGGCTTCAACTTTTGCTCGCTGTCTTCGCCGCCGTCGCCCCGCGGTCCCGCCGGGGGCTTCTCCCCGCAGCAGCGCATCCCCGTCGCGGGTGGGGAAGGCAGCCCCGTGCAGCCCGGCCCCACCATGACTTCCAAAGAAGAACCCAAGCCCTCCTCGGGGGAAGAACGGCGGCGGAGCCCCTTGGATCACCTCCCACCGCCGGCCAACTCCAACAAGCCCCTCACCCCCTTCAGCATCGAGGACATCCTCAACAAGCCCTCGGTGCGGAGGAGTTACACCCTCTGCGGAACGGCCCACCTCCTCTCCGCCGCCGAGAAGCACCCCCCGGCCGGGCTGCCCCTCTCCGGCCGGGCGCTGCTCTCCCAGACCTCGCCCCTCTGCGCCCTGGAAGAGCTGGCCAGCAAGACCTTCAAGGGGCTGGAAGTCAGCGTGCTGCAGGCGGCCGAAGGTAAGCCCCTCTCAGAGTAGGGGGGTCCTCCAACGGGTGGGTGCCCCGCTCCTCCCCACGGCCTGGTTTTCCTTCTCTCCTCGTCCCCCGCCATCTCCCAGGGTGTCGCATGGGGTGGGATGGGGGTCCCTGGGCGGCCCGTACCCGGCCGGTACCCGGCAGCATCCTTCCCCGTGGCCCTCGGGGTGCGGGAGAGGGGGCTCTGCCCCGCTCCCTCCAGATACCGACGGGGCAGGGGCGTGGGGTCCGGGGGCTCGGGTCGGGGTGGACACGGGAAAGCGGGGACAATCTGGC
>VZRH01007414.1:761704-783451 GCA_013397555.1 Urocynchramus pylzowi
TGAGGGCTCTGAGGGCTTTGAGAACTCTGAGGGCTGTGAGGGCTGTGAGGGCTCTGAGGGCTGTGGGGGCTCTGAGGGCTTTGAGAACTCTGAGGGCTGTGGGGGCTCTGAGGGCTCCGAGGGCTTTGGGAACTCTGAGGGCTGTGAGGGCCGTGAGGGCTGTGGGGGCTGTGAGGGCTCTGAGGGGAGCCGTTTCCCGGCTCCGGAGCCGCCGGAGCCGCTTTCCCGCCCGGCGCTCAAAGCTTAGGCGAGGGGGACCTCTGCAGGCGGCACGGCCACCCGGCCCCCAAAACACGGCTGGCACCCCCCGTGTGGGACTGAGCAGGGCCTGCTGTCTCCTGCCAAGCAGTTTTAATAAGGGGAAAAGCCCTTCTAAAAGTTGAAAGGTGAAAAGAGGAAGGGTTGCGTGAGCAAAACCACCCGGGGCATTCCTTTTTCTGTGAGGTGAGCAGCCACTTCATGTCCCGCAGAGAAGTCAAGTCATGCTTTCCAGGGCTTGTGACATTACTAATGTCACCATGTGAAGAAGCATATTGTTACCCCCCGGATCAGGACCTGAGGAAGCAGGATGCTACCACAGTAATGCAGTCTGAAGGGTGAAACCCATCCCCTGGTTCACAGTCATTTTGGAGAGGATTGCCACTTAAAACAAAGTGGCACCAGTGCCACAGATGTCGGGGAGAGGATGGAAGGTGAAAACCAGGCGCAGGGTTATACATGATCTGACACATCTCAGAAACAGTGGGGTGACATAAAAGCAAGCAGGTCTTCTTAGTCGATCCAGTGAATTCCCGTGAGTCCCTGTCCTCCCAAATTTAAACGTCTCTTTGAATTTCAGCCAAAACGGGACTAGGGACATGACGAGTAAATTCAGTCCTTGGGTGTTTCAAATCCTGCTGCCATCGTGAACTGATATTTGGAACAGTCCCTGCTGTGTGCATACAGCTCCTTTATAGCCAGGGTCACCTCTGGCAGAAACTCTCCTGCCTCCTGCTTCACCCCAGAACCAAGTGGATTGCAGAGTCCCTGGGTCACTGCCCGTCAACTGACAGGACTTCACACCTGGAATGAGCCCTCCCTTGTATATGTCCTGTCCCAGCTTGCCAGCTGCTTGAGACAGTGTCCCTCCTTCACTGCTCACGGGATGTTCTGTGCCCAGCTCTGAGGATGGCAGAGCTGGCAGCATGAAGTACCACATGTGTACTGGTGGACACTGCCCAGGTTATTTTCTGCTCTCACTTTCATGGGCAGCAATCATTCTCCAGGTATTAGCCCTGCCTCTAGAGCACACAAATGAGTATTACAACCCTTTTACTTCCCATGAGTATTTTCAGAAAACTAACAATAATTTGAAGGAAAATATAATGCTTCACAGCAGGTTGTTTGTTTGTTGTAGTTGTTTGTTTATTTACTCCTGGAGAGTAGGGAGTCTCACAAGTCACACTCCTTGATGCTCATGCTGACAGCTCCCCCCGGTGTCCTGTGCTTGCACATCTTTTGCACAGACACCCTTATCCATGCCAGAAATGCTTGGTGGAGTGTTAGAGAAGATGGAGTCAGACTCTTCTTGGGGTATTGGGAAAGACAAAAGGCCAATAGACACAAAGAGTGACAGACAAGCTACATCAAAGAAAACTGTGATTACTTACAAGAGAAAGAAACTTTCCACATGAAGGATCCCATGATACTGGACCAGAGATCCAACTTTGAAGTCACTAACCATGTCAACATTCAAAGGTTTACTGAACTGAGAAACCTGCCCTAGCAGCAGTGAGCCCTGCTCCTCAGAGAGAGAGCTCAATCAGAGACTTCCTGAGGTCACTTCCAAGTTGAATTATGTTATGATTCAATGATAAAGCAAAAAAACCCCTGACTGCTAATCCTGCATCCCCCTCATCCATCAGTACTTTCCTGCACACCAAGATGAACCAGAGCAGTTAAGCAACTTCCAAATCCATCACAAATACCAACATAAAGCAAATGTCACACAGCCTGTAATTGGCTTCTATTTCTTGTTTCTTAAAAAGCTATTAGCATCTGCTAATGCTTTTCCCAGTTATTTTTTCACCTAGCTCAACCACAACCCTTAACTGTTTGATACTAATAACTTTAATTTCACTCCCTTGTCTCTTTCTTTGCCCTGTAGGAGGAATCAGCCACAATACCCATGAGCAAGGTTGCAAAACAACTTCTGCCCTCATTCTTTGTGCCCTGTCCAGCCCAGGGTGCAGAAATCACTGCCAAGAGGAGAGACAATCTGCCCTATTTGATCCATGAACACTTCCAGGGAAAGCAAAAGAATCATTAGCACTGCAAGATATAAAGACACAGACAAGATCACCCCAAAATGAGAAGAAATAATAATCAACTGGTATCTTGGTTCTGCTACCAGGACCTCCTATTTCATTTAACTGATGCCTGGGTGAGACATTTAGGGCTGGGCTCTGAAGCACCTCACTTTCGAGTGCTGACAAGTCTCCCCCTCAAAACCCTCTTGCAATGGGTTTGGTGGTAAGAAAGCTGAAGGAGTGTTAAGGTCTCTGGGGGAAACTTCCCAGCCTTTCTACCCTCTTTCTACTGTGTTGGAGCCTTAATTTTGGTACCTTCTCTAGGCTCCCCTTCACAGCAGGGAGGATGAGAATTGTTTTCCATGGCTGGAAAGTAAGGGTTTGGACAGGAGATTTTCAAGGGGGAAACAGGGCAGGTATTCCACTACCTGCAAACATGGTTGGAGCCTGTATGCACAGCACAGGTTAAGCCTTGCTCCTCTCTTAGCTGGTGTCCCCAGCAAGGCACAAGAGCTCAGCAATACTTCCTGAAAGGTGCTCAGTGTCCTGGCAGAGGCTGCTTGTGAGGCCCCCTCGGTGTCTTTGGCTGGCCCTGAGAGCCCCCAGGACTGGGTCAGAAGGAGCCCTGCTCAGGCACAGCATGCACTGTGAGCTCTGTGCCCCTCGCAGCCCCTTGGGTGCTCACCCTGCCAGGAAAGGACAAGGGGCTTTCCACGCACTTTCCTGATGGGTGTGGGTCCGGCACATGGGCACAGGAGTCCATTCACAAGCTCTGACAAATGCCTACCTAAATCTTCATTTTTTTCAAGGCCTTGGCCCTCAACCAAGGCAGGAATCTCCCTTCAAAGGAATAGTGCTGAAAAAAAAATCCATTTCTTAGCCAGTGATACAGAAGGCAAATAGCTCATACCAGCCCCAGAGATGGTGGAGTTCATCTCGTATTCTTCTTCATCTGCAATTCTCAAAAAAAACAAAACCCTGATGATCTGATTTTGATTAAGTACTCCACCATGACTGCTAATTGTTTTCCCATTAGTCCTTGCTTTTGAAAGTAAAGCTGGATTTTGTTGGAATAGCTCTGAAAATCTATGAGGGTCAAGAGATGTGGCGTGCTAGCAGCAGGAAGGTGCAGAGAAATAGATGATGGGTATGTGTTAACTTTTTAGATTATTGGAAAATATCCCGGTGAAGTTATCTTGTCCCTGCTGCAGACACAGGCTCTGAATATTGCTTGTCTTTGCCTGGCAGCAAGAGAGAGCAGCAGCAGCATCTGTTGGTAGCAGAGGGGATGCAGCCATGCAGGATGGGTGCTCACCATCCCAGGGACCTTCTCATTCCGTTTTCTTCACATAAGCCTAAAATTATCCAGTTCTAATTGACGGGAAGAACAGAGAGTTTGAAAAGCTGTGTCTTATTAAGAAAGTTTATTCTCCCTTTTCTTAGAGTTAATAAACTGCTGCCCTAACCAAGGCAGGTGGAGAAAGGTTTCTGTGAGTAAGAGAGACAAAAAGGTGTGTCAGAAGAGGATTAGTTGGAGCAGAGCCTGCCTCCAAGCAAGACAGAGGGCGAGGCGACCTTGCAAAGCCTGTCTGGGCCATTTTCTCGAGCTCTGGGGAGAAGACTGTAAAGGCAGTAGTGACACAGGAGAGCTGCATTCAGAGAGGAAATTAATTTTGCTGTAATGCCTGCTGTTGCTGCTGCTTACGCAGCAATGAACAACGGCTGTCTAGCCTTGAAATCCTAAAATCCCCCAGCTGTCCCCAGCCCTAGGGAGCATGAGCAAGTCAAATGGAGGCTTTTTCATACCAGGAGGATCCTTGTTCTGTGGCCTACTGGGAAGTGTAGTTCAGTGCCTGCATAGCCATTTCAGATCAGCCTTTGCTCCCTCTGGTTAGCAGAGCCTGAGGTTTGAGAGAAAGGAATTTTGTGGGGCAAGGTTGGGATGGCTCCTTGGGTTCATTTGCTCCTTGCTTCAGTTGACCATCCCTCTCTGGAGTGAGGGATCATGAGATATTTCCTCTTTGCTAGGATGTCTGAGGGGAAGAGCTGCAGGATGCCCTTTCTAGGATGCTGTTCTGCAACCCCAACAGAGAAAGACAATCTTGGTGGTGAGGGGCTTGGCAAATCCTGCCCACAGTAGAAATAAAGGTGGGCACAAGCAAACAGGAGACATGGCAGGAAATAAGGCATGTGGACAAAGGCTGTCCTGAATAGAGAGTGTCCAGGGCTGCGACCCTGAGCTTGTGCTTGCCTGCCCCACAGAGTCATGAGGTTAGTTCAGCCTTACCCAGGGAAAGGCTCACAGTGACACATCATGGGAACAAAAGTGAGAACAGTGCTTTAAATACTACAGACTAGGCTAGTGAGGGGCAGGGCAAGCAGGGGCCATTTGGGGTTCAAATGCTTTTCAATGCAGAAAAGCTCAAACAGTGCAAGAGAAGAGGAGAGAAGGAAAGACATATGTCATGCATGTGACCAGGTATGTAACCCTGGCAAAGCCAGCAAACTTCCAGCATCTGGCAAACAAAAAAAAAAAAAATAGTGGGTTTGCACACTCTTGAGTCTGGGGCATATCTTGAAGAACATGAGACTGGATGGGTTTGGGGGTGTTTCATCCAAAATGGAGAATTTGAACTTTCCACATTTCTTCCCATTATTCTTCTTTTTTTTATTTTCACCAAAGTTTTTTTTCTGTCAGTAAGGAGATGTGAGTTCCATCCAGGCTGCACCTCCCCATTTTCCTCCTCAAAATAATAACAGCCTCATTTGCTAAAGGCACTATAAGGATATTAAGTGAAAATGAATTAAGTTTAATTCAATTGTTATTTTAGGAGCTTTGCCTCGTCAGGGTTTTGCAAAGCTTCATTCTTCCTCTTGCTGAAGACCAGCTTTAACACGCCCCTGCTGAGATGTTGCTGCAAGCCACGAACCCATCACGCTGGGAGTTTTACTTAATGCTTAGGGTTGGCTTTTATTTTGCTTATATGTCAGAGTCTGTCTGCCATGCTGCTGGGGAAGAGGGAAGAACCACAGACTGGTTAGCTCAAGTCCATCATATGCAGCTTAGAAATAAAATTAATTGTCTGGCTGGTGATTTCTCAGGCAAAACCCCAGCACTTCTTTGCCCAGAAAACACCACGTCATTGCTGCCCTGCTTCAGAGAGGCTTCACCTGCTCATTGCATCGGGTCTCATCTGAATCTTCTCCACCTGCTGCAGTACCCTTTGGATCACCAGCACATGAGGGTGGAAGCTGCCAGGGTGGGAAGAGCTGAGGAAGGATTAGTCTTCATCTGCAGAGCACTCATTTCACCTGCTCTTCACTCTTTAGATTGGCTTTAAATGCAATGCAAAAGCCCTGAGCTGCACTGGGGCCTGCCCTGGTCAGGAACCACTCCCTCATCCCCAGTGAGGCATCAGCTCCAGCCAAGACAGGGAGAAGCTTTGAAAAGGGGGAAAAGAGGAGAGAAGGCAGTGGCAGAGGGACCTGAACTATCTTAGGGCTGATGACCATGGCTTGGCTACATGAGCAGGTAGGCTGCTGGGTGCCTGTAACCACCTGGGCATTTAGAGAAAATTCACAGCCCATGGAACAGGACTGGTGCATGGGGAAGAATGTGACCCTGAGGAGGGAGAAGAAGAGGGCTTCAGACTCCCCCAAAGCCCAGCAAAAGGACATTTCAGAGCTGTCAGCTCCCGTAGCTTGTACAGTGGAGCTGTAAGATCCAGCACACTCCTCCTCCCTCTCATCCCTGGTTTCTATAGCAGAGAAGCAGAAGGAAGGACAAGACCCCAAAGATAGAAACCCACACAGAGTGCTGGGACAGCTCAGTGTCAGCAACAGCAAGCAGAAGGAGGGAGCACTCAGAGCAGGGTTCTCCCAGCCCCTAACCTTGCTGAGAGCCAGCACCCAGGATTTATGGAAGAAAAGCTTGGAAGTGACCTCTGATCCACTGCAGCACCAAGCGCGGACTCAGATGGCATTACAGCTTGATGTACAGCCAGCGGGTCTGCCGGGCAGTCTCCTGTGAGCGATGGCTTGCGATATTTCTGGAGTTTATACCTAGCTCTCCAGCTCGATGGGCTTTCTGGGTATGATTTGTGCCATGTGTAGCTCTATAAATATTGAGCTCAGAGAATTATATATGGCGACAGCCCTACAGCACTCCCGGTGATATATCCCTGCGTTTGTGGTTGTAGGCGAATAATTTTAGTTTGAGTGGTGTGGCAATGAGAACGAGGAGGAAGTAAAATAAAAGGGTAATTCGAGTCCAAGTGAATGGCAGGGAGCATGCGTGAGGCTTCAAAGCCTCTCCCACCAATCACTCAGGGAATTGACAGCCAGGATAATTTCCCAAATTAGTTACCTTATCCCTGAGTGCTGCTGTCTGCAAAATTAAGATAACTCACCACTTTGCTGAAAGGATGTGTTATAAGAGGGCAAGGAAGGAGCAGGGGACAAGGCTACTGCTCCAAGGACAGGGTCAGACCCTCCCTGCTGGGGCATTCCTCACATTGGAGCATGGGGAGAACCTTGGCTGTTACCACCAGACTCTCATCACTCAATTCCCTGGAAAGCTGCAGCAGAACTGTCCTGGGAAATCCTCATGACAAGGAGCTTGCAGGCCACCATATAATGTGGGGACAGAGGCTTTTTTTCTGCTGTAAATTTTGGTATTGTTTAACTGATTTGGGATTGCTGCAGTCCAAGTGTTGCTTCTCCACCTGTATACCCCACAGCATCCCCTCCCTCTGGCCAAGAGATGGGCAAAGACATCATAGATTTGTGCAGCCACTTATCAGGGCCTCAGAACAAACTCCTTAATGAGGGATGGGGTGGGGTGGGGTGGGATGGGATGGACCCAGTCTGCTAACACACTTTCCTACAGCAACCAGTCTGCAGCGATGTGTCTCAGTGTGCCCATTGCAGTACAAATGCCTTAATGGGCCCATTATACTTACATTTCCATCACTGTACTGTTGCAGACCTGGACTACCCATGATTCCCAAAAATTCAGTTTGCTAGTCCAGTGTCAGTTAATAACCCCAGCAATAGACTAATGCAAAGGATTTATGGGTAGGTTGTCCATCATAGGGCCCCTTTAGCCAAATATTGATTTCCTTGTAGGACATTTGCTGTGAGTCAAGAAGGAGGAGTCTGAATCACAAAATAAGGGCCAAACATGTTGTGCCTGGGAGATCCAGTAGGTCAGATGAATAGTTAGGATGATCTGCTGTGGCCACAAAATATATTAATCTCTCACCCACATGAGTCACTGTGACATTTCATTTTCCTTCCTTTGTTTCTGGATTACTTCCCCACCTGCAAAGCCTGGCTCCAAGCCATGTGGTTTCAGAAGATGAGACCTGCATACCAAAGCCAGTGCCCTAGCATAGATAAAGAATCCAGACTTTCTTGATTGTAGCCCTGAACATTTCCTTGCAATGTTGCTGCCTGCTTTGGTGGAGTGACTCGATCCTATTGCAGGGATAATGTTCCCTAGGCTTCCTTGAAAGACACATGAGGGGTCTCCCATGAGCTGCAGCAGCCAGCAGAGCAGCAGAGAGTCACTGGCCTTTGCAGCAGTATCCTGTGGAGGAGTATCCTGCTGCTGCTGTAGGAACCAGCTCAGCTCCATGATCCCATGGCCTGGTGCAGGATGTAGCTAGACAAAGCCACCCTTCAGGCAGCACCATCTCACCCATCCTCCTGGCTCCCCACTTGGTAGTGCCCCTCTCTTCCCCTGTATCAGCCAGAGGGGCTGATCTCCCCTGAAAAAGACCATCTCTTTAGCCTGTTTTGTGCCATGAACAGCCTGATTCTTTAGCTGTTGAGCCCTCTCTCTTGCACCTCTCATTGTCTATACTGGTAGTAGTGGTATTTTTTCTCCAAGAAATAAGGCTGGCTGCTGCTGAGCTACCACTGTCCCCCTTCATTCTCCAACTGCACTGATAATTCATGTGAGACTACATTTTACCCTTACCTGAAGCAGCCAAATATACCTGTGAGGAGAAATTAGCTGTGAGGAGAAATTAGCTGCTTCAGTGGCACAGCTCAGTTGCTTAGGAGATTCCCAGTGCCTCCAGGACAAGAACTAAATGAGGCAGCTCACTCAGCAAGTGTGCTCCCCAAGGAGCATGGCTCAGTGCTCTGCTCCCCTGCAAGCCCACCAGAACTGACGACTGTGCCAAGCAGGATTCACCAGGGCTTTGTCCCACAGTGTTGGTGCTTTCTCCTCACTGCAGGGAACAAGGCACTACAGCAGGCTGGCTTTTCATCCACCTTCCCTCTTTCCTACCAAACTCAAGCTATTTCTGACTCTTCACATCTCTTCTATTTTGTACATCAGCAAGCAGTCTCAGCATCACCTCAAGTGCCTGGCCCAGCTATGGCTGGGGTAGGGGGTGGAAATGGAGTCTGGCTCCCTGCATGCTCACCCAGCCCCCAAAACAGCAGGGCACTTTTCTCCCCAGCACTGGCAGGTCTTGGTTGGACAGAGAGAGAAGGGTCACCTGTGAGGACACATCCAGGACAGGCATCACTCAAGTGTTGGCCAGTGTGAAACCCACCTTCAGATCCCCATCCCAGTCTGGCTGGGCCTGTTTTCAGCTCTCCTCTGCCCCAGGGAAATCCCATTTGGGGCCATGAGGAGAACACAGGCAGAAAGGACAGAGGTCAGCCTGACCTTGAGGAAGGCCAAGAGAGTGGCCAAGACTGGACCAAGGACAAAACCTATTGGGCAAAGAAGAGAAAGTTCACAGTTGGTAGACAGTCCAGAGAATGTTTATCCCAAATTTCAACATATCTTTTCAGATCATTTTGGCCTCTGCCCTCTGGGCACAATTTCACTAGTGAATGCTCTGTGGAATAAATGCCAAGTGATGGTGAAACACAAATAATCCCTTCTCATAAAGAATTACTTTTCTGGTGAATACTAGGCTATAAATGCAGCTTTAAAAAGCAATAACTTGTTAAACTGACACACACAGAGACACACAAGCAGGCCCCATTAAAGGCATTTGATGCAAGCCAGGAAAAAGTGCCTCTAAATCACATAATTATTTCAAGAGACAAAGATATTTGCTCAAACTGGTTCAAATCACCTTTGGGGAGGGAGGAGAGGTTTGTGTCTGCACCATTAAGTGCTTTGAGTTCCTGCAGCTCACCCCAGACTCTTGTTTTAATAGCATTTAACATATGAATATGTGATAATAAAATACAGGTAGCTTCCTTGAGCTTTATTGACTTTGTTTGTCGCAAAGACAAAAATCATTGCTTCATTATTTATCGCTTGAGTGATTAACAGGTTTTTTATTTTTCTTTTGATGAATGCAAGAAGCCTCTTGGCTGTCCTAGAGACCTGTTGCAGCCACCGGTTTTGATCAAAGCTCATCCCTCCGCTTAAAAATCCCAGCTGCTTGTCCTCAGTATTTACTGCACTCCATGAGCCAGGAGGAAGGGGGGTGTGCAGCCAGGAGAGGGATGGAGCCAGACCCCTTTCTCCATGCCTTGCTGGAGCTCAGAGAGTCGAAGGCCTCTTGGTGTGTGCAACCCCCCTCAGTGGCCCTGCCCACAGCACACTCCCCATTAATGTTTGGGTGCACGGGGCAGTGCACCCAAAGTTGCATCCTGCAACTGACCCAGCCCATGAAACTTCAGCACACAGGATATCCTATGGAAAGTCTCGCCTCCTAATCCCAGTGGGGAATACTAAATAGAGGGGAGTTCATCGCTTGAATTTCTCAGGGCTGGCTTTTTTCAAGAAAAATGCATGTAGCTGTGGTGCTTAGGGACATGGGTTAGTGGTGGACCTGGCACTATCAGCTTAACGGTTGGACTACGTGATGGGTGAGGTCTTTTCCATCCTACACTTTTCTGCCTCTATGTCCGCTTCAGGGGCAGGCTGCGTCTCCAAGGACGCGCTCGGGGCTGGGCTTGGCTACCCTTCATCCTGAGCACCCAGTGCTCCCAGTATGAACCATTCGCTGGTTTGCCTGGGGCTCGGCTGCCCGTGGTCACCCGCGCCCTGGGCGGGGGCGCGGGCGTGTGGCCGGCGCCGGCGGGGACGAGGCGAGCGCTCGCCGGGCGCTCGCTGACCCCTAGATGGAGCTCGGTGCCCGCCGATGGCTCCCGGGCGGGCCCGGGGCGGGCGGGATGTCCCCGGCAGCTTCCCCCCGCGCGGCACAGGGCCGACCAGAGGGGCAGGGTGTGCAACCCAGTCCCGCTTGTCTAACTCCCCATGGGTGCTGACCTCTGGCCTGAGAGGTTGTCACCCCGACAGTCTTTCACGTCGTGCTGTTCTGGCCAGCTCTGTGGGTCACTGTCTGCCAGAGTCACCTGTGAAGGGACAGTGCCATGCATTTTGGGAGAAACACCATAGCTTTGACCCCATGTGCATCAGAGCACTTGTGATAAGGGTTATCTTGCCCTGGACCCCATTCTATGGGGGAAACCAGACAGCCAAGCTGCAGGGAGGTTTGAGGTTCTTCGGCTCCCACCCCAGAAATATCCATAGGGCGTTAAAATAATGGCAAATTGAGGGAGGTTCTTGAGACTGAAGGGAGGGACAGACACAAGGAAGGAAAAAAGGGCTGTGGGGTGAGTTCCAGGAAAGGCAGCATCTCTAGAAGTGCCAAGCAATATACACCCCGTCCCCCCCACCCCATCTCTTGTGTGAGGGGATCTCCACTCCTCTTATCCCACCAGAGCCAGTTTGGGCCAAGCCATCAGCAACAGCTGGGGTTTCATCCAGGAAGGGGAGTGAGGCTGGAGTAACCTCCTGCAATCCCACTTGTCTGCCGGGAAGGGAGAGAAACCGGCTTCTGAGACACAGATGTTCAGCAACAGGACACAGTTTCTCACTTTTGGCAGTGCCTGTGGCCACAAGGTCCCTTAGGAAATCCTTTCCTCTGGATGACGTTACAGGTGTGTCTCTGCCTGTCTCTGTGCTTTTCCTGCCAGGGCTGTGGTGTGTTTCCCCAGGGACTGGCACACACATGTGCACCCTGGGGTCCCAGCAGAGGATCTGCCTTCCCTCTCCTGACTGCTACAGGTCTGGCTTCTGCCTGTGGTGTGTGAGATGGCTCTGCTCAGACCCTCAGATTTCCAAAGGACCAAGTCTGGAGGGAGAGTGCATGGGAACAGTGGTAGGTACACCAACAGATGTCTGATGCCTTGCTCCACAGAGAGCATACTCTGCTCTACATCCCACCTCCTGCCCTCTGGATGTGGTGGTATGAGCCACAGCAAAGGCAGGTTTCAGACCTGTCATAACAACTGATAAGGTTACAACATTTGTTTTCACTCCATCCCGAAGTGAAAGCCAAACCTTTTTAAGCATTTCTGTGTGAATGGGGGTGAGTGGGAAATGCCCCTGCCACAGCTCCGTCGCTTGCCCCTGCGAGTGGCTAAGTCAGTGGGCAGGGTGCCTGGGACACGTCCCTCTGTGGCTGCAGGTGTCCCTCCAAAGGCAGTGGAGCACAGCCCAACAGTGCTGTAAATGCATATAAAACTTCCTGGAGCCTAATCCTGGAAGGAAGGAAGGAAGGAAGGAAGTGCTCTGGATACAGCCCAGCAGTTACCACCATGCTGCCCAACTGTGTCACCGTGGGATACCACAGGACTGCCATTTCAGCAGCAGCCCCATGCTGTGACATCTCCAGACCCTGCAAGACCCTCCAGTGCACCCCACTGGTGCAGGGCCAGGCAAGTTTGGTATAGCCCCTGTGTAAGAGCAGCCCTCCTCTGCCCAAGCCAGGCTCCCACTGGACCAGGACCCCAAGGTGTCCCTCAGTGCTCACCCTCAAACCCCACTGCCCTGCAGACTTGGTGCCTTTTATCTGCATTTCTCAAAAGAGCACCCTTGTGATACACCATGGCTCCCCAGGACCTGCTGGCCTTTATCCTCTCCTCTCCCAGCCTGACCTCAGAGGACACCCCAGGCTCTCCTGCGAAAACAGCCAGATCAGCTGGGAGAGGGAGAGTGCACAGAGGCCTGGCCACAACTCAGTGCACTCGTGATCACTTCCTCACCATGAGCCTGAGCAAGCCCCATCCCCACGTGCAGCTCTTTCTTCCCCTTTGTCACCTTACAAAAGCCCTGCCTTTCAGCACATTTATGTCCAACCCACCTGATAGCCCAGGCTCAGTCTAACCCCCCTGAGCACTGGCATTGCAAACTAGACACATTCTAGATGGATACCTAGAGAGGAAGAGTCTGGTGAGCCCTGGTGTGCCTAAAACCTCACAACAGCAGGTTGTTAAAAATTATAATTTAGCATTAAAAATTGCTAAACATAATGACTTTCCAAAAATTTCCTCTGGCTGAGACAGGGAAGACCCTGGGAAACAAAGATTTTCTCCACGTTTTCATCTATCCCTGTCTTAGTACCGCTTCCTAACTGTAGTTTAAAAAAGTATATATTGATTGATATTTTTTAATCACTGCTTTGTTATTTTGAGACAGTTGCAGTCTAGGAAAGACAGACAGTTAACCGCAGCGTCAGACCAGCGGGTTCACATTCTTTACAGGCAGAGAGAGAACGAGTTTTCTCAAGCTTTGCTCCCTCCTGCTTGAAAACCAGAGCATGGGCTCCTCATTTCTGCTCATTTTATTTTTGTCTCGAAAGCAGAAAGGCAAAGAACGGCTGAGCTGAGGGTAAGTACTGAACTTCCAGCCCCAGGGAAGCACAGGGCACGGGTTTCCAGCTCTCTGCAACAGGGGATTGCACGTGCTGTCAGAAAAAAAACCAACATAATTCTTTGAATACAGTTTTATGTGTGACTTGAATAAATGTATAGAATTAATTTCAAACTACCTGTAACAAAGAATTTCTGATTAATGGAAAGAAATAGGGGGAAAGACCTCTGTCCTAATTTTGGATAAATGCTGAATCATCAAACAAATTTCCTGCTGCAACAGAGACAATAATTTAAGTAATACCAAAATCACAGTTAACTGCACAAACAAAAGATTTGAAAAAAATCAAGCTGGTGTGACTCCAACAAAAGTTTGTTATGATAATCTATAACTTTGTGTGTTTTTTTCTTCCTTTAATATTTGTTTAAAAAAAACTACCTGTTTCCTCCAGATTTTAGACCTTCTCATTTAGAAAATTTTCAGCCAGGATAATTTGATAATTCCAAATGTTATTTCACAAATGTTTTTAAACAAGTGGCCATCAAAGCTGACCGCTGCACAAAGAAATCAGTGTCACTCAGCCAGTCTGCTTCTGGCAAGGGGAAAAAAAGGTTAATTCAAAAAGTTCCAGCTGTCCCAGAACCCCAGAGAGGAATGGCTTTTTACTCTAACCCAAACAGTTTTCAGCAAAGCCATTTTCAGTTTTGTGGGTAAATTGGTAGGGGTTTTCTACCCCATCTAGCCCCGAGAGCCTGTGAGCTGGCCCTGGCGGCCGGGAGGGGCTGCCTCCGCGGGGATGGGCTCCCGCTGCCGCCGTGCTGAGGCAGCAGCCCCGGTTTTAAGCTCTTTTTTAGTGTATTGGTTAATCAGGAGCACATTCAAAAACATCAATCAACAGTCTCAGTGAGATAATGAAAATGATCCTGCATATGGGTGTTTGTGGGGTCAGTGCCTCCTTTTATTATCAATTATACAAACCATATGAGAGGACACGTACACTCGCCTCAGTCCTTCTCCAGCAAATGCCACATACACGTGGCTCTCACTGATGCTGCTGCTGCAGCAGAAATAACTTACAAGATATAGCAAACACCCCATAGATGGGGTAATTGTTATATTTAACCCAATTGTTATATTTTAACCCAAGGAAAACTGCATGTGGTACTCGTGTAGGAACTGGGGCGTGCATGTACTGCAGGGATCAAATGGGCTGGCCCGTGCCGAGCACAACTGCAGGCTCTGCTCGGGGTGGAAGGCTTCAGCAAAGGCCCTTCAGCATTTTCCTGGGCTATCCCTCAGCAGAGATAAACCAACTGATCCTTGTTTGGATGACTCATGTGCTCAACTAATTGGCCAAATGGGGGCCAGACCTCTGGTTCCCTCCTGCCCTCATAGTTTGCTGAGCTGGGACCAAACCCAGACAACCACAGCCCATCCCACAGGGCTTCGTCTCCTCCAGCTCCACACAGATGTTTAATACTCCAGTTGCTCATGCAAAGACAGTGTTTCCCCCCCTCCAGATTTCACCTTCTAAAGCTCAGCACATCCAAGCCAAATGAATGATAGCTCTGGCTCCCTGGCAGCGTTGTGGTGAGAGAGATGAGCACAACCACAGCGCGTGGTGACACCTGTGGTGTCCTGTGACACCCTGTGCCTTCAGCTTCAGGCAGGACACAGGCGAAGTCTGTATTTCCTAGATACAGGCAAACAGTAGAAAAACATTTCTCCCTGACTCCCATTTCATGTTTGGGATTTGCTTTATTTTGAGAGCGAAGGAAGGGGGAAATGACTTTCAAGGCATCTTAATGCAATTTTATTCCTGCTCCCAAATAAGTATAATACAAAAAATTAAATCAGCCTTCAATGTGATATGGATGGCCCCAGGATACAGCTGAGGTGATGTCAGTCTACAAAACATAACATTACGTGTCGTTATTTCGTGTCATTACTTATTGATTTAATTCCATCATGTTTCAGACAACTTTTATTGTCTAGGTACAAATCATCATATTAATAACTGGAAGCGCATATGCAGATATCAAAAACACCTTCTGCCACTAAACCAATTTTTAAAATGAATCCAAGAAAAATATTTTAAGAGAAAACTCCTCCAGAAGCAATTTTTCCAGGGACAAGAAAGGCCAGGCAAGTGTTTTTCTGGTTTCAATGTAACATATATTCTCATTTCATATTGAGATTCTCTTTTTAGTTTTGGTCTTTTTTTTTTTTTTTTCTTCTTTTAAGGAAAGCGTGTTCAGGAAAGGGAGAAATCACCAGTTTTGAAAACAAGGTATAGCTAAATATGTATCTATACATATTCCCTTGAATGTGCTTTATCATGTCTTCAAATTCACTGGAGAACATTTTGGATTACGAACTGAATAAAGTCGCTATTATAAAATGGTTCTCTTAGAATTACATTTTACAATATTGATGTGTCATCATAATAAAGTAGAAAACAGTTTTAATATAAACAGTGAGTATTATTATTATTATTATTATTATTATTATTATTATTATTATTATTATTATTATTTTGTGGTTGATGATTTTTCCTATGCAGAAACCCTGAAAACAAAAATACACACTGCAACAAACTGTGAACCATTAAAGGTTTGTACACAGCAATGCCTCCTGATGAAGTTTAACTTTGTAGACAAAGTTGGGTGCATGTTAAATAATAAGCTTAATCAGAATAGAAAAATCTGACTGTAGTATGAAACAGAATTCAAACAAAAGATTTCTCTGAAATTTACATTGGAAAAAAATACATATTATCTTATTTTAGTATTTTTCTGGCAGTAATCAACATATTTTAAAGATATTTCCAAAAATGCATGTTCTCCAAGTTTCATATTTTCCTGTGTTTTATCCTTTTTTCCTTTTTCTGGCTTCTTTTCTCTCCATTGCTGCAGATGTTTCTCTGTGTTCTCATACACATTGGACTGCATATGGCTGTTTGTGGGGTCCTAATCCTGCAGCACATAAATCCTCAGCCCAGTCCTACGATGGCAGATTTTGGATGAAGCAGGCTCTTCCTATGCTCCCTTAACAAACTCCCCAATAACACTGCACCCAGAGGACCCAGCCTCACAGAGCACTGTCCCCCACCAGGTGTCAGAGCCTTGGGGTATTTTGTCCTCCAGATGTCCCAGAGGCAGGCTGGATCCCAGGGCCAGGTCAGGGGGTCCCTGCTGCCTGCCCTTTTCAGCCGTATCCTCCAACATCCTTTACTCAGTAACTCCCAGTGCTGGAAGGAAGCACCAGGCTGAAGCCAGCCGTGGGGCTGGGAGTCTCCCCCAGGGAAGCTGATGTGAGTTTTCCCACCCATTTGATTTTCCTCTGAGAAGGGCTGGGGACAATGTCCCGCAGCAAGGCTGAGCACAAATGGAAAACAATGTCCCCAGAACAATCCCCTGCAAGATTGCCTCTAAAATGTACTCCTGCACGTTTCTTTATATTCAAATTCCCCTTTCCGTATTCAGTTTCAGACACAAGTATCCGTAGACCTGCCTCAGTCCAGGTGAGGCCTCATTCCAAGGTCTTATTCAATAAATTATTCCACATGAGCTTAAGGCTAAGCCCCTGCACAGCCCCTGCCCCCCGCAGCAAGCCCCCCAGAAAGGCTTCGATTAAAGCAAGCACTAAATGCACTGCTGGGTTGAAGCCTGAAAATAGGACCAGGGATTAAAACACAGCATATTACAGCTGGAGCTTCCAAAGCCAAGTGGACCTGAGTAAAGTCAAATGGAAATGCTAACTCTATTTGTATTTAAAAAAAAAAATAGCACAGGCTTCAGCACTAGTTGTGATATGCTGTCTCCTCTTGGGGAACTAATAGACAGGGAACAGCAAGGCTTTAAATGATTTATTCAGTACCCTGGAGATTTTTTATTTTCTTTTTCATTTCCACATAAATTACACAAGCACTTTATAAAATGAATACACATAAAACACCTTGTAAGTGCATAACTTAAAAAAACAAAATGACAAAAAAAAGCAAACAAATGAATTCCTTAAAAAATCTCACTGAAAATAGGTTTTCTGGTTGCTTGTTTGTACTAACTGCTTAAATTGGCAGTGCTGTTTTAGATTATAAGTAACTGAAAAATATATACTGTTTATATATATATATATAGCTATATATTCCTGGCATCTGCTAGAAGTGCTTTTTTTTTAATTTTGTATCATTCTCTTGGTATAATTAAAAGAACAACAAAGTTAAACAGCTGAAAGTGAAATCGACTTTTTGTTATCAGGAACTGCCTTCTAACGGGAAACTGATAAAATAAAACATTGGACAACATTTTGCAAATTATATGGAAATATTCCGTGGAAAGAAACTGCATTACCCCCACAAACTGCCACCCAGATCTTCTCATTATTAAAATACTCGCTGATGGGCACAGAGTCCGTGGCAGCCAGGGACTGTTTGGGCTCTTTATCAATTGAGATATCATATTTACCGTCCTCAGGAGTCTGTCAGATCCTTCTCTTGTTCCCCCCTCGCAAGAAAAAAATTAATGAAAAAGGGGAGGAGAGACAGTGAGGTGAGATCTGAAGGGTTCCCATCTGGCACAAGCAGAAATTGCTGCTGTTTCCTCCATTTGTTGCATCCCTGAACGTCTCTGGTGCGGACAACCCAAGAAGGCTTAGAGCAGAGACGTGCTTCCCACGGAGCATTCTCCTTTTCTTTCAAGGCAACAGTTCAAAACATATGTCTATATATATCTCTATATAGATATATAGAGATATACATATATATATGTGTATATAGGGGTGTACATAGACTTTGCACTGCCGCCAGTAGAATCCTAAGGAAGTTTTCCTCTCCCCCAGCTGGGTGAACACCAGCGGCTGTGTCTGTCAGGGCTGGGCTTTTGTCTGGCAGCACGTCAGCAAGTTCAGGGTCGACACTGGGGACTTTCAAGAGAACAAAGGGGTTGGGGGGAGGTGAGACAGCATTGCTGCTCCAGCAACTCCATGGCTGGGGAGAGTTTTTGGGGTGCCTTTCCTTCTTTTTGTTCCTTGTGGAGGGTTTCCCCAGCTGGATACATGGGATGCACGTGGCCAGAGGATCAGGGGGTTCCAGTCCTCCTCGGGGAGAAACAGAGTTGCTACGTGTCCCACCAAGGATGCCTCGTGTCCCCCTGGGGACAGCCCCACCGGTAGAAGGTGTCGGTGCCACCGGTGGGTGCCAAACTTATTCACAAGCAGAGGCGACAGTGGTGACACTGGTGATCTTGGTGGAGTCATCAGACCAAGGCTGGAGATTCTGAAGGGCGAAGAGAGAGGAGTTGTGGACACAGATGGGGTCGGCTTGGATGGGCTGGTTGATGGTTTTTTGGAAGGCTTCCTGCTGTAACTGCATGAGGATGCGGTTTGCTTGCTGCCGCTCAGCCTCCCGCTCCTCCGCTGTCTGCCTCCTAGGAGAGAGGGAGCCGTTAGGGGGGCCTGGGGAAGCAAAGGAAGGGGGGTGCTCACGGTGTGGGAGGGCAGGGGTAGGAAAAGAGGGTGCCTTGCCATGGCGTGGTCCCACATCCCCTACACAAATCGCCAGTAAATCCCATAAACTGGGATTTAAATCCCAGTAAATCCCGTAGACTGGGTCTGTCTGTTCTACTGGCCTCAGCAAAACCACTGCCCTGATCAAAGAGAGTTGGAAGCAGCCCACAGCTCTGGATTACTCTCTGCCCACAGGAAAAAAAACAAACAAGCAGAGACAAAACACCCCAAGTGTCACACAACAGCATTGCAAAAGTTGCGATCCCCTGGAAACATGCTCTGGTCTGACAGAAGAGCCAAGCATGCAAAGCCCCAGGAAGAAGCATGGAGCAGGGTGGGGTGAGAGTGACTGGCAGTGCCACACAGGTGGGAGATGGGCAGTGTCACCCTGCACATCCCCTTCCAGCATGCAGGCTTGCCATCTTGTCTGCCACACTGCGGTGACCAGCTGTTGAGAGCTCGGATGAAGGCAAAAACTTTCCCGTGGCAGGCAGCAAAATTTCAGCTAAACACTAGAAACACATTTTTTAGCAGTAACAAAAATCAAAGCACAGAATATACTATCTGGGAAGGGTGAATGACAGTGTTTTTCAGAACAATTTGGACATGTGTCTGCCTGGTACGACACTAGCAGAGGTGATCCCCAAGGAGAGGGTGTTAGAGGCTCAGAAGGGGCTCTTTCCAGTGTTTGTTGGACTCTGGCTCTGGGCTGCCTATGAGCAGAGAATGGGATAGGTAGAAATAGCCTGAATCCTCTTATATCCACAATGGAAACCCCACTCCTGCTTGCTTGGATGCAGGTCAGTCTAAAGTCTGCAGCTTGCACTCACCTCTACTTCACCTGGCACCTCTATTGATGCTGCTGGGAAAACCTGGGAACAACTCACAATGCTGGTCCCAGGATGATTCCCAAAGCATCCTCTCCCTCCCTCACACCCCCAGGCTCAGCTGACATCCTCTCAGCAGCTTCAGTGGACCAGTGACACAGGAAATGGCAGCTTTTTAATTTAGCAGCTCAAGGGGATGTGAGATGTCTCATCCCCTTTGGCCATGGGAATTGGAAGTGGCAGCTCTGATCTCCACAGTGGCATCTCAGAGCACAGGGCAGGGGTCCCTGGCTCCCAGTGGGGAAGCAGGCTGAGACTTGGATGCCAGCAATGGGCCTCTGGGCACCCAAGCCTCCAGACACGTGGCCAGTGTTCCCTCTTGGGAGCAGGTAGTTCAGGGCTCAGTCCCTGTTCTAATCACTGTGTCAACATCTCACATCAGACATCCAGGGAAGAGCAGGTTCAGAGCTGCACCCGCCTGGGGAGCAGCTCAATCTCTGCCTCAATGAATATTTAATGACTCCCTGAACAATGAGGAGATGCTCCAGGAGGAGGGAGGGAGCCCCAAGTCCAGGGTGACCAGGAGTACCATGGCTGTGAGCACCTTGCTCCCAAGTATCTCCCTGCTGCAAGCTGGTCTAGTCATGGATTCGCATCAGAATGGGATTTCCAGGTTCATACCTGCCTGGAAAGAGCTGTGTCTAAAGCAAGAGCCCAAATCTGAGGAGGGGATCACACAGCCGCCTCCCTCCAGCAGAGACAACCAGGCAAGGGGCAGGGGCAAGACTTCCCCGCAGTCTGCATTCAAGCAGTTAAACTGCTTGGAGGGCTGACAGCGACTCTGTTTGCTGGGATACTCCCCACTGCCTCATTCAGGCTGAGCCTACAGAGGCTCCTTCCAGCTCCCAGTGCTCCAGGAACCACTCAGAGCCCACTGCCCAGTGCAGGGCCCTGAGGCAGGAAGATGGGTGAGCGATCAGCCAGGGGCACCCACATGTCCATCGCAACCCCCGGCAGGCACGGATGCATACAAGCAGAACTTACGTGCCTGTGTCCCTCTGGCTCAGGCCAGAGATTCTCCCATGTCTAATATTACAGCTGAGGTCTGGCTGCAGCTTCTCCCTTAGGCAGAAGCAGGATTTAGTTTCTCTTTACCCAGCTATTTTTTGTAAAACACGTGAATAGGTTTGTATCCTCTGCATCTCTGCCAAAAGAGGCTGAATTTAGCCAACAGACGCAAAGAGTATTGACAGATGGATTTGCCTCACTTCCTTAGGAAACCTGGTTAGAAGACACAGCTGACCCCGTTTTGCAGGCCACAGCAGGACTGTTCCTCCTCCAGGATTCTTTTTCTGGCCAACAGAGATCACTCCAGCTAGAGACTTCCTAACAGTTGGGGAACTGCTCTGCCATGGGTTCTCTAGGGAAGAGCTCACTGGGGTTGAGGATTCACACCCCCTCTTGGTTTCAAGTTCCTTGACCCCCATTTCTTACCCAACCCCAGCATACTCAGGCAATCGCTGTCCTGTTAACCCTCGGGAAGACTCTGGGGAAGCCCTTTTCCCCCATTTTGAAGAAGCTGCCTGCCTGCCTGCCCTCCAGCTCCCAGTGCTCAGCACCCAGTGCTCAGCACCCAGCAGCTCAGCACCCAGCCCGGGGCAGGAGATGTTCTTAGGGCTGGGGTGCCTCCCTCGGGAACATCCCGGGAACGTGCAGCTTGGGAGGGGCAGGGTCACTGCGACGGAGCCCTGGAGGCTCCGTGTGAGCCCAGCCTTCTCTTCCTCTCCGGCTTTACCGGCACGCCCGGCAGCAGAACAAAAAGAAAGCGTTTGGGCAAAGAGGCGCCGCGAACCCCGCGGGGACGAAAATCTCCGCGCTGTGCAGAGCCCGGTACTCCGGCAGCCCCGGGCCGGGGCTCCCGCACGCCGCTGCCGCGGACAGAGGCGAGGGAGCCTCCGCACCCTCTGGTGACACTGACTGCACCCACTGCACGCGTGTGCTCACACGCGCTCGTCCCCGTGGCAAACCCGGGGGTTTCTGCACGCAGGTCCGGTGTGCACGCACCGTGCAATGCCCGGCCCGTTCCGTGCCACACTGGAGGGGCTGTGCTTTGCACTCACAGCCCCGTGCACACCCCCACACACACACGCACACACACTGAGTGCGGGCACACACGGGCACGCGTGGCCTTCGCACTGACCGTGCAGTTACACACGCGTGTCCTGCTTGCACACACGCCCGCAGGTGTGCACACACCGCATGCACACACACTCAGCGCTGTGCGTGCACACAGTCACATTCACACACACACACAGAGTCACATTCACACACACACAGAGTCACATTCACACACACACAGAGTCACATTCACACACACACAGAGTCACATTCACACACACAGAGTCACACTCACACACACACAGTCACATTCACACACACACACAGAGTCACATTCACACACACACACAGTCACATTCACACACACACA
>VZRH01007414.1:787608-830075 GCA_013397555.1 Urocynchramus pylzowi
TCCGTTAAAAAAAAAAAAAAATAGATATATATATATATACACAAATTTTTTTTTAAAGTTTAAAACAACATGTAAATGAAAACCTCTATTGCAATTTCTACAAAACTCGCTGTGGCCCTGGCCCGTCGGTGCCTGCTCCGCACAGCCCGGCCGGGGGCAGAGCTGGCAGTGGGACCGGCACCGCCGTCTCCTTGAACCCGGCCTCCCGCTGCTGCCCACCGCGCTGCCCGGTGCCACCCAGCGCTCCCGGCCCGGCAGTCTGTGCTCTGCCCGCCTTATCCTTCCCGCTACGGGCTGGGACCGGCCCTCCGCGCCCCCTCCTCCCTGGCCGGGGCAAAGGCTGCCCTTCACGTCTTCAGCGTGCCCGTGGATTAGAGCCCACGAGGGACCGTGGGGACCCCACAGGACAGCCTGCTCTGGGGTATCCCCAACGCAAAACAAACGGCGCTGGCATGGAAAGTCGCGTCTGTGCCCTCAGGCACACCTCCTCACTCATCACCAGCTACATCATCCCATCCTCATCCTCACACTCCCAGTGTTGCACACAAGCCCACAGGCACCCTCATGAGCTCACAGACACCCATGCTCCCAGTCCCACGCATTCTCTTGCACACATCCCTGTGTTTGTACACTTATTAAACGTCCCACACACTCACAGGCAGTTACAACCCCCTGAACACACACAGGTTCCGACACCCGTTCTCATTCACACCTCCACAACTGCGTGTATTCACACCCACAGCAGGCAGTAACACACCCCAGTTCCGGTGCGTTCAAACACCCCCAGACACGCACACACTGACACACGAGTGCTTGTGGGTTCCTGCCACCCTCACCCAAGCCACAGCCTTGCTGTGATACCCCAAGACCCGTCACTGTCACCAGACCCGCCACCACAGCCCCTCCCGGGCATGCTGTGGGCACAGTGGGCGGCAGCAGCAGCCCACAGCCGCCCCTCGGCCCCATGCCCTGCCGGTGCCCAGGCAGCCTGCCCCCACCACCACCCAGCCCTGCCTGCCCGCTGGGGTCGGATTTCCCCCCCTCCCAGTACCTGCCTCAGTTCTTGACTTCTGAACTCTTCAGGGAACTCGCTGGCGCCAGCTCCATCAACCAAAGTCCTTGTGGTTAGGAGGAGCTGGGAGAGGAGGGAGGGAGAGAGGGCTGGGGCCAGCCGGGGCCGGGAGGCTGCCCTCGGGCAGGGGGCCTTCCTGTCCCACAGGACTGCAGCTGCCTTTCCCCTTCCTCAGGATACGCCTGAGCTTCTTCTCCTGCCCCTTGTCACACAGGAGATGTAGGGCACAGTCTGCTCACCTGCCCTGAGCGTGTCAGGTTGTCTCCACAGGGAAACAATAAAAATGCCATGCCAGTCCTGCACAGTGCCACAAAGTCCCCTGCCAGTGAGCTCTGCCACCCAGAGGGACACAGATCTGCTGCCAAGTCCTGAGACCCAGGAGATGCCCCCCTCCAGTAAATAACACAGATGCCTGATGCCACTTGCACATCCCAAAGGCCCCAGATGATGCCAGGAAAAGCCTTGGCCTCCCCTGTGCCAGGGATCCCCCAGGCTGAGCAGATGCCCAAGGCCCCAGAGGGACTGGCCTCGAGAAATCACAAGGTCACCAACAATGATCCAGTCTGGCTAGTGAGGGTCACAGCCCCCAGCTGCCAAAGCTGCTGAGCCCAAAGCTGCTGAGTTTTGGGGCAATAAAACTTGTCAGGAGACAGATAACAGGTAAGTCAGAATTCCTTCTGTCCAGCACCCAGTGAGGACAAAGAAGAGCAGGCAGGGCTGGGTCCTGACAAGGATTCAAAATTTCTGGAAATCAATGGGAATTATTGATGAACTTGGGGATGATGCATAGCCCTAGGATTTATTCTCTGCACAAGCCAGACTTCACTTGCATTCTTGAGAAAGCCACACAGCTCCTGGCCCTGGAAGTTTGGGCACTGCACATCTAAGTTCCAGGACAACACCCAGTTGAAATGTTCCAGTTCAAATTGCTCCTGGCCTCAGTTTCCCCTTAGGCTCTCCAGGGCTGTGGCTTGAGCAGTGCTGTAGAGCACAAGGCTCTGGAAATGTCCTGACAATTAATATACGGTTTTTGCTCCCTAATTCTGAGGCTAAAGAGGCCGTGCTGCTAGCTCACACACTAAGACATGCCAGGGTCAGTCTTGGTGCTTTCTGGTTCACATCCCAGCAGGAGAGTCTACAAGGACCAGCACCCACTTTGAGATGCATCCAATGAGCCTACAAAGGGATCCCTGTGGTGGGGGGCAGAGGCACCCCAGCCCAGCTGCCTCTGCCTGGATCTGCACTCAGTGTGCTTCCATCTGCTGAGGGCTGGTGTTGTCACTCTTTGCTAGGACTCTAAATGCCAGGCCCTCAAAAATAATTCAGCTATCACACTCTAGGCAGATCCCAGGGAGACAGACATTCCCAGATGTTTCCTCAAACTGCTGCTTTAGTTCTTAGTTCTTCTGTACAGAGAAATCCTGTTTTGGGAAACACCAATAAGGGTCAGACCTCCTTGGAGGCAGACGAAAGCCTCCAATGCAGCAGCTGACACGTGCACTAAGTTGCTGCAAAATTCATACTTTATGGGAGCCCAGTGTATCTCACTGAGCATCTCACCTCCTTCAGGTATCCACAGCCACTATACATATTCCTGCAAGCCTCGAAACTTTTGTCCCCCTTCATTTACCCCAAACAGCTGCTGCGACAAGTTCATTTCCAAAATGGTGTTTTAATCCTGCCCCAGATGAGGGTTGAGGGCCCAGTTTATTCATGTTAGGAAATAACAATTAAGATGAGGGCTCTGCCTGATGCACAAGGCTCTCCCTCCCCACGAAGTGCCCAGGGATCCTTTCTCAGGTTCTCTCATCGATCGTGTGCATCTGCCTCCAGCTAGCAGAGAGGAGCAGAGCAGCCCAGCCAGGGCCTGACCTCCACCCTCCACTCCCCTTTTCTTCCGCCTTGCTGCCTTGCCGGGGCTCCTCTTGGCCCCTGAGCTCCTTTGCAGCTCGGGGCTCCCGGGAGTTTGGCATCGCAAGCTGCCTCTCTGCCTCGCAGCTGCTGGCCGGGACACCGCTGCGAAACACAAGCCCTCCTGAGGGGACCGGGGACAAAAGTGGAGTGTCTGGGACCTTGGCAAGATCCCAGCAAAGCCCATTGGGCTCGGTCCGAAAACTGCACTTGGAGCAGTGCTTTCCGGACCCTATAAAATCCTCCGTATTGCTGAGAGGAGAGTGAGCGACCCTGCCGCGGGCAGGTGCGCGGCGACAAACACCCCTCAGCAGAAGGGCGCACCCCACTCCATCCCTCCCTCGCTTCCTGGCGCCGGGGCCTCCCCAGCTCGGGCATTAGCCAGCTTTCTGCCCGTCCTTCACTCCCGCAGCTCTTTCTCTCCCGTCGCGGCCCCGTGAAATCCATTCCGAATAAGGCGCCGGTGCGGGCTCGGGCTGCGCACGGGGGCTGCAGGGAGAGCCCCGGGCCGGGACGGGAGAGCCCCGGGGCCGCGACGGGAGAGCCCCGGACCGGGACGGGAGAGCTCCGGGGCCAGGACGGGAGAGCCCCGAGGCCAGGACGGGAGAGCTCCGGGGCCGGAACGGGAGAGCCCCGAGGCCAGGACGGGAGAGCTCCGGGGCCAGAACGGGAGAGCTCCGGGGCCGGAACGGGAGAGCCCCGAGGCCAGGACGGGAGAGCTCCGGGGCCAGAACGGGAGAGCTCCGGGGCCGGAACGGGAGAGCCCCGAGGCCAGGACGGGAGAGCTCCGGGGCCAGAACGGGAGAGCTCCGGGGCCGGAACGGGAGAGCCCCGAGGCCAGGACGGGAGAGCTCCGGGGCCAGAACGGGAGAGCTCCGGGGCCGGAACGGGAGAGCCCCGAGGCCAGGACGGGAGAGCTCCGGGGCCAGAACGGGAGAGCTCCGGGGCCGGAACGGGAGAGCCCCGAGGCCAGGACGGGAGAGCTCCGGGGCCAGAACGGGAGAGCTCCGGGGCCGGAACGGGAGAGCCCCGAGGCCAGGACGGGAGAGCTCCGGGGCCAGAACGGGAGAGCTCCGGGGCCGGAACGGGAGAGCCCCGAGGCCAGGACGGGAGAGCTCCGGGGCCAGAACGGGAGAGCTCCGGGGCCGGAACGGGAGAGCCCCGAGGCCAGGACGGGAGAGCTCCGGGGCCAGAACGGGAGAGCTCCGGGGCCGGAACGGGAGAGCCCCGGGGCCGGGACGGGAGAGCTACGGGACGGGGACGGGAGAGCCCCGGGCCGGGACGGGAGAGCTCCGGGGCCGGGACGGGAGAGCCCCGGGGCCGGGACGGGAGAGCTACGGGACGGGGACGGCCCCGCCGGGCGCCCCTGGCCTCTCCCCGGGCCGGGGGCGCGCTCTCCGCTGCCGTCGGGGCTCTGTCCCTCAGCACTGCCGCCTGCCCTGAGTAACACCGCAAATGTCGCGACAGACGCCGATAGCGAAGCAGGAGGACCCCCGCACCAAGCAGCCGGGTTCCCGCGGGGCCGTGGGCTTCCCAACGGGAAATCTCGTTTCCCGCAGCTCCCACCGAGCCCGAGCCCTCCCGGACGGCGGCGCCTTCTCCCGGCTCACGGTCCGCGGCACGGGCGGCCTGCGCTTCCTGAACGTTAAAAGCAATTAACACCATTTGGGGAATTTTTAATTGCTCTATAAAGCACGCTGTAAATAATTACTCCCAGCTCTGTTGATCCCTCGAATACGCACTGACAGTTGTAATTTATGGCTTTGGAAACGTGGTCCCGTGCATTCAGCATAACTCCTTATTACAGTAATGACTTAGCTCCGCTGCACTTAATGAGTATAAAGTGCCCGGCGCAGCGGGAGCCGCAGCATCGCACGAACTTCGCCCGCAACGATATTTCTCCCCTTTATGGTTACAAACGACCGAGGGGCTACGAGTTAATACGGCGAGGAAGGAGCGGCGGGGCCGGCTCCCCGCTCTGTCAACGACATCTCCCGGGGCAGTAGTTATCTACCAAAAATAAATATTTAGAGCAGTCCTCCAACTGCCCCCTCACCCTCCTGTAGCCCCTGGCTTCTTGGAGAAAACGGGCTCAGCAGCGGGATGTGCAGGGTCACGACTCATCGCACCTGTGGGCGCAAGCAGAAGGGACCCTCAGCTTCCCTCTGCCTCCCGCTGCCCGGGACTGACCAGCTCCACGCAACAGGCCGGGGGTCCCTCTCCTTGAGGGTCCCCCCCAGCCGGGGTACCCGCGGAGGGGAGGCAATGGGGTGGTGGCCGATGGGACCCGCCGTGCCCGGCGGCGCCCCATGAATATTCAGTGTCGCCGGTTGCCGGAGGAGCATCTGCCGATGAATTATTGGTCCTGCGGCACCAGCCCCTCTCTCCACCGTGCAGAAATGCGTGTAATCCCATTAGCCCCGTCCCCTTGGCCACCCGCCCCGCACCAGCCCCTCCGTAATGAACGGCGTCTGGCCGCCACCCCCGAGGGCATCGACGGCAGCGGGGGACACCGGGGGCTCTGCCCCGTTATTAACTCACAGTTTAATTAACTCACACCCTCGGTGGCAGCGAGGGAGCAGACGTGGGCTGGTCACCCGCGTCCCTCCGCCGCCTCCCCCTGGCTCTCCCCCGCTCCGAGAAACTCTGACCCCGGCACAGCCAGCCCTTGGCGACACAGAGGATGGCGATCGGGATCCGGGCCGATCCTGCGGTTGCCCCTCACCCACGGGGGCTGCTCACCGCCGCCGGCCCCGGCTGCCGGCAGCTGCCCTGTTTGCTCGCCCGCCGGGGAAGCGGCGGCCCCTTTGTCTCCCCCCCGCCCCGAGCTTTAGGCCTTTTCCCCATCAGACAAAGTCCTGTTTTGCCAACAGATTTGTGTCTCTCCCCTCCCCGGCCCCCCCATCTTAAAAGCCGCCCGCGGGGGCAGGGGCGCAGGCAGCTCCCGAGGCCGGGCAGGCGGGGAGCGGCCCGCCCTGCCGGCTCCGCTAACAGAGTAGCTTTCACTAATGAATGAGAAGATCCGATAATAATGGTCTTAATTATTGCAAACATTGTTACGGGCTTAGCTCTAAAAACCTCAGAACCCTCCTCGGTAAATCCTCGCGTTTGTTTGTTTATTTCCTCCCTCTTTTCCCCTCCCCGAGGTCAATTAGTACGCAAAAAGCAAATACAAATTATGGCAGAACCAATGGGTAAACTTAAATCTAATTTGCTGCTGTTTGCATTAGCCTTTGGAGAGGAGGGCCGGGCGGGGGGGCTGCCCCTTTTCCCCCCGGCAGCTGCCGTACAGGTGGGTGCCTGCGGGGACGAGTCCCTGCCCTGCCCGCGAGTCCCTTCCGTCCCAAAGTCAAGAGTCTCCGGTGGGTTCAGGCGCTTTTCCTTATTTACACTTGTCTTTTTACAAGTGATTCGTATATGGGCTGACATATCTGGTCTGTAAATAAACAGAAAATATTTTTGTACCTAAGAAAAGTACCGACAAACTCCAACGCCACAGATTATGATTTATAGTAATTTTTGACCTAAGGATTTTGCCTTGACATCTACACACTGTATGCAATCGAAGTTAACATTTGTGAAGTTTTTATACCTTTTGTTTTATGACATTTTGAAACGTGATTTTTGGAAGTAACAGTTGGCAGGGGGAAGTCTCCTAGCAAAGGACTACCCTGCTCACCACTTAACTAATTTTTGCACCTGTACTCATTGCTGACACATACAAATTCTGTCAGGGCACTTGAAAACTTGCCGCAGCGCTTGTCATTTGCAGCACAGGTATTAGCCATGGCATCAAATCGGGGAAGTGAGCTAGAAATAGGAAATCATGGGTGTTTCCAAGCCCTAATTCTCCTCTCGATGCACCACTGCTCCCCGCGGGTAAATGCCCAGCGAGTTCCGCCCCCAGAGCGATGCCCGGGGATGGGGAGCGCCAAGGATTATCTGTATTTAAACACGATCGGCCACTGACGCAGAGTCATCCGCACACTTGTAAATTTAATCCATTATTTCCAGTTTTCACTTTCGTATTAAGTGTGTTTTCCACCTGTAATTCGTTGTAACAGCCGGTGCTACAGCCTCTCTATTCACCAAGTGACCACGGGGAGAAGTCAGAGCCGACTCCACCCCAAAGGCTTTGCGGATGTTTCCAACTGCCCAAGCGGAATGCCGAAAATCAGCTTGGAGAGAGCGCGACAGAAAACAAACATTAAACACGGTGTGCAAACACAAATCGGGAAGGCGAGTCGGTGTCACCAGTTTCCCGGTTCCGTGCACATCACCAATGGCTTTGAATTGCCAGTGCCGACAGGATCGGGGCTTGCAAAGCTCGCTGGTTTGTGTTACTGCTCCCTCCGCGGCTTTCCGGAGCGGGAGATTGCGGGAGCCCAGCAGAGCCCACAGAGCCTCGCTGGCCGGTCAAGGTCACCCACGGACACCGGCGGTACGAAGCGACGAGGGGTTTGTAGGTAGGGAAACGAGCTGTGATTTCTGGGGACAAATAGTTCAGCGCTCCGATGGAATGGAGCTATCCGAGGCGTTCTGTGATCTTCCAAGACAGCTTTCTCTTTTCCCTAAAGCATGCCCTGAGCAACAGGGAAAACTTCCAGCAGCTCATCCTCTGCTGCAAATTTTCCCCAAATCTGCAAGTAGCAGGAGCTGAGGCTTCAGAGATGGAGGGAAAGGTGCCCACACAGATCTGGGCTCCCAGAGATGCTGAACCCCCGGCAAAACTCCTCTCCTCAGCTCCTGCTCTCGGACTGGGGGGTCCGACACAGAAATGCGGGGCTGCTTGTGGGGATTCCAGTCCCAGGGGAAATCCTGATCCATCTTCCCGTTCAGAGGGGAGCATCCCCGGAGCCGAGCCCCGAGTGCGGTCCCACCGAAGGTCCAACCAGAAATGAGAGCTAAGGCAAGGCAGCGAGCTCGGTCACAGCAGGATTTGCAGAGAGGGGCTGGGGGAGCTCCGGGCTCCGACACAGCCTAGTGCAAAACCCACACCCATTCCCCAGCCTCGCTCAGTTCCGGGAGCAGCTCAGCGGCAAAGCTGAAGTTTTGACAGGGCACTGAAGCTGCTGCAAAGGAAACGGCAGTTTTGACATCCCCTTCATCCTCCCAGCATATTTTTTCCCCTTTTTCCCAGGACTTTTACTGCTGATAGGAGATGAGTCAAGACATTTCCTTCTCCCCTTTCATAAATATTGCATCTCCCAAATGCAATTACCAAGGGCGAAGCAACACAAGTGTTTGCTAAATAAGATTATGTGATAATGTATTTTATGCCTGTGCTGTGACACCAGACAATCCCCCTATTAATAACAGCTCAATGAGATGTGGAAGTTCTTAACAGGGTGCTTTGGGGGATTTTTTTTTTTTTTTTTTTTTTTTACCATGGGAAGGCAAGCACAGTACCACAGCATCAGTTGTAAGGGAGGAAGAGCAGTTCCAGGCACCAATTAAAATAGCAAGTGAAGCAGAAAGCAGCCTAGAAGGTCCAGTTGTTCTGTAGATAACACATGGACTGGTTAGGGGTCCTGTTAGCAGGGTGTAAATCTCCTACAGACTTTCATAATGCAACAGGCCTAGAGAGGTTTGTGCACATTGCCACGGTCCTGTGTATGAATTAATGCCTGACTAGGAGTATTTGGGGACACTGTAGGTTTGTCAGAAGTGCTCTGTGCCAGCCCATGCATCTCAAACTATTAATAACAGGCCTCACCTCTCCCTGAGACAAGACAAGAGCAAGAAAAGCAATAACAAACCCACCTCTTTGTTCAACCCCCCTCAGCTGCAATAACTCAGTCAAAATATCCCAATCAAAGCTCTCCTCTGGTGATCCCCAGCTCTCACCTTTATCTGCTTGTTTTCCCTTTTCTCCAGTGGCCACATGTCCATCTGCCAACTCCTATTGACCCATCCATCCCTTGTGGTCTTCTGCCTCTCTGATATCACTCTCTGTGTGTCCCTTTGCATATGGTCAAAAGTAGCTGGGGATGCTGGCTGCCCACCCTGAGACACTCAGATGTGACCCCTATTTAGGAAGTCCTTTGAAAACTCTGTACTGCAAAGCCCAAGCTTTTTCAGTGCTCCCTGCTCCCAGCACCCACAGGTGGACCTAAAACCACCAGCTGCCAGCTCCCTCCCCCTGCACAGCAGCCAGCAGCCCCAGGGGCCTTGGCAGGACTCTGGGGTACACAGCAAATCACCCGTGCTGAGCTGCCCAGGGGCATCACGCTGCCAGTGTGGGCAGCCCCAGGCACCCGGGTCAGGCATTTCCCTGCAGAGCTTTTCTGCTTCAGCCCTTGAACTGTCACAGAGCCCCCCCCAGAGTCACTGGCCAGGGCTTGGTCCTCTGGGTGGCAGGGCCATCATCCCCATGTTGATGCAGACAGGGTGATACATGAGTCCTTTGCCTTCTTTGATGCTTCCAGGGTAAATTCCTCCAGAGTCTGCAAAGTTTAGGCTCTCTATTTCACATTAGCACTAGTTTGTAGCTGCCCTCTGGCCCCTGGGGTGGAAGGTCAATCCTTTATTTACTTAGTCCCTCACTTAGTTCATCTGCAGCCCTCTCAGTGCCTTGGATAATAGGCACAAAATGGGCTGCTAAGCTGCTCTCTGGCCATGAGCAGGCACTCCTCAACTCCTGTGCCCTGGAGAAGTGTGCTGCCTTCTCTGGGTGGTACCAGTGCCACACAGCAAAGCAGGCTGGGCAGGCAGCAGCTCCTTCCTACACAGGGGCGAGATCTGACTGAGCACAGGATGAAATGAGGGGCACACACGCTTCCAAGCTCTGACATGTCTAGGCTGAATGTCATGAAAGGCACAGGAAAATTATATCCCTGACATCTCACCTGTCCTGGCAGCTCCTGCGTGGTGGTGTCTCTAGAGCAGGTCTTTGCTGCCCTGCAGAACAGCATTGTCCCTGGACACAGCAGTATCCTGCTGCCATTGCCCTCTTGGAGTGACTCAGGTCCTGTCCTGAGCCCACAGATGCTGCTGCACCTGTGAGAGCTTCATCAGGCAAAGCCAGGGTCCCGTGCTGAGCTGGGGAATGTGCCAGCTCCAGGCTCCATGCCCAGCACAAGCAGCCAGCTCCCTGCTGCCAGTGCCCTCTCTGCTGCTAGAGCATGCCCAGGACAAGAGAGCCTGATGGATCCCAGCCGTGTCCTGGGCCCCCAGGATGGCTAATGGGTGGACTCAGAGACAGAAAATTCCCCAGAAGCAGAGAGGTACAGATCAGTAGGCCAGCTACAGTTCCCCAGCTGCAGCAGGCCACAAACCCAGTAGATTTCCAACCTTGTCTGCCTGAATGAACCCAGAAAGTGGCATTTTCCCAGTCCTGTCCCACCTGGGGACAGCCACCTCTGAGCATCTCTCCCCTTATTTAGGATGCTGCAGCCCACTGTGGTGCAGCTGAGCCTGACCTCAGCTCCCTGCTGCCTGCAAGTAACATCAAATCAAAGTAATCAATAGTACCAAACAAACTGTATGGATAACTAAACAGTTATCAAACCATTACTATGGAATATCAATCATATTAAAAGGGTAAATCAAAGTATTTCTAAAGTCCACCCACACGTGTGCTGGGTTTAGGCTCTGAGGAAGCAGATGAGAGATCTTGACTGTCTCAGAGGAGAGCAGATGCCTGCACAGAGCTGGAATACAGCCTTGGAGAGGGTCCCACCCTCTCCAACAGCAAGGGACCGTGGTGCTGGTGCAGGCACTGCTGCCTGCAAGGAGCAGAGGTGTTTTCCAAGGTTCAGCTAAAAGCAGAGACAAAAGGGGCTTCCTTGAGGGCTCCAGGCACTGGGGGGAAGCGTGCCCTTCGCCTGGGTGCGCCAGGCTGGGTGTTTATTCAGGTCCTGCAGAACAATGCTACAGCCGGAAAAACAACCTCCCCCTGGCCCAGGCCCGGCTGGGGGGGCTGTGAGTGTCCCCCCAGCTTGTCCCCTGGGTGGGGGAGCGGTGCCTGGCTCACAGCCATGCTGATCATGTTTGTCACCACAGGGGCCTTTTTCTTGTTTGAAATCTTTTGGTTTCCGTGCTCTCCCAGTGCTCTGGATGGCAGGAAGCAGAGCTCTTGGAGAGCAGGTCGGGGATTTGGGGAGTTTCAGGCTGGGAGGGAACACAAGCTCATCTGTCCTGTCCTCCCACTGCAGCCTTGTCCCACAGCATCCTCTGGCTGCAGGAGTGCTGGCTATAACCTGTCACAGGCTGCACCACAGTACCTCTGGAGCAGGGAAATTGCCCCTGTCCAACAACTGAGACCCTGCTCTTGGGATCCCAGCAAGCCCCAAAGCTGGATGGGGTGACAGGAGGGGAAGGAAGAATGATCACAGCCAGTGCTGTGGCCTTGTGCCAATCCAGACTTCCAGAGGGCAGAGGCTTCCCAGGAAGCCTGCAACCCAGGGATGGTGGGGTTTCAAGGCAGCACTAAGCTAAGCTCTAACGTGCCCTGCACAGCCAGCTTGGCTGGGCAGCCAGGAGAAATCAGCCCGATGGGAGCAGTACCCCTGCTGAGGGTTACAGAGCCAAGGCTGAGCCATGCCCAGCATCTAGCAGGGCTAAACTCTCACAGCATTTTTTATCAGCTGGAGGATGCTGCAAGGCAGTGCTCTGCCTCTGGACTGAGTGCTCCTGGTGTTCCCTGAGTGAGATGTGTTCCCACTTTGATTGCATTACAGGATGTGACAAGCTGATCCCTGCCAGGAAATTAATGAGCCCCAAACACCTTGCTCATCCATCACCACCCCAATCAGCTGCTTAACACACTGCCCACCCTGGCCACACACCCAGCACTGCTGGTCCCTGGCATCCTGGAAACTTCACTTCCCAAGGACCTAAGGTTGCTGCCAGGCTGGCAAAGGGCCCAGGCCAGCATCAGGCCAGCACATCCCAGCTCTTCTCACCCCCCAGCAATGGCTGCAGTGCTGACACCTCCCTCCAGGCTGTTCTGTCTGACCAATGCCTGTTTTTCCTGCCCATTGCCCATAGGAACCCTTGAGGCCACCTTGGTCCTCGGCACCAAGGCCACGGGGAAATGCCCTGACTACCAGCAAACAGCAACCTCATACTTAGCAATGACTGGGGCAGGTTAACACACAGCTGAAAATAAGAACAGAAAACTTGGTGGGCTGGAGGAGTGTCTCTTTACTGAATCAGATCAGCAAATTGGTGAAAAATTCAAAGGAAAATGAATTAATTTATCATATAACAGTGGGGAGAGCATTGTCCCAGGGCTTCATTTCACAGAGAAAAGGCACAAAAGGGCACTTTCAAAACACTAGCAAGTGGCATGTCTTCAAAATCCATGATAAAAGGAGCTGGAAAGTCAAAGGGATGAAGGCACTTCCAGCTCCTGGAGGCTGTGTTCCCCAGGGTCTGGTCCCTGCACAATGCTGAACCAGAACTGGGATTTCATATGCTCACAGCCTTGCAGGAGTTTTTATGAGGCACTGGTGCACCATGATGCATTTGCTCACACTTGCAGCTTGCCAGGTGGATCCTCTGGAGCTGCTGCTGGGTGTTGGGGCAGTGGTGCTGGATGCCTGATGCTTAGCAGCATGGCAGTGGCGAGGTGACAGCTCCCTGGGCTTGTGCCAGGTGAGCAGAAATCCTGCCTGGCACTGCAGCATCCTGCTCACATGCCCTGCTACCTGCACAGCTGCTGCTGGAGGTGGGGGAGATGAGGGTGCCTGGGTGCCCAGAGAAGATGGCCTGGCAGAGAGGTCCCTGATCAGGCTGGGAGCCTCTTCTCTCCTGCAGACTGGGGGTGCAGGGCAGCTCTGAGAGCCCAACACCTGCCCAGCAAGGGCTGATGACAGCAAATGCAAGGAGTGAAGCAGTTTGCACAACAGGTGAGGCCAAGCAAAGGCCCTGTGGCTCTTCACAGGATGAGGGCATCCAAAATGTCCTTTTGTACCACCCCAGCATGTGCAGAGTCGCAGCAGGAGGCAGAAGATCAGGTCCTGAGGATTGGAGTGTCTGCAAATGCTTTCTGATGAGCTGCTTCTGTTCCTGAAAAATGATATTCCATTAAATTAGCTTTGAAATAGCATGTGAAATTCCCACGTTGTGTTTGTGCTTCACTCTGTCTCCATTGGATAATTATGAAAAATACAGCTTTCCGAGTGTGTCACTTGCTCTTCTTCAGCTTAAAAATTTCTTTTCCACCTCATTCTCCAGGCAGTATTTTTTAGTTCATCTTAATTGTAGGGGAAAAAAAAAAATATTTCCTGGTAATAAACCAAAACAGAGACAGAAACTTTCCAACCAGAAACTTTTTCACCAACAAAGTAGGACCAAGTGAAACATTTTTTTCCTGACTATCTTTGTTCCCCTTGAAAAATTTCAGGAGGAAAAAGTCACCTAAAGACAAAAAATTCAGTAGTTTCCTCCCTAAGCTGATGGAGATCTCTCTAGAGGAAATGTGTCCGATAAGCTAAAGTGAACCCACCTCCCCTGCTTTATCTCAAGCAGTGTCAGATGGGTATTTCTAGCAGGATCTCTCCTGGACACTCAGAGCATCAAATTACTCTCCCATCCCGTACTCCTCCACCGGGGGTTTCAGAGCTGCCAGGCTGATCAGCACAGACTGTGCTGCAGCAGGGTGTGCTCCCTGGCTGAAGGGAAGGGCTCTCACCACTGGCAGACTCCATTCTCCAAAGAGGGGCTGCTCCACTGGAGAGGCCTGGGGATGTCCCAGGATTCGCCCCAAGTGCCACCCAAGTGGCTACAAGTTTTCTGTTTTATCAGGGGTTTTCAGTCTTGTCAAAGCTGCTTAGATGCCTCAGTTTCCCCACTGAGTGTTTCAAGCAGACACCTCACTGCAGTCTTTCCTAAAGCAAGCCTGAACCAGAAACATTTGCACTTCCTGGCATTAGAGGCATCTCAACTCACCCCTAAATACAAAGTCAGCAGCCCTTGCTTCTGACCCCTCCCAGGGCCAGCCAGGGAACTGAACAGCTGAAAGCATCCAGGTCCTGAAACACCCCGTGGCTCAGACGGGACACGTGCTGCCAGCCGGGCTGGGGCACAGGCAGCAGTGGTCAGTGCAAGGCCAGTCATGTCCTCATCCCAGCTGTGTTTGTTTTTCCTGTCTTGGGGTTTGTTGTTAATATTCCCACCTGCCCAAGGAAACCCCCTTGGCTGCCACCACTGCTGGATCAACCCGCACCTCTGTTCACTTTGTCCCTCAGGGCTTTGCATCCAGGTGCCATGATGCAGATGCTCATTTTTGTAGTGGAGAGAGGGCCAAAAGGAGTCCAGCCTGGAAACCCTGACCCAAAATCAGGCCAGTTTCCCATTAATTGATGCTGCTCACTCCCCAGTGATTAATTGACAAGAAAAACCATGTCACATGCTGCAAGCCCAGACTCCAGCGCAGCGACACCACAGGTCCTTTATCAGCCCCGGGGCCAGCCGTGGCACCAGCCTGTCTGAGCCAGCCAGGTACCTCCACATCCCAGGGCTTGTTTGTTTTGGTGTAAGCCTGAGTGTAATTGGGGCTGAAGAAAAATACCCGCAGCAAAACAAATGCGGCGCCAATGACGGACACGGCCCTGCAGCCAGCACAAAGACAGACGGGAGGAGAGAGCCTGTCCTGAGAAGCCCAGGTGGAGATGCCCAGAGAGTTCAACACACGGCTGTCAACTGCTCAATCAATTTCCAGCAGCCCCTGTGAGAGTGAAGACCCCAGCCAAGCACCTCCTGCAGACTGGATGTGTCCAGGGCCAGAGGGAGAGCCCCAGTGCATCCCACCCTGCCTTCCCAGCTGGGGACCGAGACCCCCTGCACCAGCCACGGGACTCTCTCATGGCTTTCCTTGCCTCAGTTTCCCACAGCATCACCCTGAATAATTCATGTACAAGACAGAGAAAGGATAAATCACAAGCAACGATTAACATGAGTTATTTCACATGCTGGGAAGATCTATTGGCCTGGCTCTGTTAGGTTGAGGTGATTAATGCAGCGTGCAGCCCTGGACAAAGCCCTCACATTCAATTACAGATGCTGGGGGGCTCCTGGACAGCAGGAAATCAGAGACAAGACTGAATGGAGACCCCAAGCCATGTAAGACATTCTGAGTGGATCCACCTCATATTAGCCTTAATCAGGTTTAATGGGATTCAGACAGGTTAAGAAACCAAACACACACAGATCAGGCACACTCTGACATCCCGGTGCATTTGTGATTTACTGCAAAACCATCAAAGCTGGCTCTTAGGTCATGTCCAACACACAAGTTTGCAGGTTTGTCAGACCAGCCCTCTGGTGCCATGGGAGTGGACTAGCTTGGTGGCAGAAGTTATTTTAGAAATAATTTTTTTTGAAAGTTCAGCATCTGACTTGATTAACAATTATTAGATAACTAACAATTAACATTAATTAATGACAAGCTGAATGTTATTTTACTTCTTTGATAACTGCTGACCCCAAATGCTCTTTCTCACCCTGCCCAGGGCCGCACTTGTTTCCAGGTAAGCTCCCCCTGTGCCCCATGAACACCACCTGATTTATTTCCAACAACAGCAGCCTGACAGAGATGCTTCTGCATCTGCTGGAGGGTGCAAAGAGGGAGAGCTCTGGGGGTTTGTAGCCAAGATCACAGGTGTCCAACATGATGGGGTTTGAATCCAAGTCCTGAGCTGGCTCTGCACACTGACTGTTTTTTGCTGTTTGATCTCTCTGCTATTGCTATGCCAGACTCTTTCCTCTTGCATCATGGCCTTCAACAACAAAATGCCTCTTTATTCAGATCTAGGCTTAATAATCAGTGCCACACCAAATTCAGGAAAGCCACCACTGAATTGTGTCTGTGTGGTGAGGCTTTAACTACGTGTTTTAGAGCCTTGACAGCATCAGGCCTGTGGCACCCACTGAAAAGAAGGGGAGAGTCCCTGGTCACACACTGCCTATCAGGACAAACTTTTCCCTGCCTCTGGTATGGCCAACCCCACCTCCCCCTGCAGCCTGGCTGAGCCCTTGTTTCACAGCCCAGTGATCTTCCAGGGAGGACTTCCATTAGCCCAAGCCATGGACACAGAAAGTTATTTGTAGGCTCTTGGGCAGAGTCTATTTTCATATTCATCTGGCTAATTAAATGTAAATCACTGCTCTGGATTACCACTGAGGGTCCCAAGCCCCATTAGTCAGCCTGTATTCACAGGGGAGAAAGGTGACACCCCTGTGCAGAGGTGATTCATGGTCACAAGGGACATGCTGGGCCTGCTGTGACAATGCTCTGTCACCCATGGGTGACACAGGGGGGTGCTTCAAGTTACTTGGGCTCCAAGGAACAGGTACCACTTCTTTCTACCCACGGGATATTTGAACCAGGGACATCTGGCCATGGCTCTCCACGATGGCAGGGCTTGAAAGATGTTCTATGAACATGCTAGCCATGATCAATATTTGGAGCCTGCTGGCCCTGGCTGCCCTCCCCAGGGCTTGGCAGAGCATATGGGTGTTTCCACCCGGCTAGTGTTGCAGCAGCTTTTAAGATGTCACTGATCTCCTCACAGGGACTGGCTGCCAGTCACGGAGGCTGAAGTGGCAGGGGAGTCCAAGGAACTCTGCAGGGTCACATCACCAGCCTGGTACCCAACACATCACTTGGCAATGCTACAAAACCACCAAAAATTGGGATTTTCTGCTCCAGACAGGACATTGAAGGGCTGCAGGTGAGGGTAGGATGGACAGAGATGGATGCCCTGAGAGGTGGTGTGGAGATGCTTCCCTGTGGCACTCACAGGAGGGACATGGCTCTCCAGTGAGCACTGCCATCCTGCCTCTCTTACCATGCCCTGTGTCTGCATCAGGGCCCTGCCACAAACAGCAGCACAGCTGGGTCTGGTTTCACTCCTTTGCTCAGAGCAAACAAACACAGACAACATCACCTGCTGTGTCAGCCTGGGGGACACCAGAGCAGGCAGGTGTCATCCCCCCATGGACACAGCATGCCTCCAGGCTGCTCCTGCCATGTCCCCCACACTCAGCTGGGCACCAGCTCCATCTTGCATCCCAGTGGTGGGAGAAGCCAGCCCATCTACCCCTCTGGAAAGGGGTCTCAGGGCTTCCACATTGCTCACATGAGGATGAAGCCACCCTTTATGTGATACAGGCAGGACAGAAATAAATGCCATGTGTGGGTTTGGCTGCCCAGAGACCCAAGGGCAGGGCTCTGCACCCACAGCGTGCCCAAGGGATGGGCAGAGAGGGACAGAGCCAAGCTGCAAAGCCAGGATCAGGGGGATGTGAAGGAGTCTGGGCTGGGGGAGAGTGCTGGGGAGAGCTGCAGTGCAGTGGTGGTGGGGGAGCCAGCCCAGCCCTGCTGCCTGGTGCCTGCTTTTCAGTGCCTGCAGCAAAATCCACCTGCCACTCAAAGCAGCCCCACATCCGCCTGCCCCGCAGCCCCGCTCTGGCTGCAAGTCCCAGCTGGTTGCAGATGGATAGGCTGGGAGCAGGCCAGGAATAAAGGGTGTTGCTGGGAGCCAGGGATACTTTGTCCCATTTTGGGGCAGCTCACAGGCAAAGCAAACCTGGCATACCTGGCTCTCTGCTGTAGATTGAGCTGCAGCTCCCACTCACCCTCTGAACTCCTTGTTTATTTGGCATGTGCTGCCCAGCTCCCTGGAATCCTGCTCAGTGCTGGTAGCTGGCAGCATCAACCAAGCCAAGCACACAATGAGCTCCACAGGCTGGGGAAAGCAGGGAACAGTGTCTCCAAGAGTTCAGGAATTGTGCCACGCTGCCTGCAGTCCCACGAGTAGGGAAGGTGCAGGGGACTTTCTCTCCATTGTCTCCAGGTATCTTGTGGCCCTTTGTCCCACAGCCAGGCTGATCCTGCCTCTGCCAGCTCACAGCCCAACCTGTCCCTGCTGCCTCCTGTTATCAGCCACTGAAATCCCACCTGTTCTCCCTGCCATTTGTAGGAGCAGCCCAGTCTATGTTAACCTCTGACCCCACTGAGATTCTTTTGGCAATTGTATTCACCAGGGGCTTCGAGGTTGAGGTTTTTCTCCATGCCAAAGCTCAGACATCCTGTCTCCAGCCCAGGATGCCCCATGGTCCCAACGTGGAGAGTCTGCAGTGTCTGCAGCTTGGCACAGGGATGCTGCTCCAGCCAAGCCAGCCTCTGATCCAGAGCAGTCCCAGCTCCCTGAAAAGCCTGGTAAGAAGTGATGCTCACCTTCTGCTGGGAGATCTTTGGAAGAAGTCCACCACCCTCTCCAATGGTCCCTGCTAAATTTCCATGGGACCCCTGTCTTGTCTGGGTACCGACAGGGAAGGTGTCACCCTCACACCTCCCAAGGCTTGTGTGACCTGTGCTTTCAGCTGCCCCAGTTCCAGCTGCAGGGCTTAGACCTGCCTGAGACCTTGGGAGCAGGGACAGAAGAGGGCTTAGGGGTGGAGGCCAAGGACAGAGGCTGTGAGGTGGAAGAGCTGGAAATCCTCACCAAGCGAGCCCATCCCAGCCTTGGTGGATTTCTCTTCAACCTCCTCCCCTCACTCACCCTTCCTTAATTATTCTTAATGGGCAAGCTCATAAGAGCGTCTATTAACTTTATTACCAGATCAATTAGTGATTACTTCCCCCTCACCCCCCTCGTGTTAATAATACCATCAAATATGAAGACAACATCCACACTGCTACCCAGCAACCCCGAGAAGGTGCTGGGGAACAGAGTCTACTCTGAGCTCCAGATGCTTTCTTGGGCACTTCCAAGATTGATGGATCCTCCCCAAGATGTGGTCCAGTGAGGAGGGGAGCCAGGGAGGAGGAAGATTAATTGGAGAAGACATTGGCACCAAGCAGCTCCAAAATCTGCTGGCATGAGCTGAGCAGGAGAGGTTTGGCAGCGAAGGAAGCCCTCTTGCCTGCAGCCCTGTGAGTTGTTGGGGCTGGCACAGGCAGCAGAGGATACAGGTGTTTGTTGGTGGATCTGGTGGAAGGAGCCATGGCATCAATCAGAGCACCTCAGGATGGCAGAGATGGGGCCACTGGGACAGGAGATGGGGGAATGGCTGCAAATACTTTCTCTGAACAGGGGGAAGAGCACACCTGGCCAGCACAGAGGGAGGAGCAGCACAGCACCCCTGTTCTGCTTTATGGGGCACATGAGGGGGGATGGGGACACCCCTGGAGCACGCAGCATCCATCCCCACACCTGCTTTAGAAAGGGAGGGGCACAGAGGATGGCTGCTGCCACTGAGCACATCATCCAGCAATCCTTCCCCAAACTCTGTCCCTTTTGGGGACCTACTCCAAGCACCCCCGAGGTGAGTGCCCCCCTCAGCCCTTGGCACAGCCCTTGCACAAGCATGAGCTGGATGCAGAGATGCAGGAGCTGGCTGCAAGCTGCAGCTGTGCTGGATGCCCTGGCTCTCAGCAGGGCCATTGCAGCCTGACTGACAGGCCCTGAAGGGAATGCACAGGAAAACTGGGGGAGCAAAAGGATTTTGAAATATTTAACCAGGGCACCTTGCGTGGAAACCAACTCCTCTTGCAACGACACCAGCTCCCACCACAGAGCGTTTCTCATACCCCTCAGCTGCCCACGCAGTTTGTTCCAGCCTGAAAGGACCCACTTGAACATCCCAGAAAGGACACAGCATTCCCAGCACCCCGAGTCACGTGTCCTGCTTGTGTCACGCTGACAGCTTGCAGCTTTGGCACGTAGAAAGTACTGTAGGAGCACTGCAAAATTCCAGCCTGCCTGGACATGGGGCAGCACAGCTCTGAGCCAGAGGACTGCCAGCCCAGGGGCTCAGCGAGGCCTCTCGTCCCTTTGCCAGCTGGGTTAACCAGCAGAGCTGCAGTACAGGGATAACTTGTACCTGAGTCTTCTCAGTAAACAAGCACTCATACAGGGTCTGCAGGGCCACCAGCCACAGGTGTAGGTCCCTGCAGAGCCAGCTCCCAGTCCCATCCATTTCAGCCATGCTCAGCATTCAGCATCAATACAGACTTGCTCACCTGCCCAGGTCCTCTCCCAGGTCCTGGAGGATGCCAGGATGTAGCACTGTGTGTTGGATCAGGTGAAAAATACCCACCAACAGCTTTTGGTGGCTGTCAGCAGTTGAGTTCTGCATGGAGACATTGCTGCTTGACTGAATCACCTAAGATGTCCCCAGCCAGAGAGGAGCTAGCAGGGGATTGCATCCTGCTCTCCTCGTGGAAGCAGGTCCCACTGCCTCCTAATGCCATGGCTGGTTTGCTATGAACAGCCATCAGCTGAGCCCATGTTTATGGCCAGCAATCCCCATGGGGGCACAGGTGGTCTCACAGACACATCACAGTGCTCTCTGCTGGCTGAGCACCCCAAGCTCTTTCTTCTGTCGTCTTTCCAACTGCCCCAAGTTTAGCTTTCTCCTGAAACAACCCATTCCTGTGCCCCTGACTGGCCTTGTCCCTGCTCTTGGCTGCAAGTCTCCCTTCCATGGAGCTGATCCAAGGCTCTTTAGACTCCCAGTGCTGACCTGCCCCAGCCACCCCTGAGGCTGGAGCAGATAAGGTCTCTGCCCAGCCCAGGGGTCTCCAGCCCATACAGATAGAACTCCTCTCTGCTGCCAGCAGGGTTGTTACTCCCAAGCCTCAGACCAAGCAGGGAGCTGCCCAGCTCCCACCACAGCTAATCTGCTTACACCCCATTCCTAAGGAAGACCTCCAAAGACAGCTCCTGGCCTTCATCCACTATGGGCTCTGTCGACTCAGCCCCAAAGAGCTCCAATCTGCAGAGGGCCCAGAGTGGAACAGTGGTTCTGTGAACCTCCAGAGTCACATGGGGACTGTGAGTGACTGGGGGGTGTCCTGGACAGAGCACCACAAGCCTGGGATCAGTCACAGCCAGAGGGCTGGTGGGGAAGAGTAACACCACCACCACAGTCTGGAAAGAGAAGGAAACCTAGCCTGACTCTTCTCAGTATCCAGCAGAAAATGCAATTGGAAAACTGATGCTAAAGCCTTCTAAGTTCATGTCCAAGGACTTCCCCTTTGCACAGGGAGGTGGTGGGTGCATGAGGGAGAGAACGATGCTCTGCCTGAAGGGGGCTGTTTCTGCCAGGGAGGGAGGAGGAGAGAGCACAGCACCACTACCCCCCACCCCCCAGCCCTTCCAAATAAACAGGACTGGGAAATAATAGTCAATGTGAAAGGAATTAAAAAGGCTTCAGCGTGTGTGCGTGTGCGCGAGTCCTGCCAGGTTAATACTGCTGCCTCTTCGCCTGACAGCTCCAAGATTGATTACCTGCCTCAGCGCTCTTTATAACTTGATCAGTCGAATTAATCTCTGGCTGCGGGCCCATCTGATGCCAGGCATCACAAATTTAATTTGGAGGTGTACAGGATCTTTTATTCCTCCCTCCCTCCCTCCTTCCCCCGCCCCAATCCCTGTCCATGTCCCTTTCTTCTCAGCTCATCAGCACGCATGATGTTCCTGCTGATGTAAGGATGACCTGGGCTGTCAAAGCTTCCTCAGGGCTGCAGGGAATAGCATCAGCAAGTAAACCCATGCTACCCACAGGAAAAAAACTAGAAAAAAAAAAGAAAAACAAACAAGAAAAAAAACCCAAAAAACAAACAAACAAAAAAAAACCCCTACAAAACAAAACAAAAACCCCAAACCCCAAAACAAACTAAAAAACCCAAAACTAACCACAAAAGCAGAGGCCAAAGCAGACACTAAGTAAGACATATTAATGTACTAAAGACTTAATGAAGTTGGGGGGGGGTGTGGAGGGGAAAGTGCTTACTTTATTAGTTTATGGCCGATTAATGGGAACGGTCATTACAATGATGGAGATGGATTACTCCCATCAAACCACCAGCAGCCCCTTTCCGAAGGTAGAAGGGTGCTGGTGTTAGTGCCTTGCTGCTCAGGCAGGGTTTGGGGAGTGGGTGCTGCACAGGGAGATGGGCTCAGGGAGGGCAGGGGGCTGCAGAGATGCCAGGGAGGTTTTGGAAGATGCCATGAGCTGGAGACTGAATGGATGAGGGGTACAGGTTGGGACTGAAGGGTCAGTGCTTTGGAGGAGAAATCCTGCAGAAGAAAGGAAAGAAAAGGGCCAGGTGAAGAGGCTAAGGAGCCCCCATGCCAATAAGCAGCCTGGGGGTGACCTCAGGTCCCCAAACCTTGGTTCACCTTCTAGGCTGAGAGGAGCACAGCATCTCAGATGCATTAATACCCAGCTCCCAGCCAAAGAGGGCACAGGATGGACAGACAGACTGGCCAGAGGCATGGGAGATCAGCTCCATGGGTGATAAGCAGCTTTCACCCCTTGCCTCTCCAGCAGTCTGCCCTGAGACCCTCAAATGTGTCTGCAGGACCAGGGTGTGAGAGCCAGTTTGGCTCACCCAGAACATGGATAAATACCTGCTCACAGCCCAGGTGCCCTATGGCAATGACCCAGGGGTCCCCAGATACCCATGATAATCAGAATTACCAGATATCTCTCCAGCCACTAATTGGTAGTTACTCTTTAGTTCCCTGGGGCAGGGCAGTAACTCTCATCTCTGTGAGCCATGGTTCAAGGACCATCTACTCTCACTGGGGATTAAATGCTCCAGGAAAACACTCACACCTGCATTCACTCAACAGCCTTTGATTCCTCCATGTTTTCAGCCCCTTTCATTCACACCACACCAAAATTTACACCAACCATGGAGGTTTGTTTCTTTTTTTTTTTGCCTTTAATGGCCAGAATATTCACACTGATAACAGGAGTTGGGAATTGAAAGGGACCACCTTAGATATTTGTGCAGACTTTGCTGTTTGTCTGGAAAGCAAAGGTGTTGACCATCACATATGGGAGAAAGAAACAGAGGAAAATACATGTCTTATCATCTTCTTGAATGCCAGGGTCCCAGAGCACAGCCATGCCATGCTCTGCCTACCCAGGCACCACTGGCAGAGGTGGAAGTGCACCTGCCAGACCCTTGGAAGCAGCAAACATGCACCCAAGGCAGACCCCTTCCCTGTGCAGCCTCACCCGTGGCCCTTGCAGGTGGTGCTGTATCTGAGCTGTGCCCAGCCTGCAGGGATGGCCATTCCTTCCCCCCCCAGGGATGGCCATTCCTTCCCCCAGGGATGGCCGTTCCTTCCCCCAGGGATGGCCATTCCTTCCCCCAGGGATGGCCATTCCTTCCCCCAGGGATGGCCGTTCCTTCCCCCAGGGATGGCCATTCCTTCCCCCAGGGATGGCCGTTCCTTCCCCCAGGGATGGCCGTTCCTTCCCCCAGGGATGGCCATTCCTTCCCACACTCCCCACAGCTCTGCTCTCACAGACCGTGGCCTTTCTCCAGCTTGGCTTGGGAGCATCTTGTTGAACCTTCTGTTTTGTGGGATCACCAGGCACTGGGAGATGGGTCTGGCAGAGCACAGCAGGGCCACAAGTTTCCAGCACTTCAGATCCTCTCCCAGCCCAGCAGCTCCGTGTCTGCATGCATTAACCTGTGCTTCAGCCAGCTTCCCATATGACTGCTGGACAAGCCTGGGATGACTTGATCCCCAGAGCTTGTCTGCAGCAAGCCTTGCAATGAGTTGTGAAGGGATTGAGGTCCCCCAGCAGCTCTCTTCATCCCCACCCAGAGTGGGCTCAGCAGCAAGGAAGGAGCTCAGGGTCACACGCCCGCACCGAGCAGCGCCGCCCCTCTCAGCATCCACATGGGCTCGCAGCCTTTCAGATCCCGAGTGATGAATAACCACCCTAATGAATGGAGGGAAATTGGATTAGTGCTGAACACCCATGTGCTTGAACTGTGCCTGATTAAACCCCCATCTGTGCAGGGGAAGGCCGAGGCTTGCCGCTTCTCAGGAGCTGGCAGCACTCGGGCACGGTCTCATCTGCGGCCTGTTGGGACATTTCAGGGCTCAGGAGCGTTTTCCCTCTCCACCACTGGCAAACTAGGCCCTGAAGGCTGAGCTGGAAACTTGGGGACTGGTTTTCTTCAGTGTGCTGACCTGTTCCCAATGGATGCTTTTGCAGCTGGAAGAAGGAAGATTTACAAGACTTCTGAGCTGTCTCTGGGCTTGCTACCAGTCCTTCCCCCAGCTGGGAAAGTCAGTCTCATCCTCCTTGCCTCAGTTTCCCCATTTCCAGCTGATGTAAACCACACCTTCCTACATGCAAATACTGTGTTTTCTTTGGAGTACAGTGTCTTCCACTAGGAATTTGGCCCAAATGGCAGAAGCCACCTCTGTCTTTCTTGATGGCTTTGTACAGACCCCTTAGGAACAGTCTGGGGACACTGATGGGGCTGACAGTTTCTAAGACATGGGTGCCAGGACTCAGAGTAGGCAATCTGCCAGGGCCAAGGCTGCAACTAGAAAATTCAAGGCTGGAAGAGATGCCAGGATCTTCTGTAGTTGTCTCAGAAATACTCAGGACAGATCATATCAACCTGTCTTCAAACACTGACAGCTCTAACTTGGGTTTGCATAAAAGATCCCTATGACAAAAAGACATAGCAAAGGATCCCAGCTGTCTCTGCAGATCCCAAGAGCTGGCTAAACCACTTCTAACCTTAGTGGAAAGTCTTATTTCATCCCCTCTCAATGCTAAAACAAGTGAAAAACAAAATTGATCTTATTTTTAAATTATTTTCTCTTCATTTGGGTCCCCTTGAGCCTCCAATCTAGCAGGCTCAAGCCCTTGGTTAGCTGCACCTTTCTGCAGACCCTGGGAACAGTAGTGGGACCTGATACCAGGTTCCCACTGCTCACAGTCCTGGGACAGCTTGGAAGTGTTTCTGGGGAGAAACAGCAGCTGCAACCCATCTCATGGGCAAATAGGACATTCCAGTGCTACCCCAAGGACACATCCCAAAGAGTCCTTTCAGGTCTCCTCTCCAAACACAGGACCTTCCACGTCCAGGACATGGCAAGTCACTGCACAACAGCACATCCCACACCAGGATCTGGACCTATACCCAGCTCCCAGCTCTGTTCAGTGCTGTCCCATCCTTCCCCAGTAATACACCAGCAGCCTGACCATGAGCCACTTTGGATCAGCACAACTCAAGGTCTGACTGCCAAGTGCTTTTGGCACTAATTTTTTCGTATGCTCTTGTATAAGGTGAGGCTGCAACATCTGCTGGACAGGTATCAGCATGTTATGAAACACAGTCACTGCTCCAGCTGACAGCACAGCAATCCTGCAGAAGAACCAAGCCAGACACCAACCCTTGATTTCCATCAAGGAAAAATTGATTTTCCATCAAAACCATGGACATGGTTTTGTCCATGAGCTCCATTGGGTTTACAAGAACAGCTGTTGTCTTTGAATCTCATGGAGCTTGGGCACTGATGCTGTTTTAATTGCAGGGCTCCTTTGCTACCAGGCCCTAACCAGGCAGGTGAGGGGCTGACATTTGTCAGCTGTGCCGTGTCACTACTGCCCCAGCATTGCTGGGAGGTGGCTGTGAGGCCACTTGCCCCCAAGAGTGCCAGGACAGGCACAGGCACCCATGGCAGGAGGCTGCAGGGATCAGGAGGATGTTCAGCATTATCCCTTGCCAAGATGGCATTATGGTCCAGCACAGCACCACAAGGGGTCCAAAAATCCCCAGCCCCTCTCCCCAGTTCGTACTCCCATCAAGGAAACTTTCGGGGGGAGACAAGGTTGACAGCAGTGATCTGTCACAGTCTCCACAACACCTGGGGTCCTGCCCTAGATGTCTGGCACATCCTGGAGCTCACCCTGGGGCTGGAATGACACACCAGCTCTGCTTCTGCACACTTGTATTGCACCCCCACAAGAAACAGCTTCAACTCCCAAATCCAGCTCACACCTTGTGCCCACCCCAAGGGCTGAGCCATGGAAACCCCTGCTCAGCCTGCAAACCCCTCAAATGAGTTTTGCCCTCCAGCTTTGCCAGCAAGGGTGGTGAGGAGCCCTCACTAATGCACCCATAAAGAAAGTCTGCAGGTGCCAGCAGCTCTTCAACCATAATGAAAGTCTCAGGTATCCCAGCCCGGCCAAATCACCTCCTACAGGCGCAGAACGGCGCAGGAGCAGCAATAAAAGTGTCAGGGCTGTCTCCTCTGCATCACCAGACTGCAGCATTTTGGGAACGGCCTGCACAGAGGTTAATTATTGCTTCCTTCTCTTCCCCTCTCGCTCCCAGTTTAAGATGGATCTGACTGTCAGCAGGGGTGACAGATGAAGACAAAGCACAGGTACGGCTCCCGTGAACTCTGCGCCTGCCTGGATCATCCTGGAGCAGCTGGGAGCACGTGGAGTGGAGCTGCAGGGAGGGAGAGGAGGGGGCGAGGAGGAGGGAGAGTTGAGAAAACAGCAGCCATACCAGTGCTGGAATGGATTTGCAGTGGGGGACGTGGGATTGCTGGACTGGGAGAAGAGAAATTACAGTTCCTTCCACCCCACTCTTGTGGAAGGAATTTATTTTCCTCCTCTTCTCCTCATATAGCTTCAAAACTTCAGATTGGCAGAGACCTTTTCCCAAATACCAAGGAAAGCATGAGAAAGAGCACATGGTCAGCTGCCTTCTGCTCCACAGAGCTCCCAACACTGCAAACACAAACACATATTTGAACATCTCCCCTTTGAGAGTTAATTTAAGAAAATCTGGGATCAGGGTCCCAGCTCTGCCACAATCAGGAGTCTCTGGAGCCCTATTCCCTAAAGCAGCCTCTGGCTGGAACAACACTCAAGTCTTTTGGGTGGAAGAAGCATTGCTGATGCTGTTATGAGCAGTCTCCAGCAGACAGATATCTCTGAGCATCCCTTCTCCATGTGCAACAAGAGGTGACTTGTCCTTCCCTTTCCTTCCTGGTCAGTGGCTGTAGTGCTAGCACAGTCATTGCCATTAAAACCTTGTTTTGGCCTCTGGAGGTTAAAGAGCTGACCATGACCTTTCTGTTTCCCAGGACATGTCCCTCTTCCTCTCTGCAGAGCAGCTGGCCTGGTTTGATCACCTCTGTCCTCCCAGTGACCAGACATGCTACCCAGGGGGTAGCCAGCCCTGCTGCCCCCAGCAGGGACAGGGCACAGCTGCTTTCAAGGTAGCTTCTTTCCAGCCAGCTGGGGAAAATCAGTTCCTATGCAGCAGACAGGAGAACATTGGTCTTTCCCAGGAAAAGCCAGCTGCTTTGCCTCCCAGTCAGTTGTGGGGTTTTTTTTCTTTTTTTTTTTTTTGTAGTTAAGGGATGAGGTGACAGTGTAGCACGAGCCCCACTGTTGCCGTTTTTTTCCACTGCCCCCACACAGAAATTCCCCAGGCACTGGGAGCAGTGGCCTTCCTCTTCCACTCCAAGAGGGTTTGAAGGTATTCATCAGGAAGATGGATTCATGCCCCTTCCCCTGCTACCCCCTGAATCTGGTTTAGCTCTCACCTATGTTCAGGAGCTGCCAAAGCATCTCCAGGGAGGCTGCAGGAGGGAAGCAATCCTGGGAAGGCACTGCTTCCTCGGGGCATTGCAGCACCCACATCTCCATCTCCTGCCTTCCCCTTGCTCAAGGGCACAGACACTACAGCACTTGAGAGGGATGGAGCCACCACAGGCACCCAGGATGAGAAATTTCCCTGTTCCCAAAAGGGCTTGGATTTTATCCCATGCTGGGAGCTGAGGGATGAGAAATGCCAGCATGGGCAGTTTTCAGCCCTATGAAAAGGCCCTCAAGGCTGACCCTAATGGGAAGGTCTGCCTCAAGCCATTCCCAAACAGTGCCTTTCCTTTCCAGGCTTTCCAGCCATTTCAGCCTGGCTTGATACTATTTAGCTGCAGATGCTGAAGGAAACATCACTTCAAATTAAACCAAAGGGGAGCACTTCGGCTGGACAGCTTTGAAGTAGGAGGCTTTGATAAAAGAATGTATTTCCTCCCCCTCTTGATCTTTCTTTCTTCCCCCTCTCCTCTCCAAATGGTGAGTTTTGGCATGGCTGCTCCTGCACAGCCAGGGGAAAGGCTGTGACTCCCCCTCCAGGGGCATCTTCCATCACTCAGCCAAACAGCCTCTCCTCCAGCATGATGGGCTCAGTACCAGCAGCTGAACCCAAGTTCAGCCTCTCCCTATCACCCAGCAGATTTAAAGCAAAACCACCCAGAGGCCCGTCCTCCCTCCATGTGCACCCTGAACAGGCCAATTCCCTGCTGCTGGGATGGTGCAGAGCCCAGAAGATATTCCCAAGGACTTCAGCTCCTAGAGGAAAGGGGCAGCACAACTATCCTAAACCATTGCCAGCCTGTCCCATGACTTATACACTGTGGTTGTCACATTGAAACCAGGGTAGGATGCCTGCTCAGAGCCAGAAGTGTTCTGCCATGGGAACAAGCAAGAAGATACTTTAAAGCTGTCATTTAGTTACCCTGTGTCTTCCAGGCAGCTCCCACGGCCCCAGAAGGCTCCCATCTCTCCAGGCGCTTTCCTGAGCCCTTCTGAACCCCAGTGCTCAGCCCCTGGAGGAGGAGGCTGGGCTGCCAGAGCACCAAGCAAGCCCCCAGTGCTGACCCTGGATGAAGGCTCATCTCCCTCAGCAGCCCTCCTGGAGGGTGCCTGCCGGGGAGGTTGCAGAGTGAAGGCTGGAGGGCTCAGAGCCCATCCCTCCCTGCGCGACAGCTAAACGAGCCGAGACAATTAAATGTGCCGTTTGATGGCTGCCTGGCAGAGCCACAGCCTCTCTCTCTTTTAATAAAAGGACTCTTCCCCAGAATCTCTCAGGCAGCAGCGAGGGCTGCAGCTTGTGAAGTGTGAGAGCTCTTCACATTTAATTAAACAGCCCGTCCGAGCCTGCCTCGTGTCGGCAGAGCTCACGGTCTGCCAGAGATGCCCTGGCACCTTGCTCCCACTGCAGCCCTCACCGGGAGAAACAGCCCTGCCTGCTCCTGTCCCCACCCCCAGCACGGACACAGCTGTGCCCCAGCTTGCCTGGGCTGCATGAGCCACCCCAAACTGCTGTGCCCAGAGGGTACTTAGCCCTTGCAGAGCTGATAGCCCCCTGGGTGTGAGCCAGGCTCTCGAGGGGGGCTGAGACCCTGCAGCTCACTGAGTGCGTGCTGCAGAAGCGAGGTGCTGCTGGAGTACCCAGGGTGTGAGACTGCCAGGGATAGGCAATCCACCGGTGGATCCAGCCCTATGGTGGATCCATACCATACCATACCACCATACCCATACCACCCCTCCACATCTCTGCCCTGCAGAGGCCACCCCAAGCTGGGACACCGCGGCCACGGCCTCCCCTGAGCCCCGAGCTCTCAGCCAGCTTCCGCCTGCCCCCAGCTCTGGTCCTCATCAGCGGAGGAGGGGAAATGCCCTGCTCTTGCCCAGGGCAGATAAGAGAGATGGATAAGGGTGGGGGCAGAGGGGAGGCCAGCATTTGGGTAGCTTGGCTGACTTTTCAGAGAGCACTTGTTTTGCTGAGCCCTGCGGCTTAACCCTTCCTTCCCCAAGGCCACGGCAAGCTGGCAGTGGGAGAGACCTGGGGCTTTGGTCACCTCCTGGTAATACCATTCTAATGGGCTCAGTGCTTTTGCACCTTCTCCGTGTTTGAAGCTCCCTCTTGAGATGGCATCACTCATTTCTGGCTCCTCCATCCTTGGGCAGGGAAGGCAGCAGCCTCCCTCCCAAAATGCTTGCAGGGGAATTGCCACTCCCATCCTGCAACACAGCAGCCTGGTGGCTGATGGTTTGTTATCTACAGGCATTATGGCCTTCAATCCACTGTCTGCAGCTGTACTTGCAGGACATGCCAGACCAGGCTTCCCTGGACCTTCTTGGTCCCCCTGACACCAGTTAAGGTGCAAACTCAGAATTTTTCTGTTTAATTCTTCCCATCTGAACTCTCCTGTGAGGGAAGGACTGGCTCCAGCAGGTGTCCCGGAGAGATGCTGAACAGCCACCCCAGCCCTTCAGCACACAATGTGGCTGGAAAGTGGGAAAGGTGGATGGGGGGAATGGGATGTGCAAGTTATAGCTTCTGCCTCTCCTCACAGCCATAGCTGGGAGAGGGAGGTTATTAAAGGGCAGGGCTCGGGCTGTGCTTTGAATGTGGACATCCAGCCAGGTGAATATTTGGGGTTTTTACAAGTAGCCCAAAGTTGCTGTTCCCTGCTCCCCTCCCACATTCTCAAACCGGCAGAGCACGGCAGCTGGGGAAAGCTGCTGATGGGTATGAGCCCTTCCCAAGCCGCCAGGGCTCAGGGCTGCTCTGCAGAGACCCCATCACTCACACTTTCAGGCCTGCCAAGCCAAAGGCACAGTAATTGCGAGGCAGATACCCCCCCACTTCCGAAGCAGTGTGCTCTGGCAGGGACCAGGCACAGGGGCTCCCATTTCCGCCTGCCTCCAGCTGTTACCGAGCAGAGAAGTGACAGAGAGCAGCCCCGGGGCAGAAAGGGCTGCGAGGAGAGACAGCAACCAGCACTGCGATAAGGCAGGTCCCTGCTGAGCACCTCCTTGCCTTCGAGATAACACACCCCAGGCACTCCCTGCAGGAGGATACCTGTGCTCCCTGCAGGTTGTGCCCTCGCATGGATTATTGCCTGCTCCAGCTCATCCCCCTCTCTCCGTGGAGTCAGACCCCAGTCCCAAATTCCATGCCCGTGAAGAGAGCCCAGAGCATAGGGATCAAACCCAGGACATCAGATGAGCACACAAGTGGAGATGTAACCAAGACCATCCCCACACACTACTAAGGGTTGGTCTTTCCCCACCTGATCACAGACGAAGGTCAAAAAGTCACCTGTGATGCAAGGAGAGTGTGGGGACCCTCCAGCCCCCCGGGGCTGGTGCTGCTCCTGAGGAATCTGCACAGGGATCATCACCTCAAAGGGACAGGCAAAATACTATATCCCTTCACTGGATCCAGATTCAACATCCCTCTCACAGCCTCAGTAATGGTCATGGATACAGTCACATCAGCAGCTCTTGGGCTTTTCAAGCCAGAGGAAGTGGAGCTTTCAACAGACACAGCTGAGGGAAAAAAAAAAAAAAAAAAAAAAAAAAAAAAAAAAAAAAAAGAAGCAGTCTCAAGTTAAAACCTTTTACAGGCTCCAGCAGGCACCGGTGCTGGCAGAAGCAGAGGGTGTTACCCTGAATCAATCCCAGCATAAAACCTCTGCTGTCAACACCAGCTAAAGAGTCCACAAAAGCTGCCCCATGCACAGCCCTGCCAGCACTTCAGCCAGGCTGGAGGACAGAGGCTGCTTCCATGGCTTTATCTGGCTGGAAAGCCCTCCTTAAGATAGGAGGCTGCTTGGCTGCTTGCTCTGCTGGAAAGAGCTGCAGGTGCCTGGAGCTGGTTCAGCCCCAGGCTGTCATTTGGCTGGACTGGGACAAAGCTCCCCATCTCCCACAGCCTTGGTAGAGAAGGGACTATGTGTTGTCTAATCTAACACAAGCAAAGCTTGCGTCAGGGGAACTGCTTCTCCTTGAGACCACTCCTCAAACCAGAGCACAGGGCAGTCATACAAACCCCATCTTCATGGGGAAACAGTATGGGCAGTCCCTGCACCACTTCTCACATCTCTTCCACCTGCTGTGCTTTCTCTGCAGGAGTGGGTTCTGGGGCTGGCAGGATTGTTCCCAAACACAAAGGGCACAGCTAGGATGCAAAACCAAGGAGAGGAGGCAAAAAAGCCACAGGGGGGAAGTGCCAGTATTCAAGTGTCTAGGTAGGCCTACAGCAAGGACAGGGAGAAAGCAGCATCTGGATCCTGCTAGGTGATTAATATGGGATGGGGCAACATCCCTTCAGCCCTCACCCGTACACAGAGGTGCCTCCAGACACAGCTGGACTTGTCAAGCCACCTCAGCTGAGCCACCTCCCTGACAAAGCTCTTGCTTTTCACCAGCCTTGAACAAACCCATGTCTGGAGGGGCCACCCGTGCAGCCCAGTGGACAGCACACATACTTGCTGCAGCACCAGGCACCAGCTGTGCCCCATGCCTTGCATCATCTCACCTTGCACAGCCTCTCTGCCTCCAGGAGGCTCAGCTTTCCCCTCTGCCTCCTTTCAAAGGCAGCCCAGGGGGGTAAGGGTGGAGCAGAAAAGGGCTGCCCAGGTGGAGCTGAATTAGGAAGGGATGTGGGTAAGAAAGTTTTGCAGGGAGAGATTGAACCCAAGGCTTTTATCTGACCTTGCAAGCAAGCTGTGATGGCAGGGCAGAGCTCTTCCCTGGATGGCTGGGCAGCCTTACAGGGTGCAGCATTTCACACCTTACCCCTGTCCTTGCAATAATCCCCATTTCCCCCCGGTCTGGCTCACCTCTCCATGCACTGCCCAGGATTCCTGCAGTGCCAGGCTGAGGGACACACAGCAAAGCAAACCCAGCTCTGCGTGTCCCTGCAGCCAGCTCGCCCAAGCTCCCCCCCAGCCAGCACCCCGCCCCTTGCTGTGACTGATACAGGGAACCTGGTGCTTTTATTAAACTCTTTGCTTCCTGTTTTAAGCTTAATAATAAATTGCATGTCACATTACGGCTGTGTTTATTAAAACCCATTGGCGTGGGCTCTGCTCTGCAACAGCATTTGAATTATTGAAAGCAACCCCCCATGGAGACCTATTTGCTGCAAACGCAGGAGGATTTATTTCCATTTTGTTTATCAGGCAGTATAAGTGCCGGGTGGAGGCAGGGAAGCCGTCTTGCTGTTTTATTTTCTCTCTGAGCCACTACAGCAGGGTGAAGAGGTGCTGTGGAGATGGCAGGGGGAAAATGCCACCCCCAACAGGGGTGGGGACAGAAGTCCTGGGGGTAGCTGGTGGCTCTGCTGTGAAGGTCTCTCTGGCTCTGGTTGAGTTCTCCACACATAGTTGCTTTGTGCCTCAGTTTACCTGTTTGCAGAGGTTACAGTGCTGCTTCCATCCAGGCATGACCAGCGATCAGCTCAGGCTCAATGAGGCTCTGCCAGAAGCCACTGCTCTGCCAAGGGAGATGCCCAAGGAGCTGGGGGATTGTCAGGGTGGCCATGAGGGCTGTTTACCCTTCTGCAGCCCTACTTCAACACAGACACCTCAGGATTGCAGCCGAACATCTCCAGGCTCTGCCTCATCCCAGCTCTGCCTGCGGCAGCCACCCAAAACCAGAGTCAAGAGGATGCTCTGGGATCATCCCGAGGGACACTTCATACTCGTGTCCCTTGTGACCACCCCTCCCAGCAAGGCAGAGCTTCTGCCAGGGGCAGGGAAAGGGCACGGAGCAGGCACGGGTGGATTTGAGGGTCGGGGTGCTCCAGGGGTGCCCGAGGCCCCGCAGGCTGCCCGGCAGCGGCAGGGCCGGTGGCCGTGCCGGGCGGTGACCGTGCTGGGAGGTGGCTTTACCAGGAGGTGGCTTGCCGGGAGGTGGCCCTGCCGGGAGGTGGCCTTGCCGGGAGGTGGCCGTGCCGGGAGGTGGCTTTCCCGGGCGGTGGCTTTCCCGGGAGGTGGCTTTCCCGGGCGGTGGCTTTAAAGGGAGGTGGCCTTACCGGGAGGTGGCTTTACCGGGAGGTGGCACTGTTTAACGGCGAATGGCGGCCCTGGCCCAGCCTGGACTCCGGGGTGGAGGCGCGGATGCTCCTCAAGAAGCAAGGCCAGCAGGTTGAGGGAGGTGATTCTGTCCCTCTACTCTGCTTTTGTGAGACCCTGCCTGAGTGCCGTGTCCAGCTCTGGGGCTCCCAGCGTTAGAAGGACGTGGAGCTGAGGAGGGCTGTGAAGATGCTCAGAGGGCTGGAGACAGGCTGAGAGAGAGTTAGGCCTGAAGAAGAACAGGCTGAAGAAGAGAAGGCTCCTTAAGGAACACCTTAAAGCACATTCCAGAACCTAAAGGGTCTCTAAGAGAGCTGAAGAAGGACTTTTGACNCCAGCTCTGGGGCTCCCAGCGTTAGAAGGACGTGGAGCTGTGAAGATGCTCAGAGGGCTGGAGACAGGCTGAGAGAGTTAGGCCTGAAGAAGAACAGGCTGAAGAAGAGAAGGCTCCTTAAGGAACACCTTAAAGCACATTCCAGAACCTAAAGGGTCTCTAAGAGAGCTGAAGAAGGACTTTTGACAAGGGCAAAGTGTAGTGAAAGAAAAAGGGTGAATGGCTTTAAACTGAAAGAGAGTAAGCTTAGGTCAGATATTAGAAAGAAATTATTTTATGTGAGGGTGGTGAGGAGCCAGCATAGGTTGCCCAGAGAAGTTGTGGACTNCTAAAGGGTCTATAAGAGAGCTGAAGAAGGACTTTTGACAAGGGCGTGTAGTGAAAGAAAAAGGGTGAATGGCTTTAAACTGAAAGAGAGTAAGCTTAGGTCAGATATTAGAAAGAAATTATTTTATGTGAGGGTGGTGAGGAGCCAGCATAGGTTGCCCAGAGAAGTTGTGGACTCCCCAGCCCCAGAAGTGTTCAAGACCAGGCTGGGTGGGGCCCTGAGCAACCTGGCCTAGTGGAAGGTGTCCCTGCCCATGGCAGAGGCTTTGAAACTAAATGGCCTCTAATGTCCCTTCCAATCCAAACTACTCTCTGATTCCATGTGCCTCCTGCCTAGGCCAGACAGGGACAGGTCCCAGCACCCCCAAGGGCAGGGAAGGACAGGGGCAGCACGTTTTTGTTACAGGAGTGTATTTACTCGCCAGACTTGGTGGGTGTTCCCTGCAGACTGCAAAGCCCTGTGGCTGGAGCTGGTCAGAGGGTGCATCTCCAGGGTCTTTCAGGTCCTAGCAGGACAAGCCACCCCTCCTTTGTACCCAGGCTCGCAGTGACCTCTGGTGCCCTGGGCAGTACCCGCACCCTGCTCATCCCAGGTGGGCAGGAGGTGTCGGTGCTGTGCCTGGGCCAGTGGCCATGTCAACACTTCCCAGTCCAGCTCTCCCCGTCCCTGACATCAGCCTGACCTCTGGGCTCACCTGGTCAGGTGCAGTGAGTGCAGTTGGCCGGGCTGGCAGGAGCTGCTCAGCTCCCTCTGCACCCAAGATCGGCCAGCAAAGGAATTTGGTGCTGCGTGCATTGGGGCACCCCTCTGAACCCACAGGGACACCAGGCTTGGTCAGGTCCCCAGGACCCTCTGGGTGCCTGGGGCTGAGAACAGGATCTGCAGAGCCTGGGCTGCCCCCTCCTTGGGGCAGGGGCTGCAGGAAACATCTGAGCAGCCAGCAGCCGAGGTGACCAAATGCTTCTAGAGCCAACAAATAACCTCAATTAAGCTCTGTGGCAGTGACCGATTCCAGCCGTGCAGCAATATTGGCTTCTTTAATTTTTAAGTGACTGGAAATGGCAAGACTGGGAGCTGGGCTGAGAAGACATCAGCCCTCTCTGTGCCCCTGGAGCCACTCTGCTGCCCTTCACCTTGGGGGGAGTGGTGAGCTCCAGCCTGCCAGTCAGACAGTGGGATCCGAGCAGTCTGGGGCACGCAGCCCTTGGTTTGGTTAACTGTGGCCAAGAGCTTTTGCTCAAATTCCCCCATCTCGGTCACCACATCCCCACTGCTCTTCCTGCCAGGCAGGAACCACCTGCCAGCTCCCTGCAGGGTATGAAGGCACTGGGTGTGAAGCAGAGGGGGGCAGGGGCTGAGACCCAAATGCAGTTGCCCAGGCAGGGCATTGTCCTGCAGAGCTCAGGGAGAGCCAGGGATGGAGCGTGTGACACATCCGGCACTCTCCAGCCAGAGCAAAGCTGCACCCACACCGGCACCACCTGGATTTGTGCCAACACAGGCAGGGCAAGCCTGGCCCTGAGGAGGGTTGGCATGGCAGCCCTGGCTGGGGGCCAGCCCCGGGCACCGGCAGGGAGCCCAGCAAGCAGCTCTTGACTGCTGAAGCTCCAGGACGCTCTCAGATTTCCCCGTGGCAGCCTCAGCCTGAGTGTGGCCCAGTTCCACCAGCTCATTTGTGTGCAAAACAGGAAGGGGATCAGGATGGATAAAAAAGGCCCAGCTTCTCTGAAAGAATGTTTTACACCCAAAGAAAGCAAAATAAAAGCCAACGGCACACTTCTGTCCCTGGTCCCTCCTGAACACCCTCCAACTCTGATGGAGCAGCCCAAGAGGACTCTGTTGTGCTCTTAGATGGAAGGAGAAGCTGAGGCATTAATGGCATTTGCATTTCTCTGGCTGAGAAGGGGTTTTCTGCCAGAAAGGGTAGGCACCCCAGCAGGCAGGGCAGCAGTGCCCCGTCAAGCTGTGGTGCAGGGGGCCAGGACTGGCCCAGCCTCACCGTCTGCAGGAATTTTGCTCTGCTGCCAGTTCCAGACAAATCCCTTTTATTTGCTTGTTCAGGTTTCAGTGCCGTAATTGTGTCATCTGAGCCAGCTCTCAAGAGAAAAAGGAAAAAAAAGAAAAGAAAAAACATGTGAAGGAGAGTAACACGGGACCCAAGCCTCCAGCCTTATTGCATCCTGCCTGCTCCTGCCTGGGGTCTGGCCAATTCCTTCTCACGGGGTCTGGCTCTCTGCCGCAGCTCTGGACCTCCCTGGAGCTGGGACTGAGTAACTGGGAGGGGTTTGGTCCATATGGAGCTTTTGAGCACCAGAAGTCCTGTAAATGCTGCTGCTTTGGGGGATAAAGCACCCCTTGAATGTGAGCTCAGCCCCAGAATGCCCAGAGGAAGGGTCCTGACAGCCCTCTCTGGGCAGTAAGCAGCACAGTGCAGTTCTGAGCTTCCTTCCTGTGCTCCCCAAATGAAAGTTTGCTCTAAATCACCAGCTCTGGGAGATAGGTGGTTTGGTTTTTTATGGGGTCTTTTGTTTGTTTGTTTGTTTGTTTTGGGTTTTTTTGTTTGTTTTGTTTTGGGGGTTTTTTTGTTCGTTTTTTTTGTTTTGTTTTTTTAATATAATGTTTCCAGTGGAAACTGGAGCATCCCTTTACTTAACCAACTAGGCACAGAGCTGCTCCACACTTGACAGAGCTGTGGTCACCTGGCTGGAGACCCCAGTGTCACAGAACTTAGGACCCCAAGATGAAGACAGCAGTGGGATGGGATCCACACGCATGGGAGTACAGTGATTGTTGCTGATGCATCACCACTGCACAGGAGCTTGTCTGCTGGGCACCCCCATTCCCAGGTGGGCTGGGAAAGGCAGGACCCACACCAGCACCAGCTGTGAGCACTGGGATGGGCAGGAGGGCTCCTCAACTCAAGCACCCCACAATGGACAAGTAGCATCCACAGTGTTTGCACCCTCCCACACCCCCATAATCATCCCTGTGGATGCAGGACAGTCAGCAGCCTTGGCTTTGACCTACAAGTATATTTTAAATAACATCAACTGAAATGACAAAGGCAAGTAGGAAGTCAGTCAAAGGCATGGAAGGGAAAAATGAAGTCAGTCAAAAAAAGGCCAAAGTGTTTCTGACCACAAGGGTGGTTCAGCTGGAGAAAAGACAGCTCTGAAAGCCACAAGTGCCTGGTTTCCTCAAATCACTACTTTTCTGGTTTTTTTAAAAAACAAAACAGAAGAGAAGGGTGTTTTGTCAGCAGGTTCCTGAGGTTCTGGGGAGAAGCTGGGGTGTCTCTGTGCTTGGGGGATAGAGAGCAGATGGATGGGGGGGAGTGTGACACGCTGTTTGTCACAGTCAGGCCCCAGCTCTCTGCTCCAACTTCCCCAAAAAATATTCATACAGGACATAATGCCCCTGCCCTGGCCTCACTCTCCCAAAGGGGGCTGTCTCCATCCCCAGCACCAAGTCCTCATCACACACAGCGCAGCTGTCCCCACAGTGTCCTACCTGCCATTGTGTCTCCACTCAGTGCCAGAGGACAGATCCACCCTGCTCCAGGCAGAGCTGTCCCTGGTCCCATCCCCCAGCACCCCAAAATGCTGTGTTACCCTGTCCCCCACCCCAAAAAACAGGCTGCTGTGCCAGGATTGTTCAGAAAAGGAGTTTTGGGCCAGAGGATGCTTGCTCCAGAGATGTCCCCAAGCCCCAGGGAAGGGTTGCTGTGGGCAAGGTGACCTCTGCAGCTGAACATGCCATCTCTGGGCTAGTAGTAGTCCTCCTCACTCTCCCTGTAGTCCTCAGGTGTCATGCGGGGCTTCAGCAGGGAGAAGTCTGTCAGGTTGAGTTGGTCTGAAATGGCAGCATGGGGACAGTGTGACATTGCCACCCTGCTGTGCCTGTCCCCTTCCCCACCAGGACCAAAGCCAAACCATGCCCGGCAGCTTGCTGGGGCACCCCCAGCACAGCCCCATGCTCCAGCAGCTCCTGCCATAGTGGTGCAGTGTGCCCAAACATCGTTTTCCCTGTCCCCACGAGAGGGTGGGGATGAGGGCGTGGTGCTCACCCGGTGTGAAGACAGTCAGGCTGGCCAGTGCCACCACCTCCCCCAGGCTGTTCCTGGCAAAGCAGCGGTACGTGCCCTCATCCGTCACCCGCACAGCCTGGATCTGCAGCCAGCCTGTCACTTCGTATTTCTGGGGGCCACCTCTGAACTGCAAGAAGGGAGGGTTTCTGTCAGCACTTGTGGCAGAAGCAAGAGGGAGTCTGTGCCACAGGGCCCCGGGTCCCCTTTCAGCAGGCACTGAGGTCCCAGGATTGCTCTGGCAGCAGCCATGCTATTTTCTGTTTATCCCCAAGAATAAATAAGCTTTTCCTGACCCAGCTGGGCTGCAGCTGTGCTTGCAGGCTGCTATTATGGTGTGGTGGCCAGGGGTGGAGGACAGTACAGTTTCCTCCAGCCAGGCAGGGCAGTCCCGCTTGGGGTGAAGATCCTCAGTTGGACCCTGTGACAAGCTGTGGGGAGGCTTGAAGGACAGAAAGATGGAAGGGGGCCATGGTGCAGGTTCCACCTGCTCCTCTGGCTCTCTCCATCCACTCCACCACAGTTTCTTCCCTGTTGGTGCCTGGCTGAGCAGCATGGCCCCTTTGCCTCTGCCCACACCCTCTAATAGCTAGGTACACCCAGCTGGGTGCTATATTTGGGGCTGGCCACAGGCAGGATTCTGACCCCTGGGTCTGCCAGCTCTGGGAAGGAAGCCCTGCTGATGGGAAAAAAGGGCAGGAACTGCCTGAGTGTGCTGGTAGGACCAGAGGACAAACCAGGCTGTAAAGCACTCAGAGGTCTTTTTCCAGCCCTGCCAGCGAGACTGCAAGTGAAGCCAGCACACACAGCAAACTGAAGGCAGGCAAGTGGGAAACTCCCTGCTGCAGGACTCTATGAATAAGTTCAAAAATTGCTAGAGGAAAGCACAGAAGAGAGCTATGCTGATGGCTCCTACCACTGAGACACCAGCCTGGCTCAGTCAGTCCTCATGTTATACAGCCTCCAGTCACCCCTTCTCATCCCCAGGCAGCAGGCTTGGCCATTCCCAGGTCTGGGAATATGACCACTCTCAGGTCTGGATGCCCATGAGCTCTGAGAAGCACTGGGTCACCCTGGGGTTGTCTTCAGTGCCCTGGGCACACTGCTCACCTGGACAGAGATGTGGGGGTCATCTCCAGGCAGCAGCATCTCTGTGCCATCCTTCCTCCACTCAATGGATGCCATGGGGTAGGCGAAGACCTCGCAGCTGAAGATGACATCCTGCCCGGTGACGTTCCACGTGTCATAGGGAGGAGAGGTGATCTGAGGCTCTGGGGAGGGGGGTACAGGAGAGCAGGGTGGGCTCAGGAGAGGTCCCACCCTTGGCAGGTCCCATGAGCTCCCTTGGGCTGGTCTCTGGAGCAGCAGCACTTGGTTCACATAGAGAAGCTGGGACCCTTCCCGTGTCTGTCTCCTCTCCCTCCCGTGGCAGACCCTCGCCTTTCCCAAGGACATGGTCCCTCCTCACAGCTGGGACTGGGAGCTCCCTCCCCACCCCCCCCAGTCCATGGAGGGTCGCCATCCCTGCTGGCCTCAGTTTCCCTGCCTGTGCAATGATGCTCAAGCGGCACTCGCAGCAGGAAGAGCGCGGTGACAGCAATGTCACAGAGCAAAGCTCTCCTGAGCCATCGCAGCGCGCTCCTCCTGTGGGAGAAAGGCCAAGGGCGCTCCTCCAGCCTGGGGCTGCTGAGCATGCATGAGGTAGTTGAGCTTCCAGCCAAGTGAGGCCTCTGCTCTGACACAGGGCTCGTGCCAGCAATGAAGGGAGCCAGCAGGTCCCCATCTCCTGGATGGAGCCAGCAGCTCCAGGTTCCACAGCCCTTGCCTGGAGGGACAGAGTGAGGACCATCCTTGTCACACACACCTGCTCCATGATCTGGCCCATAGCATGAGCCAGAGTTCAAGGGAAGGTTTCCACCTCCAAATATACCTGGGAAAACAGTCAAGAACATGATGGTCTACAGAAAATAAGGTCAACCTTGACACCTCTCAGGCTGCAGTGACATCACTGGGTGACCTGTGCAGGACTGGGCAGGATGGTGCATGGCCTTCCTGCTAGACTGTCCTCTCTGAGCCCCCACCTGAGTTTTAAATGGGAGATGGAAATCACACAGCCAAGCCAAACCAACCCTGGTTTCTATTTGCAGGAGGCAGGCACATTTCTCGGGAGCAACAGGCCAGTGTGAACCCAGCCCCGCCGCCAAGAATTCGCTAACAATTCCCTGGAACTTCCCCATAAACTCCACTCCCTCTTGGCAAAGCTGCTCCCAGATTTCTCCAAGCACTGGATCTGCAAGGGGCTCCCCCAGAGCAGCAGGGTGGGGGGACTAGTGGAACCTGACACTGCAAGGAGCAGCCCCCGGTGCAGTCCTGTCCCTGTGTCTTTGCTGCCAGGTGAAACAGTTTAGCCAGACCCCCTTGCTTGTCTCTTCCCTCAGCTCCAGGGCCACTACCTGACTCGCAGGGACCCTCGTGGGCCACAGTGAGGTTGGCATCGGGGTGAGCACGGGCAGCCTCCAGGAACCTGCAGATCTGGGCGTAGGTTTTGCCGTCGGAGCCGCAGAGGGCGAGGTGGGAGAGGCAGGCACACTGGGGCTCGGGCACCTCTCCGTGCCGCAGGTCCCCGGCATCCAGCCGGCACTCCAGGTGCTCCCCACACTTGCCGTAGAAGTGGTTGGTGTTGTCCAGGTCACAGATCTGTCCCTCTAGGTTGGCACATTCCCAGCAACAGTCACAGGCATCCCGCACTGTGCCAGCCAGGCACCCGCGTGGCATCGGGCACTCCTCTGGCTGGCACTCGGTGCAGCCCTCCCCTTCCTCCAGCAGCCGTTGCCAGCCCCGCTGGAGGTAGTCAGAGGTGCTGGGAAAAGCCTGGCCTAGCTGGAGCAAAGCCCAGGGCAAGGAGAGCAGGGAAAGCACGAGGCAAGAGATGCTGAGGGGCTTGGCTTCAGACATCCTCACGGCAGCTCCTCTATCCCAATCCCACTGTCACCTGGATGGGGATTTCTGGCACTGCTCTGGTCTCCCTGTCTAGATCTGAGGAGCCATCCTGGCCTGTGAGGAGGGAGAAAGTGTGTTACTGGTGCAGGAAGTGTCTCCCACTCCTTTGTCTCCTGGCTGGCTTGCTCTGAGCAGCAGCACTGCATGATGTGCAGGGGAGGGTTGGTCCCAGCCCCCCTCACCCCCAGCCCTGCAGTCACGGCCTTTGCACCCTGGAGCTCCCCAACCAGCTCCTGAACATCTCCTGAAACGCTGAACATCTTCTGTAGAGATAGTGCTGATGACCCCAGCCCATCAGGCTTCATCCTTGCTCCCTTGGCAGCCCAGCATGCAAGGTCCAGCCTCCTCTGACCCCAGCACAGCCTGGGAAGCCACAGGGCTGGCAGGGCACTGGGCAGGCTGTTCTACAACATGATGGTTCAGCTCGTTCATACCCTGCTCCTGGTCTCCTGTCAGAAAGTTGCTCTCAAGCCCTTTTTCTTTCCCTGTTTGCAAGAGTCACAAACCCTTTTTTCCTCCCTCACCATCCATACAAGCACAATGGAGTGGCTGATCCTGCAGACAAGGTGGTCTTTCTGTGCTGGAGGCAGCCAAGCCAGGAGAATGCTCCCAGTCATGCCTGGCTTTTGTTCTCTTTCCCTTCCTGTGATGTAACCCCTCTTTTTAGGCACCACCTACTTGAGCAGGGGAAAAAATGCCCACTCCCCAGTAACCCCCTCAGTTATCACACAGGCAATGAAGCTGAGCATGGAGGAGCTCAGTGCACAGGTGAGCAACCCCTGGACTGACAGTGTGGGGTCTGTGTGACAGACTCAGTGTGGTCAGCGTGTACCAGCACAGCAGGGTCCCTGCCCTCAAAGCGCAAGCCTGCATTACCTACTCAGGGAAAGAAGAAGCTGATCTACTCTGGGCTTCCCACCTCTCCCTGGTGGGGGGAAACGTGGCACGTCAGAGCCTGTCTCCAGAGAGGGTGACAATGAACCAAATCTCTTTGCGAACATCCCTGGCCTTCCCTGAGATGGGTGAAATGATGGTCTTCTGCCCCAGGGCGGCTCAGCATAAGCGAGAAGGGCTGGGGTGGGGACGGCCTGTCTGCCTAGGTCCTCTCCCCTCCCGCTGGGAGCAGCACCGAAGGGCAAGCTGCAGCTCCCCCAGCTACACCCCCCACTCTCGGGGCTAACACAGCCCAGAGTTGGGGTGGGGATGGCCCCGATATTGGGTTACACATATGCATCCCCCGGATAAAAAATGAAGATTTGACCCGTTTACCAGAGACCACC
>VZRH01007414.1:830293-841000 GCA_013397555.1 Urocynchramus pylzowi
GTGATGTCAGCGAAACGTGAATCCCCCCGCCCCTCTCCGGGCCCGCGGCCCGTCCCTGGACCGGGACACGGGCTGCCTGGCACCCCTTCCCTGCCGGGGTCCCGCCGCGCACCGCACCCTGGCCCGGGGCTCCGCCGCTCCGGCTCCCCGGCACCCGCACCTCCCCGCTGGAATCGCCCCCGGTGGTGTGCGCGACCTGGGCTGACGCTCCGCCCCATCCGTGGGGCAGGAAGGGACTGGGGTCCCCTCCTTTGCAGTCCAAGTTGGCAGCAGACCTTGGGACAAGTGAATGGGAGAGGTGGGCATGGCTAAGGAAGTGGTCAAAAGCATCTCTCAGCCTGTAATTTGGTTCGGAAACATAGAGTGAAAAGTTGAGCAGCTGCTGTAAGTGTGGGGGGATAACTCCCGGGGATGTCTGCACTCGCCTCACACCAGGAGCTGTGAAGGGGGGCCGGGGGCACCGTGGGGTGCACCAGGACGTGTGAAGGGGGTGTTGGGGTGTAAACCACGGCACCCCATTGTTGGGAGCAATGGTGGGGCTGCTCCATGCCACAGCAGTGCAAAACCCACGTGCACAGGGCTGGGGCTTCAGACCTCCCCAGCAAGCTGCCTCGCTGCTCCCTGCCTCAGTTTCCCTCTGAAATTGGCTCTGAGGAGTGGGGGAGCCAGCATGCCTTTGCAGCACAAACACACCGCGCATTTGCATCTTGCTCCGGATGCCATGCCGGGGAGGGGAGGGGGGTGGGATCACACAGCCCGCTCCTCTCCAGGCAAGGAATTTGTGGGATTTAGTTCCCCCATGAAGCTCGAGCAAATCAGGACCCTTCTAAGGATCTGGTTTCCTTCACCACGCTGCAAAAATCCGCTTTTGCTTTCCAACACCCTCCTGCAAATTTGTTCTGGGTTCCAGGGCTCTTGCTCAGTCACATTGTGAGTCCAGCCATGTCTACCGAACGGAAAACGCGGCAGGCTTCAGCCCCCTTAAATCTGCCTCTGCCGGCCAAATTCCCCTCCCCAGCCCCCTGCTGCAGACTGGGGTTTCCTGCCAGCTCTGCCTTCAGCCTCACGTCCCACTCCCCCTCTGTGGCCCCCAGCCCCTTGGCTCAGGGCTGCCTCCCCCCTGGCTCCCCTAGTCCAGCCTATGGAGTTCGGTCCCCACATGCCACAAGTTTTCATGTCCAGCATCCACGAGCTGCTGAGCAGCTGGGGCTGCAGCTGTTTTGGGAGAAGGGAAAAAGTCAGGAAGGGCTGAGGTTTTGCTACACACAGCCCCAGAGCTGGGTCAGAGCCTGAGCAGAGGGGAGGCAGACTGTAGTGCTGAGCCTCCTGGGCTATCCCTGCCATGCCACACTTCCCGCTTTGGGATGGAGGACTGCCTGCATAGTCAGGCATTCCTGCACAGCCTCACTTGCTCCTGCTCCACACAGGGGGCAAAGCAGTGAAGCAAGCCTGGCCCCAATTGCCACCTCCTGCTCACAAAGCTCCTGGCCAGCACAGAAACAGAGCCAGCACTTAAACCCAGGCACTGCTGAAAACGGACCAGCAGTGTTTCGGGTTATTTGTGTCTCTTGCCCTCAGCAAGGGGGAACAGGCCCCATTGCTGCTTTCCTTTCCCACACATGGTTCCTTCTCCTGTGTGCCGTGGCCCAAACACTCGGTGTGTCTTATCTTCATGGGATTATCATGGCTGGGTGGCTGAATTCACCTGAGCATCAAAGCAGCATCAGCCACTAACTGGGGAGAACCCCTGGCCAAAGGTGAAATCCAAACACAGGTCTGAGCAGGAGCAGCTCCAGTTGTGGAGGAATACAACCCAGCCTCAGAAAGCCAAGGGCAGCTTAGCTCAGCTCAACAAGATGGAGCTCAAACGTGGCAGTTAATTAAACCTCCTGCTTAATGAGACTATTGAATGTGTTAATAGACAGTAGCAGCTATGAATGAGGGGTGGAAGATCTAACCTGTGCTTAACAAGGAGTTCTGCTCAATCACACCTGAAGTCAATCAACACAGCCGTGGCTGCAAATGGGGTTTGTGGCTTACATTGCTTGACAGCTTTGTGGGGAAAAGGGTGATCACAGCCTGCATGGCCTGGCACTTGGGTAAATTGCATTCCTGGCTCCCTACCAGTGCTGGCTAGTTATCTCTCATTTTTCCTCACTTTTTGTGAGCCCAGTGAAGCTGCTGGAACTGGGCTTTGAAGGCTGAGCTTAAAGCACCGAAGTCTCTTCCTCCCTTCCTGGTGGGTTGTTCCCCATCACTCTTTTCTCATCTTGTGATGGTCCCATAGTAGCCAGGAGTCCATGGGTGCTCCTGGCAGGCCCACATCCTTGGCATCCCTCCAGAGCTCTGCCATCAGCATGAAACACATCCAGTGAGGGGTACCACCCTGCTCCTGGCCCCACTGACCCCCCACCACTTTGGGCTGATCCCCCAGACACCCCATAGCAATTTGGGGTTTATGGCAGAAGAAGCCAAGGGAAAAATTCACTCTGGAAAAAAAAGTCCGAGGCCAAGTGACTCAACGTACGTCATGTCAGGCAGGGCTGGCGAGCAGCATTGGGGCTGGGCTGGTGGGTTGAGAATGTGGGTTATGTCACAGCAGAAGCTCATGTCACCAGAGATCCTGGGACAGAATACTGCCAGCACACTGCCTGGGGCATGAGGGTCTCCTTCTGGTAATAAACCAAATCTCTCTCATTTCACATCAAATACACTCTCTGCTTCCTGCTGTCTGACAGCCTGAAACAGCTGGGTTCTGGCCAGCCCACACCGGGGCTGGGTGGTTCTCGAGGTGCCCCAGCCACATTCCAGGGCTCCACTGTGGGGACAAGGCACGGGCGGCAGGCAGGTCACCCCCGCCTGCGTGCCAGGCCCGACCTGCTCTAGGAAGCAGCCAGGCTCAGGTTTCTCCAGGCTTTTCCAGACCAAATTCCTCGGAAGAACCAACCCGTCAGCAAATTCTTGGGGAAGCGGTTGCAGCTGTGTGCAGGGTCACCCGGCCCGAGGCGCGGTGGCCGAAGGGTGAGGGACGCCCCGGGGCTCAGACTGCCCGGGGTCCTCGGCGAGAGCCGCGCCTCAGCTCCACCCAGCACAAATCCTGAGGCTTTCCCAGCAGCCCCATCCACGCGCCAGTCTAACAACCCGGGGGCAGGAACGGAAAAGACGGCGGGGGCTGCATTCCCGGGATGTCCCCGCACTGGCACGACCGTGCCACCTCTGGCGGTGCCGGGTGAGAACGGCTCCAGCGCCCCGTGACCGCCCGGCTGCTCCCGTAGGCCGAGCCCGCGGCGCTCCGGGCCCCGCAGGGCTGCGGTGGCCGTGCGGGGTCTCTGCTGCCACCTCCAGGGCACTGCTGGCCTCGTCCCCGGCCCCTGCGGTGACACCGGCCCTGTGCCCGGGGCTGCAGAACCTGGAGCGACGCACGGACACCTCAGCCCCACCACCCTTATCTTCCTGCGCTCTAAAGCCCCACTGCCAGCCGGGCCTGGAAGCCCTCAGCGCAGTGTAATGTCCCGAGGGGCTGGGGCACATCCTCCTGTGGTGGTGGGACCTCTGTTCAGCCCGCCCTGGTGCTCAGGGCTGCATGGACTGCCCCCCACCCAGATGGGGTGGGTGCCAGCTCAGCAGCACCGCGCCCGCTGTCGCCTTTGCCACCCTCCCTTTGCCCAGCCCCCAGAAGCGCCAGCAGGGCTGGGACGCAGCCAGGGAAGGTGACCCGCTGCCAGCACCCCGGCACCCGCTGCCGCTGGGGAGGGGGAGCCTGCCCGCTCCCCCCTGCAAGAGGCTGCCCATTTCCAGGCGTCATTAAAGAGCAATTAGCTGGAAATTAAGCTGAGAACAAGTATTGATTAGCTCATTAAGGCTGGGGGAGCCGGCTGAGGCAGTAGGAATTGCTGCTGCTCGCCCTCATTATGGGCAAGGTTAAAGCATGTGGTCGGGCAGCTCATTAAAAATGCCAGGGACCAATCGATGTCCCCAGCCCAGCGCCGCCCAGCACCCCCAGCACCTCTGGGGACATCCAGCTGCTCTCTTTCTGGGACTGGCCCTTGACCTCTGTGAAGAGCCAGCTCGGGAAGGGACTGAGCATCCTTGTTCCCTGCATCCACTGCTGCATCTTGGGCACCCGTGCAGAGGCAGCAGTGTCCCTTTTGGGCTTGTCAACCCCCAAAACTCACTGGCCAAGTGAGTTTTCTCTTCCCCAGTCGGGGTAATCCACGGGGACAGGTTCCCCCTAGTGCAGTGAAGTGGCTGAGTCTGCACCGCTGCTGGCTCCAGAAGAGAACAGACACGGTGGCTGAGCACCCCAGACCTGCAACGCTCCAGTACTGAGTTTTTCATGTCTCTGCCTAGTGGTGCCAGCTTGTGCAGGTGTGGGACAGACCAAAGGGGATCTCAGGGACGGAATGAAAGCAGGTGACAGATGAAAGACACTCAGTGGCTCTGTGTGGCCAAGTACTGCCACACCACACTGCCCTGTATCCCAGCCCCGCAGCTCTTGGGGGGCTCTTGGGGTGAGCCCAGACTCAGCCTGGCCAAACCCATGCAGGTGGACCCAGGCACCCCGAGCACCTGTGTCTCTGGTCCCATGTCCCTCTCATTTCCATCTCTGCCTCTCGTGGCCTCCAGCAGCTCAGGGCCAGCTCCCAGCCAGCACACAAGGAGGGTGTCCCTGCAAAGCCGGCTGGTGCGTGTGGGAGGAGGCAGGTGTCATCATTATTTTTGTTTTCTTTACGCTGCTCTGGAAATATATTGTATTCTCAGATAATCCCGTTCAATTATACCACAATAAAACACATAATAAAAACGTAATTCATTTTTCCTGAGCGCTCCATCTCCCTGTGTCTTGGCAAGCTATTAAAAATTTGTCTTCATTTTTCTGGCAAGAGCCTTGTACCTTTTCATCTTTAATTTATGAGAGCAGAATAGCTACTGACAAGCCCTTATTGCACGGCAAGGGGCTGCATTATTTATAAGCTGCCAATGGCTGGCTCAGGGGAGATATTTGCAATATTCTGGGGCTGGGAGAAGAAGGGGGACAGATCCCTGATGTGCCTGTCCCAATCCACTCACTTCCCCACCCTGGGCAGGTGCTGGGTGCAGGTGTTCTCCTGGCTGCCCCTCGAGGGGAGCAGCTCGAGCCTGGCCTGTGCCAGCCCCTGCCAGCTGTGGAAGCTGTGGCACAGGGTGGCTTTGGGCTGCCTGGCCCTTATCTCGTCACTGCTGTATCTGCCCATCTCGGCCTTCTCAGCGGGCTCTCTCCTCCATCCTTCAGCATGGGGCACTGCAGAGCACGGTTGCCTCCATCCCTCCTCTCCCTGGATGCACATCCACTGCTCCTGCTGGCTGCCCTGTCAGACAGAAAGCTGAGGGGGAGGCAGCTGCTGCCCCAGGCTTGCCAGGGTCCTGCGGCAGCTGCGATGTGCTCTCCAATGTGCTCTCCGTTAGGTGTACATAGAAAGGGGGATAAAAATAGTCCTGTAGGGAGGGCACAGGAGCAGGGCTGGGATTGTCCTGTGAGCAGGCTGCAGGAGGGGGTGTGAGTGTGGGCAGAGCCAGGGTGACGCTCTGGCCTCTCCAAACCAGCAGCATCCAGGGCAGCAGCTTAGCAAAGCTCTCTGCGCAGCGGCGAGGTCCAAAGCCGACTGTACTAAAAAAAGCCCTCCTGACAGCTGGATAAGCTCAAACACATGCCAGGCCAGCCAGAGCTGCTGCAAAGGCAGCAGGCTGGAAAGCAGGGAGCAGAACCCAGCCCCAGGGGGTGCAGAGGCACCCCAAAAGCCAGCCTGCCCCTCTCTCCTGCTCCCATCCTTACCCCAATAGCAGTCCCTTTCCACCATATACAAATTAGTGAGCAGCACACTTCTCTTTGCTGTCGGTTTTGTATAAACAATCTGCCTTTATTGTTTGGTATATATAGGTACATTATATGTATATCAAAAATATCTAGAGGAAACCACAGTGCACTTAAAGCTATTTGAGAAGGTCCACCTGAAAGCAAGCACTCCAGGAGGGGGTAGAGTAATCCCTCAGGGGAAGCCCAGCCCTGAACGCAGATGGCATTAAAATGAGAATAAAAACCAAGACTCTGCTGGGATTAAAATGTGCCATTCGCTCTGGGGATGGAAGCAGCAGAAAGCCAGATTAAATCCCCAGAGCAGCCTGGAGGAGAGCAGAAGGTGAGCTGGGAGCTCACGCCTGGGCTGGGAGAGCCCCCCATTCTGAGTTCAAGCCACTACATGCAATTGATCACTCACCCCCAGCTATTTTGGGTACGGGGAGTTTTCCTCTCCAAAAGCTGCTCTGCCATCCCCAAACACCAGCTGCTGAGCTGCTGGGCACTGTAGAGGCACTCTACCTTCAATTGCTGATTCTCTGCTGCCTCCTAAAGCTGGGGAGCACCATTTTCTTCCTCATCTCACTTTTATTTTTCCCTCCACCACAGCTCACAAGGTCCCTGGTGTTGCTGCCCGCACTTTTCTGTGCACTGCACAGAGCTACAGGCACACGCAGAGAGGAGGAGTGCACCAGGCTGCCAGCCAGGACGTCCCCAGAGCAGGGCTGAGCCGGGCACGGGGACAGGGCTTGGTGTGGTGCTGCAGGCACCCCGGGAAGCAGGGCTGAGCACCTGGGACCTACGGACACACAGCGGCCAAGGGGAAGCGGCGGCAGCCCCGGGGATCCAAGGGCGAAGCTCAGCGATGCGCCGGCCCGGCAGCGCCGTGGGCACATCCCGGCCACCCCAGGAGCTGCTCAGAGCCCTTTGTTGAAGTAAACGGTCTCCAGCCATGGATCTTTCTTCCGGATCTGATCTTGGACTTCAGGCTCCAGGCTGCTCACGGGCATTGAGCTGTAGAGGAAACACGGATACAGAGGATGGAGGGGTAAACCCATCAGTGGCCTCAGGCTGGACACTACCTGCTGCAGCCCATGGGGATGCTGTCCCCATGGCCCAGCAGAGACCCCTGGGTCTGCACTGCTGCCTGTGCACAGAGATGTGTGGGCACTGGTTTAAGCCCCTGACTGCTCGAAGAAGCAAAAGAATCTCTTGGGAATCAGAGAGCACCCCCATCCCACACAGGAGCCACCCGTGCAGGCCAAGTGCCTGTCTGTACCTTTTCTGTGGGAAGAGCGCGCAGCACAACGGGGTGGCGAACACCAAACTGCAAAGGAAAGACATGGAAAGGTGAAGCTGGGCTGCATAAATCACCCACACCCACCCATGGCCTGGTCCCATAGCAACAATGAGGCAGCCCAGAGCTGTGCCAGGTGTTCAGCCAGGAAAGAGCTACAGAGATGCCCTCTCCAAGCTCCAGACTCTGCATTTGGCTCCTGAGGAGGGGTAAAGTCTGTCCCATGATGATGTGGGGGAACAGCAATGCTGAGTAGGAGCCCATGGCAGGCTTGAGAGACATCAAGATGAAGCAAAACTCCTGGCCCCAGAACCTCATCCCATATCCCATAACCATATCCCATCCCATCTGCCTGTGGTGCAACTAGCCTGGCCAAGCTCTGGCATCCCCCCAGGAAACTCTGGGGCAGTTCTCTCCCCCCACTGCCAAGCAGGGTTCCCAGCAGCACTGTCCCATACACTTGGGCTTGGTATCTGCCCAGGGCAGCGATGCCCATCAGTGGAGGAGGACTTACCAGAGTCCCACCAGGCTGACCTGCAGGGGAGCATTCAGGTACGGGTACCGCTGCCAGGGACAGGGAGAGGAAGTGTGTCAGTGTGGTGGACAGGGCAGGAAGGTGTCTATTCCCCAACAGGGTGCCAGCCCTGAGGGGTGCCAACAATGTGCCAAGCTTGGTGGGTGTCCCTAGCCCACCTGCCCATCCCAGGTTCACTGGTACCTTCAGGAAAGCTCTCTTCTCCAGCATGTTCATGATCACCGGCGGAATGGCTGAGGCAGGGAGGAAGGAGATGAGCTCCCAGTGCTCACAGCCCCCTGCCAGCAGTGGGAGCCCATCCCACGCTGCCAGGGATCAGCTGCAATCTCCCAACACAGGTGGAGGAAGGGACACTCACCCATGGCCGGCGCTGCCATGCCAATGCGGGACACCACCACCTGGAAAATGGCCTTCTGGGCTGCTGCTGTGGATTCTCCCAGGCGGTTCCCATTCTCATCCGTGACAGGGATCCCCAGCTTGAGCTCTCTGCAGGGACACAGAGGGCCAGGGGGCCACAGGGCACAATGATGAGGGGATCAGGACACAGGACAGGGACATGTCTCCAAGAGAGGCTGCCATCCTCCTGTACCCCATCCACTGGCTACACAATAAATCAGAGGGGTCTCAGCTGGACCCACATTCACATTTGGCAGCAGTCCTCAACAGGGCTGTACAGGGACCAATAACCCCCAGGTGCTTGTACCCTCAAACCAACCCCCCACGCTAAGGATCAGCAAGGAAGTCCCTGCATTCCCCCCCAGTGCCTAAGAACCCTGAGGCAAGCCTGTCCCACCTCGGGGGCTCACCTCTGCCTCATCAGCGGGATGTTGATGCAGTTGGCAGCTGCCACGGCCGCAAAAGGCACGTACCGGCCGATGATGGCTGGCAAGTGCTGGGGGAAAAAGCAGGAGAATGTCACATAGAGGGTCTGGGGGCAGAGCTGGCTGTCCCTGGGTCTGCCTTCATCTTTTGCAAGACCTTGGGGTGTTCCAGCCCCACTGCGGGAAAAGCGTTCCCTCCTCCCCTGCAACTCTCAGTTGGTAAAAGCTGCACAGACCAAAGGGTCTGGGGGGACCCAGGCCCCCTGCCAGGCCTGGACAGAGGCTGAGGGGTGAAAGAAGCCTGGAGATACATCCAGAGCAAGGCTGGAGGGACAGGCCATCTCCACAGCCATCAACGGGGAGAGCAGTTGCCTTGTGTGGGCAACCTCAGCAAACCCCTTTTCTTCATTTTCTCTCCCCACTCCTGGTGAATCCCCTGCTCAGCTCAGAGCTCAGGGAGGTCCCATGGGGAGGGTCCACATCCCCCAGTTGTGATGGCCAAGGATCAGCTTACCTTGGTGAGAGATTTGAGTCCCAGTGCTGTGACAACTGCCCCTGTGGTTGCACTCACATAGGCTGTCCCCAGCTGGCTGAAAGAGCAGGAAGTGACACCAGTAAGTCAGGGTCTTCCCATCCCAGTTGCCCCTCCAAAGGAAGAAACAGCATGCCCTTCAAGAGCATCAGGACATCTGGGTTCCTCTCTCAGCTCTACCACTAACCCTAACAGCCCCAATGGCATCCATCTCTGCCTTCACCAGGTCTATCCATTGTCCCATCCCACAGTTCCCTGCTATTCAAGGCACCCCCTGGTGTTTTGGGGTGCCTGGAGGACCTGGTCAGGGAGGTGCTTACCTGGGGGTGATGGGTGCGTCTCCGCTGCGGTTGGTGTAGTTGACAATGGCATTGAAGGACTGGTTGACCCACTGCCAGAACAGCACGGCTGGTGTGGTCCTGCCAGAGACAGGAGGGTGCTGGAAACACTGCGGGATGTCACCCATGCTCCTACAGCACGAGTGCCAGTGGGGTACGGGACACGTGTCCCCTCCTCACCCCAGAGCCAGGAGGATCCTCCAGGCATCCTCTTGGTCCTGAGGTGAGGAGAGGACAGGTACCTGTAGAAGGTCAACATGCAACCAGTGATGGTCATGTTCATGGGGACCTGAGCGGACATGCGTCCCACAAGGATCATCTTCTCGCCCGTGTCAGGGTGGAAAGCCGAGTCATAGATGTACTTTGCCCGCCAAAGCTGGTCCTCTGTCAGCCCAGGGTGCACGGTGCCCGCCCTGCCAGGTAAGGGTAACACCTGTTCAAAGACCCTCTGCCAGCACACATGGCCCAACTGGTCCCCCACACCGTTTGGGCAGCTGGGAGATGCCTTAGGGACCAGCCAGGCAGCTTTGGGGGCTTTGGCCAGGGGGCCAGCATCTCTTCTATTCCCACTGCTGGGAATGGCCCCTGCCTGGGAGCAGTGCTGAGGGTACGTCCACCCTCCCGCGGGTACCTGTAGTCCTCCACCACCCGCCGGGCTTCCTCCAGTGTGGCCCCCGAGAGCAGCAGGTTTCGGGGGTCGGTCACCATGAAGAAGTGCTTGGCCCGGCCCTGAAAGGTGCTCTGGTCCCAGCGGGGCTCCCGGATGTTGATGGTGGCAGGCAAGGACGGTGGCATCTTCTGGCAGGGCAGGGGATGAAAGGGTTATATGGGATGTGGTGGCTGTGTGTCCCCCCACGCCCCTGCTGCAGCAGCTCTGGTGCTCCCCCAGCCCGGGGGGGACAGGGGGCCAACAGGAAGCCCCTTTGTAAAGGAGCTCAGCAGCGACTCCCGAGCCCTCCCAGCACACGAGGCAGTCTGTGGGTGGTGCGACCCGTAATGGGAGTGTCCCTTGCAGCTTGCCAAAGAGGAACCCCCGACCTTGCCCACACCGGCCACCAGAAGCCAGGGACACGCCACCCTCGCGGAGCACCCCGGTCACAGAGCAGGGGACAGGGACCCACCACTTATGGGCCACAGCTGCTGCCAGCACCGGGAGAGCGGAGCGAGGAAGGGCACTGCAAGGAGGAATGTCCCTCCCGGCAAGGCACCGCCACACCCGGCACGGCTCTACTTCCACACCCGCCCTGTCCCGCGAGAAGCGGGGCTCTGCTCCCTTCCTTCCCGCGCCGAGCATCCCTCCCGCCACGCGTGACCCCCCTGCACAGGGACCCGGGGCACCCCCGCACTCACG
>VZRH01007414.1:862582-882535 GCA_013397555.1 Urocynchramus pylzowi
AGAGCCGCTCAGGCCGCAGCCCCCACGTGGGTCCGCAGGGACACCGCCATTGCTGCTCCCGCTCCCGGCGCGTCACTTCCCGGCGGGGTCGGGGGTGCCCCGTCCCGCCCCTCCCGCCCGTTCCGGCTCCGGGTGAGCGCGGAGCCATGACGGGCCGCGGGTCGCCCAGCCGGTTCCTGACCGCCGTGCTGCACAACGGCGTGGGCCGGTACGTGCGGCAGCTCCAGCGCCTGCAGCTCCTCTTCAGCCCCACCGCGGCCGACGCCCGCGGCGCCAGGTACCGCCGGAGGCACCGCCCGACTGCCGGGGATGGGGCGGGCGGAGCATGGTGACCCCTCAAGTGGCAGGACGGGTCTTCCCCTGGGCCTGTCAGCTGGGGAAGGGACAGTGCTGCTGCCGTGGGACACGGCAGCGGCGGGGTGGGACCCCCAACCTCCTGCGAGACGGGGCAGGATCTGGAAGGTGGCACGGGGGGCATCACCCCAAATTCTGCGCTGTGACCCCTCCCGTGGGCCCGGCACGGGCGGATGGTGACCCGTGTCTGGCGGCTGTGGCGATTCGTCCCTTCTCGGGCCCGGCTGGGGCTGAGGGTCCCCTCTGGCCCCCAGGCAGTTCGTGGAGGAGGCGGCACAGGACTTCGCCCGGCAGCACCCCGATGTCGTCCTCTACGTGAGCCCCCACTCGGGCCCGGGCCCGGCCCCGGTGCTGCGGGCCGAGTACTGTGAGTGCTGGGGAGGGGACGGGGGTCTCCCTGCCCTGCCGCGGCTCCGTACCACCTCTGCCCGGTGCAGATGGTACCGGGGCAGCTGCTGTGGGCTGGGGGAGCAGCAGCTGCCCCCGGAGGCTGTGGAGCGGGGGGATCGCGGCCTGACCCCCTCACTCTGCTGCAGTGAACGGGACGGTGCGGGACGAGCTCATTGCCAGCAAGACGAGTGAGGAGATCGTGCAGCTGGCCACCAAGCTGGCCAACCAGTCCGGCCTGGACATCATCCGCATCCGCAAGCCCTTCCACACCGACAACCCCAGTGTCCAGGGCCAGTGGCACCCCCTCACCAACAAACCCTCCATCCTCACCGTCCAGGGCCCACGCCTGCAGCCCCAATAAAACCTTCTCCACCCCCACGTCGTCTCTGCATCCGTTTCTCCTGCCTTTAGAGGGACACTGCTACACCATGTCCAGACAGAGCCATTTTTATTGCTGGGGGGAGTGTGGAGCTGCGCATGAGGAGTGCCAGACAGAGTGATGCCCCTCCTTGGGGGGTTAGGGGTGGTCCTCGGGGTAGTCCTTGGGGGTGGCTCACGCCCCCTTCTTGCAGCAAAAACAAGGGCTGGGGCAGGGTGGCAGAGTGTGCAACTCTTGCCTTTTCCTGCTAAGCCTCACTCCCCTGGAATAGGAGGCCTGAGCTGTAGCTCATGAGGGACCCTGGGGGTTGTCACTCGTCTCCTGTTGCCCCTGCAGAGCTGAGCCCTTGGCAATGTCCTCATCATGGAGGTACAACAAGGAACATGGGGGAGGACATGCACCCCCACACGTCTGTCCCTCCCCAGCTTCTCCAGTGCCACCACACTGTTCCTGGAGCATTAGATGCTTTTGTCACCCCCATTCCTCAGGTTCCCCCAGGAGGTGGCAGTTGCAGAAACAGTTGGGAGGATTTAGGGACTGTGGCTGCTCCTGGAAAGTGCCATGAAGAGAAGGCTCCAGAGGGAGGCAGGCCCTTGTCCAAGTTCTTCTTCCTCACTGTATGAGGACATTTCCCTGCCCACGCATTTTCCCATGGGTGGCGGGGCTGTGCCTGAGCCCCAGTTCACCAACGGCACTGCACAGGAGGGCAGAAACACGTTGTGCTTGGGGCCACAGGGCCACTGCAGACATCAGGGGACGTGGATGATGCGCTGGTCCCTTGTCACGCTGTAGGGCACGGTGGTGGCTGCCAGTCCTGCTGCTAGTGCATCTTACTGCCTGCTGCTGCATCCAGTGCCCTGGGGAAAGGGGAGCAGAGCCCTGTCAGGGTTGGAGGCCCTGGGGGTGCCACCTCCCCAGTGCACCCAGCCCCATATTTCACCTGTGGCCTCTCCACAGTGGGCACATGCCCCTTCACCAGCTGCTCCAGGGTATTCAGGACATCAGCTCCTCGCCCTATCTCTTGTCCCTCGCCAAACCATCCTCTCCCAGAGAGGAAACCCTGAGGGGGCAGATGTGGAACAGCGGGCAGGGGCTGGAAGCCACCGAGACCACCCCTCACAATGTGAGATGTGTCCAGGGCCCCTCTCCTGCCTGAGGGCTGGCAAGTGGGGAAAACCCACCAGCCCTACATGGGCAAGGGATCCTGTGCCTGCCCTGTGAGAGGCACAGGCACAGTATGTCAGCCCTCAGCCCCCTCCGTGCTCTTCACCCACCTCTCAGCAGCTATCCAGCTCCTGTGTGCCAAGGGATGCCCAGCAGGGCTGGCCAAGTCCACACATCCACAACAGCGTCTCTCTCACGCCTGGATGAACAGACAAAAACTCTCCCTCCCCATGGTGTCCACCTTCAGCCAGGTGCCAGCTCCTGTCTCCTCCAGCTTGTGGCCACCGTCAGTGAGTTTTTATACATAAATAGAGCTCCAAATTTAAATAGATACTTTTTCCTTTTTTGTCTGTAGAGCATGTCTCAAAAGTGAGTGAAAAACTCATTTAAAGGAATGGCTGAGCCTGGACCCGGCCCAGCTCTGCCATCAAGGAGGTAGTTTTGCCTGAGTCTTGTAACACTGCTGGCAAAGGGTGGGAGAAGGGGCTGGAGGGGAGGAGGGTCCCACTGGCAGGACCCCCCTCCCCAGCCCCTACACGGAGCTCTCGTCCAGCTTTTCCACCAGTTGCGTGTGTTTTCGCTTCTCCAGGATTTTGCTGAGCTCCTCGGTGAAGGACGCACTGTAGAGTGGGGAGGCCAGTGGCTCCTCCTGCTGCTGCAGCAGCATGTAGCTGTTGCCGTTCATCTTGCGCAGGACATTGGGCAGAGCCCCCACGCCGTTGGTGAGCTCGGCTGGCAGCGGGGGCGGCAGTGGGGGCACGGCAGCCGGCAGCTCCTTGACTGGGGAGGTGGCAGCTGTGGGCGCCTCGCCGGGGATGATCCGCAGGCAGCCATCGGGGTAGGTGAGCTCTTCCTCCTCCTCCTCCCGGTGGCCCTTGCGCAGGCAGTTGGCCGAGACGGTCTGCAGCTCCACGCTGGCCGGCCGCGGCTCCCCTAGCACATACTTGCCCTTGCGCTTCTCCAGGCAGGACATGTACAGCAGGATGATGCTGAGCACGGTGCAGAGCACCACCAAGGTGACAATGGCGGAAATGTAAGCCACCTTCATGTCGTTGGTCGCCTGGCTGGCAGCGTGGGGTGATGGGGCAGCTGTAGGGCTGCGGGGCAGCTCGGGCAGCACGGAGAGGCTGTAGGTAGCCAACAGCGTCCGGAGACCCTGCTCCTCGCCGTAGCAGCGGTACTCGCCGCTGTGCTGGGGCAGCGTGTCCGTCACCAGCAGCCCGTCCACCCCCACGCGCAGCCGGTCCTGCCCCGAGCCCAGCACTTCGCTGCCGTTCAGCAGCCACACGGCTCGGGCCAGGTTGGAGCGCTGGTCACAGGGCAGCAGCACATCATCCCCCTGCAGCACCGTCCGGTTCTTCCAGAGCAGAGAGCCTGTGGGGACACGCACTGCCTTGCACCTCTCCCAGCTATTCTAAGGGATGCTGGACACCAGCATCCCCATGGTCCCAAAGGGCAGGAGAGACTCACCCCTTCCAGAGCTGCTCCGGCATCCCTTGTTGCCACTTTGAATGTCCTGCACCAGCCCTGTGCTGCAAGGCATGGGGGGCTCAGCCATACAGCCTCAGCTGAGCCCACCCTTATGGGGGTCACGGCCACCGGGTGACCCACTGTCAGATGCCAGACCTTTGGGGTTGGCTCTGGGGTGACGTGAAACAGCATGGGATGGGGCAAGGGGAAGGTTCGTGGGGACCCATCTGCAGACGGGCAACCCATGCCTACCTGTCTGTGGTGGCGATGGCGCGGCATGCCCTGCCATCCCAGGCACAGTAGGGGTCCCGGGCCAGGATGCAGTCGTAGCAGGAGGCGTACTTGGCGCAGGAGGCCAGGGGCACCTGCACGATCCCGCTGGCTGCCCCCACGTACAGGCTCCTCTGAGGGGGAAAGGGTTGGCTCAGTATGGATCTGGCATGGTGCTGCTGGGCTGTGGAGTGCCCCATGGTGCCCAGAGATCCCTCCCAGCCCCACAGCACAGCTCTCCCTTCATGGGCGTGCATGAGAAGGGCCCCCAGATCCCAGTCAATGCTGTGGATGGCCAGGCTGGTTCATTTCCCCAGGCTACCCTCCTGAGTTCCAGCATATATCCCAAGCTGAGGTGACCCAGGAGTCATGTCACCCCAGCGCCCCAAACAGCGCAATGGCAGCTTCACAGCACAAGCATGCCCCATGTGTGGTCTCTCCCTACTTGTTCCACCCCTCACCTGGATGTGGGAGATCACCAGGCTCTCCACAGGCTGCAGGTCCCTGAACACCTGCACCTCCTCCACAATGTGGATGCCAGAGTTCACCACCACAGCCTTGTGGATCCAGCCATCCCCTGGAGAGCAGAGCAAGGGATTCAGGAGGGAATGTGAGGTGTGCCCTTTGCCCAGCAGAAGCCTGTCAAACTCATTTCACGCTCACCTGTGCCCATGAAGAGCACATCGTAGGAGCGGCCATCCAGGGCCTGCACCCTGTCTACAGCCAGCTGGCTGTACGCCACGTTCTTCTTCACCAGAAGTGGCTCTCCGCCAGCTGGCTTCACCTCCTCAAACATGAGTGGGTGCAGCTTGACGAAGTCCAGGACACTGTTGGGCAGGTCCTGCGAGGAGTTGTAGCCCTTCCTGCGGGAGTGGTCTGTGATGCACTGCCCAGGGGAAACAGGGGTCAGAGAGGAAGGCAGCTGCCCCATGCCCCCCTGCTCTGCACTCCTAGGCACTCACGGAGCCGGGCCGGGGCTCGGGCACTGCGCCGTCGTAGCGGGACCATTTGCGAGCCCAGTCCTGGTACTCCATGTAGGGGCCCTCGAAGGCACGCTGCACCGCCGAGATGTTGTAGCGGCACACGGCCGAGGCCTCCACGGTCCTCCTGAGGAGCAGAACCTTACCTAAGCCTGGGCAGATACATGGGTGCTCCCAACCAATGTACCCCCAGCTGCTCAGCACCTGCCTGCGTGTGCCCTCGAGCACCTCTGGCTCCCCTGGTGCTGCAGACTTTTAGCCCCAGTCACTTGGCCGCTGCCCCACTCACCACTGTGCTGAGAGTGTGAAGGCGGCATAGAAGACAGTGCTGGCCCAGCCGCCCCCATCCAGGCTGCAGACACTGCGCAGCACCTCGTAGTAGGGGATGTAGCAGACCAGGCGTGCCTTCATGAAGGACGTCCACTTGCGCTGCAGAATCTTCTTCCCCCCCACATCGCTCTGGGAGTGTGCAGAGAGCATTTCTGCTCAGGCTGGACGGTTGTTCAATCCCCTCTGCCCATGCCTCAGTCTTCCCACAGGCTGAGGCATGCTGCCCCTGCACCAACAGGAGCATGGCTTGGCTCCCTGTGCCTGGGAGCATGCCTACCTTGCAGACACGGGCCACCCGGGCCACTCGGGCCACCTGGCTCTTGTCAAAGAAGGATGTGGTCTCCTCTCCTGCCCGCTCCATAAAGAAGTAGTAGATTTTGTCATCGTCACCCACAGGGCTGTCCTTGCTCTCCCGGACCAGCACAGAGGTCACAAACTCAGCATCTGGGGACACGGAGCAAGAGGTGGTGATTGGAGACCTACACAGAATGGGGAATCCCTCCCTGCCTCAGTTCCTTCTCATAGCAAACCACACAGGACTCCAGAGCCATCCCCCACACCTGCTCCACACTCTTCAGGGCAATGCACAGTGTCCCACAGCCCACAGGATGGGAGGGACGGGGACATCTCACCATTCAGCCAGTGCAGCGGGGACTCCTCCGTTTTCAGCGGCCGCTGGTGCAGGTTCCTCCGAATGTCAGGCAGGCTCCGAAACTCGTAGCGTGTTGCTGTGTACAAGCCTCCATCTGTGCAGGGCAGATGCCCATCAGCATGGCCCTGCAGCCTGAGGACAGCCCCACAGGCCACCAGCATCCCCATGTCCCAGGCAGATGAGTAGGGGGAGGACCAAGTCCTGATTTGCTATGGCCCCTGCACGTGGAATCCACCAGGCTGGCACCCCCTGGAGAGATGTTGGGGATGGGGCCGTGGTCAGTGGCATCCTGCATGTCCCCACCAGCCCTGGAAAGGTGCTGCTTACCCACAATGAGGCCGGTGTAGCCACGGGCAGGGTCATATGGGCACTTCTCCTTGCCTTCTTCAAAGTGGGACGGCAACATGAACCTGTTGGCATCCTTGAGGGGGACAGGGAATCAGGTTAGACAGGAGGGGACAGACCCACCTCACCTGCCAGCCTCAGGCTCTCTGCAGAGGCTGCTAGCAGGGACAAAGTGATGCCCACAGCCTTGCCCTTGTCCAAATAAGACAAACCCCCATGGCACCCTCCAGTTGGTCAGAAACCACACAGCCAGCCACAGCCCCCAGCCAAGAGGGCTCTGGGAGGAAGAGGAGCCCCAGCTGGGCTTTGCATGGGCACTGGGCAGGAGCCAGCCAGTGCAGCCAATATTCCCAGACAGTGCCTGGTTGGCAGATGTTGCTCAGCCAGCCTGGAGTCCCCCCAGGTGCTGTCCATGTCATGGCAGGAGTTACTTTCTTTGGGGTTTGCAGTTCAAAGCATGTTAAATAATGACAGGGCCTTTCCAGCTTGGCAGCTCCTCCGCCCAATTTCCAGTGTGTGTGAGGGCCAAACCGGACCAGCAGCACAGGCATGGGAACAGGCACAGCCTCTCCAGGGCTACCTGGCCACACTGCAAACATGGTCACGGAGCCCCTTTGCCCCCCATCTCAGGAAGGGAGGTGGGCAAATGGCAACTGAGTCTCGATTGACTCAAGGAGCTACTGAAATGGGGTCAAAGTCCCACTGCCAATAAAATAAGGCTGCTCTTGGACACTCTGCCATGAGTCACAGCTATGTGGGGACTCAGACTTGCATAGGAAATCCCTGGGGAGGGGCTGCTGAGTCAGTCCTGCCCCTGTCACCTTTTCCTGGGCATGCATACCACCTGCCATCATCAGTCTGCAGCCCCTCCTCTGTGAGGATATTCTGCAACAGCAGGCAGCAGAGACCAGGTCAGGGCTGGTGAATCCCATCCTGCTGAGCCCACAAGTGTCCCCCACAGCACTGATCCATCCCCATCCCTCTCGCTTGGGGTCAGAGTCCAACCCCAGTGCTGGGTGGTGACTTACGGCATCTGCATCACGGTGGCCACATCCTCAAACCTACTCACCCCAGCCTGGGAGTCACTCACCCCCACCGTGAGCCAGGCAGGGGCAGGGACAGCGGTAGAAAGGGAGTGGGGCTGTGGGTTGAGATGGTGGGAGAGAGCAGGGGCTGCACCTCTCCGGGGTGACCCATGGCCGGGGACAGGTGGCAGCTGCGGGTGAGCCGTACTCACGATGGCGGTGCAGAGCGGGTGGAAGGCGTAGGTCCCACAGGCATAGAGGTGGGTGCTGTTCAGGCGCTGCAGGAAGCGCACGTGGTTGAAGCACTCGGTCTGCGGAGGGGAGCGCAGGTGTTACAAGCCGGGAGAAGCGGGGGCAGCCCCTCCCTGGCACCCACCCAGCGGCTCTACCTTGTTGTTTTTGCCCTTCTGCAGGCAGTCCATCCGCTTCTCCGGGGAGGCTTCCCAGTGGATCTGCAAGGGGAAGAGAGACTGCTATTGCATGACCCCCATCACTGCATGGTCCCCCTGTCTCTGCAACCTCCAGCTTTCATCAGAGCCATCAGAGATGGTAAAATACTTATTTATTTATTTAGGGAGGGATGGTTGCTCCGAGCACAAGATGGCACCCTGCACACATCCCACCAGCCTGGGGCAAGAGTGGTCCCACACCCCAATTAGTAGGCAGACATCCAAGAGCAGGAGCCTGGAGGATTTTGGGATATCCTTCCCTGGGGGAGCAAAAGAGTGTGATTCCCTCCCTGCCCCTCATTCTGCCGGGGTGTCCCTGAAACAGGCAGTTCTGAGCTTGGAGATGTCTCCCACCGCTGTCCCCATGCTGCCTGGCTGGGGAGAAGAACCAGGTGTCCACAGGGGACCTGGGGACAGACTTGGAGACATCACCTCCAGGCAAGACCTGAGATGGCGAGGGGGAGGTTGAGCAGGGGTAGAGTGGCCACGGTTTGGCCGGGCATTGGGCGGCGCGGCAGAGGCCGGGCTCACCGTGCGGTGGGAGCCGTCGGCCACGTCGCTGGAGTTGAGGGCGAAGATGGCTCCCCTGGCGCCCACGTAGAGGATGCCCCGGTCGTCCTCCAGCAGCAGGGTGCTGTAGTTGAGGGTGTGAGCGTGGAAGCGCCGGACTCCCGACAGCTCTGCAAAGGGAACAGGGGGCTGAGGGGGACCCCGGGGCAGGCGCAGCGCGAGCTACTGGGGAAAGACAAGAGAAGGGAGCTGGAAGTGGGTGGGATGGCACTTACTGAGGTAATCAGGCAGGCAGTGCTGGGTGACAGCAGTTACAGCAGGAGGAAAGGAAGGGAGAAGGTTTGGTAAAAGGAAAAAGGCACTAATTGGGCTCACAGAGGCTGACAGGGGAAATTTCTCTCCATTAATTAAAGCACAGCTCAGGGGTGGGAGCTGCAATGTCCGTGCTGGGCACAGACCTGCCATGTTGTTTGGGAAACTGCTGAAGAAAGCAGAAACATGCCAGCAGTGACCCTGGCTCTTAACAGAGCCCAGCCAGCCTAGGGAAGGATAAAAAAAACTGAACCAAAACTGTCATACGAGGGGAGTGATTCTGCTGTGAGGCCAAGTGCTCCTGTCCACCAAGCCAATGAAACCATCCAATTTGGAGTGCTGAGAAGTGTGAGGTAGGACTCAGCCCTGGGCAGAGGGACCAGCAGGAAGTGAAAATTCTATGAGGCTTGGGACCCTATAGGCAGCTGGAAAAGGAATGATTCCCCGTCTTTCCCAGAAAAGAGGCATTGCCTGGAGAGAAAAGGGCACCCCAGCTACTAATGAAACTCTCCCACCATTGATTGCTGAGTTGAGCCTCACTAATGAGGTCAATGATGCCATGTGGATCCCCAAGGGACAATGACACTGCTGGGCTCAATGACACCACAGAAGCTGGAGGTCAAGAGCTCAGTGGCAATTACAGAAAATCACGGAAGGAAGTTTCCTGCTGACTACTTGGGCCATGAGATCCCAGCCCAGGTGTGATGCCCAGCTCAGGACACCCTCCAAGGGCTGCTGGGCAGGGCCAGGGTCCCTGTACATCCGTGTCCCCCTCTGGCTTTTGGGGAGATGATTTTGCCCCGCTCACTTCTTTGGGGCACACAGTACCAGACAGCTATGTGGGCTCTGATTTCTGGAGCCCAGGGGATCAGAGGCTCCCATGTAGTCACCCTCCCATGCTGAGCCCCCTGCTCCAGGGGGTGCCAAAGACTAGATACAGTCACAATGCACCAAGGCCAACGCCAGCAAAATCCCAAACCTCACTGCCACCACCAGGACCCACACCCCTTACCATCAAAGGTGACTGTTGTCCTGGGGGTGGCATCCAGGTCGGAGGCAGAGCGCCGTGATGGGTAGCCCATGGCTGCCGCTGCCATGAAGAGAGCTGTCAGGAGATGTGCCGGCCCTCCGCTCATCTTCCCGCTCTCTCGGCAAGGGCGGCCGCCTCAGCCGCTGCCGCCGGGCCGGCCCGGCACAGCCACCCCTCAGCACGGGCTCTCCAGCTCTCTGGGATGGGGCTGGCCACCAAAGCCTCCTGAAACACAGAGCACTGGTCACACACTCCTGCTGTCCCAGCACCCCACGAGCAAGCAGGCTTGGGAAGGAGCCAGCTGCAAACACGCATGGATGCTTGACCCAGCACGGCCTCAGACCAGGGATGGCTTCAGGGAAAAACAAACCCTCATCTGCTCAAGGGGAAACTAAGGCATAGCACAAGGCACGGAGCCTGCAGCCACCACAGAGCATGGAGGGGAGTTTGAGCACAGTGACCTTCTGCAGCATCCCCCTGGGTCAGCAACCATTCTGTCGCAGCAGGGAGCTGCTTGCTGAGCACTTGGGTCAGCTGCTTGGAGGTACATTTTCCTCCAAGTCTTCTCTGGGTTCATCCCTCATTCACGCCCAGCCTTTTGCTCCTGCAGATCCCCCTGACTGAAGGATAGGTTTCAGCAGAGGCAGCTGATCCCCCATTGCATATCACACCCAAAAAGCAGACACATTTTCCCCTCAAAAGCAGAGAAAGGGGCTCAGAACCAAGCCCCTCTGTGGGTCTCTTGGCACACTGGGGTACTCCAAGGCCCACTGCACCCCCAGTGTGGCTGCAGCAGGAATGGCAACAGGGAGGGTCCTGGGGAGCCCAAGGTCTCCTCTCCTTCCCCAGACCCCAGCAGACCATGTCCTGCTGTGCAAGGACATGGCCTTTGGCCCCAGCTTTTCCCCCCCTGAAGTGATGAGACTCCAGAGGACTGAGGCATTGGAAAGGATACTTCAGGCATGCAGGGATGTAAGGTGAAGGAAAATCCATACAGGAACTGCTTGGAATCTTCGGCAAGTCTTTTCAAGCGGAAACAATTTTCCCCCCCAGTGTTTTTCCACAAGATTTCAGTTTCTCTTTCATCTCAAGCTGCCTTGAAGCTCTACATCTATTTCAGCTCTCACTTTCATGCATTCGATCCCTCACAAATAACCCCCACCTCTCCCAGCTGCACTGAGCAAAGCCACTAGCTCATCTTGCTGGCAATAAGGAGGAAAAAGATGACTGGGTATCTCTGAGCTGGAGAGCTCCCAGTAAGCAACCAGCACCTAAGTATTTGCTTAGAGGTTTATAAATACATTTATACACCCACATATATATATATATATAAAAACCAAATACCTGACCCTGTAGAGAAGCTGCTCAAACACGCTCACTGCAAACAATTTCCCTGAAGCAAATACTTTGCCGAGTCCCACGAAGAAGGGAGGTAAAACCAAGGTGAAAAGGGCTTTGGGGCTGAAAAGGAGAAGTGAGGGGCCGGATGTGGATTCAGCCATAGTTCTGGAGCTTGCATCAAAGTGCTGGTTCCTTCCAGGGGTTTCAGACAAACCTCACACCTGCACTGGCTGCTGCCCCAGAGCATTCCGGGAATGAGGCAGAGGGGGAATATTTCTCCCTGCTGCCCCACTGTCCCCCAGGCTCCAGACTAGCACAGAGCACCCAAGAGCATCCAACCCTGGGTGCTGCATGCTAGTCTGAGCTCCTGGGGGAGCAGATCCCAGAGCAGGCTTACTCCATGTTACTCCTGATTCCAGGACAAGCCCTGTACAGACAGAGGGTCTGCCCATGAAAGACAGCACAGCACTGCAAGGCAGGTGAGTGCAGATGGACATCAAGAAGAAACTATTTGCTTTGGTGGCACCATGTCTAGCACAAGCCAAACCCACCAAGCTTTGGGCAAAGCAAGTGGTGGGGTCACACCTGGAGCACCAAAGCACCCTGGCCAGCCCCATGCTGACAGATCTCCATCCTGCCAGTGGGAGCAGGGCCACTCTCGAAATTACAGGGGTCCTTCCCCAAGCATCCACATGGGGACATGAACCTGGAATCATGCACAAGCCACAAGAGCTGCTGCACCTGGGATGGGAAAGCAGAGCGGAGGAGAAACCTCCTTACGACAAGGCAAACAATGATCTCTCATAAATGAGTAACAGCCCTGCATGCTGTTGGGCGTCCTCACCTTATCTCCCCTGCACAAACAAGCCCTGAACTTTGCCTGCTGCTCGGCTCCTGATGTGCCAGGGACTGGAGGCGGGAGTGTGGCCGGCCAGGGCGGCAGGGATGGTGTTTAGCACAGGGCCGGCGTGGTGCTGCGAGCCAGCCCCAGCTGACATTTAGCCATCATTCACACCGAGCCAGTACAGGGGGAAAACAAAAATAAATTAAACTGGGAGGTTGTGCGGGGTTCCTGGCTGGGCAGGGGGGAGCAACCTCCCATGCTGTCAGGGCTGGGCTCTTCTGCTTTTTCCAGGGAAGCAGCTACACCCATTTCCAAAGGCTCCTTTGACCGAGATCAGATGTAACTTTGTCCTAAAGAACATTTAATCAGTTACGTTGTAAGAGCCAGTTAATATTTTACTCAAAGAGAAGGGCTGTTCCAAGATTCCCTAGGCTTTTTTTGTTTTCTAGTTTTTATTTTTCATACCTAGGGTGGGGGAGAAAAAGCAAAGAAGGAACTGAAACAATCCTTGGCTCCCCTCAGGTCAATACCCTGGTCTGCAGCCACACCAAACACCCCCAAACCCAACACTTCCCCCTTGTCAGGGTGCAAGTTCTAAGCTCAGGGTGAAGCCAAGGGCTCAGGCAGGAAGTAGAGGAGGTCTTGATCTGTGGGACCCACCACAAGTGGATGGATTACACAAGCCCAGCACTTCAGTGAGAAATAGAAAAAAGATGGGAATGGAAACACCACAGAGTTTTCTCTGGGGAAGGGAAACAAAAAGGGGAGATGAAGAGGCTACAAAGCAGCAGCAGCTCCAAGAAAGCTAGGAGTTTAAGAGGAAAAGCTGCCCAGAAAAGCCCACCCCATCCCCAGGAATGAGCTCCCAAGTCCCTTGGCACCTCACCTACTTCCCAGCACAGGGGGGCCAACATAGGACCTGACAGTCCAGCCTCAGCTCCCACTAAGGTTCCCATTGCTGGCTGGTGACACTGAAGGAGCAGGAGGGTGGATGCAGGACCAGCCACAGGACTGACAGACACCCCGAGAGGGGCGAAGCCAGGAACCAGCTGCTCCACTCAACAACGCGTTAACATCCACAGAGGCAAAAGCCCACCCTCCTACACTGGCTATCAGCGCTCCTACGGGCTTCAGCCACAGCTCCCAGCACGGAGCCAGACCCAGGAGCCGCCTCCCAGCGGTGGGATGTGTTTGCTGGTCCCTGGGGCACGCAGTGCGGCGGGGCAGCAGAGGCTTGCAGGCGTGGGAGAGCGAGCCCCGGTCAGGTCTGACTGGGTTTACTGGGTCACGACAGAAGCTGTGCGAGCGTGACTGTGCCGGCCTCAGCCTCCCACCGGCAGCCAGGCGGCACAGCACACCTAAACAGGCTGGCCCAGTCGGCACCTCCTTAAAATCCCCATGACCAGCACCTCTGGAGGAGCAAAAAGCTTTTGATGAGTGAATTTCACATTCTCACCAAACTTGGATCTGGCCAAAGAAAAGATCCAAAGCTGCCACACACCTCAACAGCCACTGCAGCAGGACATTCTGTGGGCATAGGAGCACCTTCCCACTGCCCCATGGTCCTCAAAGTCACAAGGCAGCAAAACCTGGGAGCACAAGCTGCAGTGCAGGGAAGCTGTGCTGTCTGTGGGGCTGCCAAATATGGAGAGACCACAGACAGGGTCTTACAGGACCCCCATAGATGTTTCCTCATCAGCACAGTTAAAAAATATGCCAGCTTTTTAATTTCAAAGGAACTCAGGAGAAAGAATGGAAGTGGTGCATGGGAGCAGCACTCGTCCAGCTTGCCCTCAGCATCCATTCTCAATGGCAGGACAGATTTGCAGAGTGGGATAAGACACTTCCCCATCCCATCCCTCCCTAGACAGCTTGTAGTTGTTCCACCAAGATCTAGTAAAGCCCAAGCAGGCTCCCAGAGTGGCTGCTGGACATTCCTCCTCTTTCATGGGCTGTTCCCCTTGGCATCACAGACTACCAAGCAAGCACTGCCGGTTTCCCAGTGGGAGACAGGGATTTCCAGTGGGTCTTCTCTGGGTTATGGAGCTGCAAAACAGCCTTAATCAGGGACTTAATCCCCATCAGGGACTGCACCAGAAGACACCAACTGCACTTTGCTTTTTTACAGCACCCCAACCTGGGCACTCCAAACCCCGTGCAGACGATTGCACTCTACCCACTGGGGCCAAGCCTGGCACATCCCCCTGCAGCCACTCGCATTCCCACTGTCACTGAACCCTTCTACCCTCCAGGAGACCCGCTCAAGTTGCTCTCAGGTTCAGCTGAAACAGCCCGGCCCGTTCCTGGCGCGGGCTGGGGGAAAGGCACCTGCCCCAGGGGATGAGGTGGGGAGAGCTGCCGGCTGCCAGGCGTGGGAACAGGCAGTAAGTCATGGGAAGGGAGACAAGCCTAGCCCCAGCCTGGATGTGAGCGCAGTGCATTTTGGGCCCCCCTTCCCTGGAGGCGGCAGACCTTGGGTGGGAAATCCTGCGAGATGTGGGAAGAGGAGCCGGGATGGAGGTTGCCAGGCAACTTTAATTCAGCCCTTGACGAACTTCCAGCACTTTGCTTCTGCTGCAGAGCCCAACCAGCAAATGATAAAACATCAGATCCACCCCAAGCCCATAGTGTCCATCTGTCCGTCCATTTGTTTGAGGAGTTTGCTCCTGGCCTCGTGCCCAGATTGCCCTGCAAGGACATGAGTCCCCCGTGGCAGCACCCCCAAAGGCCAGCCCAAAACAAACCACTGTTCCCAGCACAGATTTGCAGAGCCAGGATTTGACCCGTGGGACTGGGCTGGCGCTGCTGCACAGATATTTCTCAACCAGACAGGATTTTTGTCAACAACACAAGAAAAAAATGCAAACTTGCCAAATGCCCTCCAGGAAGAGGGGACCCGTGCTGGGTCAGGGAGAGAAGGAGCACAGTGACCTCCTGGGAGCCCCTCCCTGGGTTTATTTTAGTTGCTTTCTTTAAACAAAACCATGCGTGACCCCGAGGTGCTTCAGCAGATACACACTAGAGCTCCCGCCATTCAGGAAGCAGATGTACTTCTCCTTCACCCAAATTTGGGATTTGGGCACAGAGAAAGGGAGGAAGAGCTGCAACATCAGCTCCTCTCACAGAGTATCCTGCCCTCCTCCCAATGCAAAGCCCCCACGCAGAGCAGAGCCAGCATGGAGCCAGGGAAGCGGGTGGGAGGCTCCTGCAGGCCATGGGAACAGACTCTGAATTCCCACAGCACAGTCCCCACCAGCCACCAGCAGAGGAGAGCACCCAGCTCTGATCCCAGAAATGTCACAGCAGGGAGGAGACATGTGAAGTAGCAAAGTGATGGATGGGAGAGAGTAAGGACAGTTGGGGATGTGGGACAGTTTAAGGGGCCCCGGTGCTGGAGGGAGCCAAACATCCCTGGAAAGACAAGCTGAGCAGTCAGCAATAAAACTAACAACAGCCCAGTTTCCAACAGATTTGCCTCCCCCTCCCCCAGCACCATGCCTTTATTGCCATCCCCTGCTGCATTCCTGTAGGGAATGCTGCCCACCCCACAAGGGGCAGGGATACATGGTGTAATCTCTGCAGGGCTGGGGGATCAGGGTGTGTTAGCTTCTCCCAAGCTCCCTGTTTTCACTAATCTCACAAGAACTCGTTCCTCTCCTCCATCAGGTCGGGTCTGAAGTGAAGCAGGAGATTCAAAGGGGCTGCCAGGCAGCAACACAGTTCAGTGCCAAGTCCCCGTGAGAGCTCTCCAGCCATTCCCATCCGAACCCACCCAAAAAAGTCTGACTGAGAAAATAAGAAAAGCTACTCTGCCCTGTGCAATGGCTGCCAGGCACAGGGACAGCTCTGCTCCAGCTGCTCACTGGACACAAGCACACAAGACACAAGCAGACAGCAAGAGCACAGCGCCCACGACAGCAGAACAGATCACTCCTCTACTGCCCACCCTCATGGAAAACCCACCAACACTGTCTGCTAGTCGAAACAGTTCCTTGCCTAGATCCAGAGGCCTTGCCAGGAGGTGGCCTGGAAGGCTGCAAGGAGGGGAGGCTGAAGGGCAAACCTTTGCAGCTCAGTGGTTGCAGCAAGAGCACCAAGGGATGCCACAGCCAGCCCAGACCCAGTACCCCTGGACAGAGCAGCAAAACTCCCCTCACAGGAACAATTCCTCGCATGCTGGAGGCCATTAGCTCTTACAGGACAGCAGTAAGGACACAGTGCCTATGGCTCTTCCCTCTCACACACCACATCCCTCCCCTTTGGAAACACCACAGCAGCAGCCCTGGGCTGACCCCACAGCCCGGGAGCACCTGAGAGCACAGCAGGGAGTCGTGCAACAACCGGGAAGTGAAACCGGATGGTGCTGAGACTCTGCGGCCTCGCTCTCACTTCACTCTCACGCCTCCAGTCCAGGACATGGGGGAGGCAGAGTGCAGCCATTGAGCCCTGAGATAAGGGATGCAGATCCCTGGGGCTCCCATCTTCTCCATCATTAGGAAGAGGCAAGCTTGGCGCTAGCAACATCACCTCCAAACCCCAACATGCTCCATCCTTTTTCCATTTGCAGCATGACAAGCTTCACCGCTGGCCGGCAGCCCCTCGGCAGCCTGGACAAACAGACAGACAGCCCTCCACATCACAGCAAATTCTCCCAGCAAGGGGGCGTCTGCATCCAAGTGGCTCAGCACTGGATGTGATCTGCAATTCAGCCTTCAAAGGCTTTGTGGCTGAAGCACATTGTCTCCTCAGCAGAAGCAGCAAAATAATTGTAGAATTAAATTCCCAGGAACAATTAGAAAGAAAACAAGAAAAAAATCCCAACCCTAAATGTAAAAGGACATTTCAAAGCCAGCAGATTTCAGGGCTTTTTAAAGCATCTGAATCCATTTGCCCGTTCCTGTGGCTGCACTGTGTTTCATTTCACTGGGCTCATACAATGCAAGACACGGAATTAACTTGGGTGTTTGTTTAGAGCCGGTTTGTCTTCCAGTTATTTTGCAAAGCCAGGTTTGAGTTTCAAAGATGTTTCTTGGCAATGCCTGGGGTTCCCGCCGTCGGGACGGTGCGGGGCTTTCCTAAGGGGAAACAGAGGCTCAGAAATCACACACAACCTGGGGTCCCCTTGGAAGAGGCAGCAAGAGGTGTAGCACAACCCAGCTTGTCTGCAGTGAACGTGGGGCTTTCTGCTGCAAGCCTGTTCCTCTCCCTTTTATTTATTCCAAAGATAAACTGTTTTCTTTTCCAAAGTCCAGCAAAACCAGATGACGGGAGCAGTTTTAGGGCTCCTAGTTTCAACAACATCTTCTTGTTTCCTTTGCTTTCCCTCCAGCAAAGCTTCAATTCGGGGTCAAACCCAATTTTGATATTCCACTTCACATTCAAAACTGCACAGCACAAATCAGTAACATCTGGCCTTTCCCACAGTTCTTTGCATACCGCAGCTTTGCTGCCCCAAAATCAGATCCCCACATTATTTACATGGGCTGGGCTTTGCAACAGGCAAACAGCCGCCCTCCATCAGGTAACGGAGGTGGGATTGTACCTGGAGGGATCTTTTAAGCAACAAGAAAAGCAGAACCCAGAGCACACCCTGAATCATGAAGCTGCATCCCGGCCCCCACAGCGGTCGGTTACCTGGTGCCTGAAACCCTGGGCCTCCTTGGTCTCTGAACAGCAGAGCTCAGGCCCCAGGAGGAAGGAGGGGGTGGGTTTGGTGATGACCTTGCTACGGCAGAGCCCTCATGCTTGTAAATCACGAGGAGCTGGTGGCACAGCCAGCCAGGGAGGAATGGAGACGGCAGCGTTTCCTCCTGAAACACCAGCCAGGCAGGGAGTGCTCACCTTTGAGCAGGAACGGGCACCCACCCAGCACCACTGGCCGGGGGGGCACCTAAAACAGTCTGGGGGCATCACCTCTCCCCTCTGAGAGGCAGCAGGTCCACAGGACAGGCCCCCTCTCACAAAACCACCCATCACATGAGCTGCTTCCCAACAAGTCTCATCAAGATGCCAAGCAGAGCCGGCGGGCAAGTGCAGGGAAATTCCCCACACGCGGCCAGGCGAGGCTGGCACCCGGTCTCCACTGCACCCACCGCTGCCCTCCTGCACGGGGGCCGGCAAAGGCCCCCTCACCAGTCTTGCTAAGCACACCTGGATGCTTTTTCCCGGCACATGACCTGCCAGATTTGCTGAATAAACCTCCCAGCTCCAGCAAACCCACTGCATTCCTGATGGGTAAAGTGGTGAAATGTTCAAATAGATGTTGGAAAAGGCAGGGGGGGAGAACAAAGCCTCATGTGCAGGAGCTGAAAGGGTGGTTCCGATTTGGTTTGGTTTTTTTTTTCCCCCTCAGGTTGCAACACAAAAACAAAGTCCTGATAGGGATCTCTCCTGCTGGGGGGCAGCTCCCTGCCCCTCATCCCTCTGGGCAGAGCAAGCCTGGCCAAACCGAGATGAAGCACAGACCTGTCCTGCAGGGCACACACGCAGCATCTGCGGCTGCCACGGTCACCCTGCCCAGGTTCGGGGTTCGGGGGGGGGCCCCAACCAGCACCTGCCGCAGAGGGAAGCAAAGCAGCCAGAGCCCGCAGTGGAGGCCAACTAGCACCAAAAATGCCGCTGTTGTTATTAATAATTTCCCTGCATCTGAGCAGAACTGCACTCCTCATCCATTTTGGGAAGCCTCTTTGTCTTAGGAGACTGGCTTTTTTGGCACTCGAAGAGCCTTTTTGTGGTTCCCCCTCCCACTTCACACTCTTGGTTTAAAGGCCAGGCACAAGTCACTGGCCCACCTGGGCACTGATGGAGAGAGCAAAGAGAGCCCCAAATTCCAGTGCTGCAGGTACTTTCTACCTTTGGATTGGCACGAAGATGCAGAGAAGCCCCCAGCACAGGCTGGTCTGCTTTACCTGGGGGCCATCTGCAGCCCCACAGCAATGTATCCCAAGGACATGAATCTCGACGAGCTAAGGCTCAGACAAGCCACATTCCATGACCACCCCCTGGTTTCCAAAGGGAAGGAGAGGGGGGCAGGGATTGCACTGCACCACCTGCATCGGTTTAGTAGCTCACCCCAGCCATCTGAAACACCAGCTGATCCCAGGTAATGCTCAGCCTTCCTAACACCTCCGGCAGTTCTCATCCCTACAGACCCCTGATTGATCCCCCCAGTCTGCTGGTGAAGGAAAGGGCAGTATCCAACCTTCCCTGGCCAGAGCTCGTGCCCTGTCTGTCTGCAGCTCCTAGCATCGTGTTCCCTCACACCCTCAGCATGTTCCCCAGTCACTCCTGCCGGGGTCCCCCAGACCCACCTCACCCCACACCCCAAACCTGTCCCCAAAGAAAGTCCTGCACTGCCACCACATCCAGCATATCCCACCTCCCCTTCTGCTCATCATCGCCAAATACTCACCTGCATCAGACCTACCCTGAACCCCTTTCCCTGCTGCTTCCAAGGTTCTGCCCCCTTGTTTCCCCAAACGCGTTGTTCCCTGGATTTCAACCACAGCAGGTCAGAGCTCTGCTCCTCTTTCTCTGGACCCTTCCTGTGAGCAGCACCCACACCCAGCACCCCAGATCCTGCCTGTGGACTCAGCACCCGGATCCGGCACCCGAGCAGCCAGAACCAGCATTTCAAACCCCGCTTGTGGACCCGGACCAAGACCCGGCACTCCAGACCCAACAACCCAACCCTGCCTGTGGATTCAGCACCCGGACCCAGCACCCCTAATCCTGCCTGCGGACTCAGCAGCTGGGATCCAGCACCCCAAACCCTACCTGCAGACCCAGACCCGACCCTGAGCCAGCACCCGAGGACCCACCAAGCGATTCAACACCCGCACCCAGCGCTCCAGATCCTCCTGCCCGTGGGCTGAGCACCCAGCCCCAGCCGCACGACCCAGCTTGCCGGATCCTGCCTGCGGACGCGGCGCCCAAACCCAGCACCCCCCTGGCCTGCGGACCCGCACCCGCCCCGGCCGGCGCTGCTCGCGTCCCTCGGTACTTGCCTGGTGCGGTGGCGCAGCAGGTGCGGGCAGCGCGGGCGGCAAGGGCAGGGTACGGCCGGGCTGGGCTGGGCTGGGCTGGGCTCGGCTCGGCGCGCAGCCCGG
>VZRH01007414.1:882567-924085 GCA_013397555.1 Urocynchramus pylzowi
AGGAGGAGGAGAAGGAGGGAGGGAGAGGAGCAGGGCCGCCCCTGCCTGCCGTGCGTGGAAGCAGGTGGCAGCATGTCCCTCGGCGGAGTCGCGGCAGGCAGGGACGGATGCTACCCCTACACATAGGGTGGGCTGGGGGCTCACTCAGCACAGGTGGCTTGGGTGGTGCAGGCCCCAAAAGCCCGCGTGAATTCCTTTTGCAAAGTCAGGGAGGCAAAGGGCTGGTATTGTGGACTTAGGACTATGAAAAATCGTGACTGAATGCGGGTAAGTGTCACCCTACTCTGCCAGCACAGCAAGCACATGCTCCCTGTACCATCGCTCCAACGCCCACAGTCAGAGCCACCAGCGTCAGCACAGCACAGCCCCCCACCAGTGCCACGGTGCTCACGAAGGTGTCTTGCTCCTCAAAGTCACCCCAGCATCCTGCACTGCACACCTGAGACAGGCACCGTGCCCCATCTTCTCTCTGCTCCCAGCACGTCTCACCATTCATGCATGGCGGGAGGTTGTTTGGAAACACAGGCAGGTAATGGTTTCTCTGGGGCCCTGTGTGTAGCCTTTTTATCCTGGGTGGCTTCTGCAGCTCCTCCCCGTGTGGAGGAGCTGCCAGGTCCGGGCCTGTGTTTGCTTTCCTTTCGTAAGCTTCCAGCACCTGGCCAACCCTCCCTCCCCTCACAGCAGCAGCAGGCCTCCCAAAACCAAAACTCTGAGCCAACATTGTGTGTAATCAGCAGGTTGGATCTAGGGCAGTTGGAAATCAGCTGGAGCAGGAGGTGGGGAAACGCTGTACCTGTGTATGCTGAATTACAGCTCTCTCAGAGCTGGCAGGGTGGCCAGGTGATGCCAGCCCGTGGTTACAAAGCCGTGTGGTGCCCAGTTCCAGCACCATCACCTCTGGATGCCACTTCATCCCCTCCACTCCACACCACCCTATCCCAGGGGTGAGGTCTCCAGAAAGGGGACAAAGGCCACCCCAACCCCACAGCCTGCACACCTGGTACCAGACCCACAGCAGGGCATAAGGCTGAGCAGTCTGTACTACAGTTGCTGAGCATTGTTTGGGGATGAGGGTCAGCCCTACCTGAGATTCCACCACCTTCTGGATCTTAAGGGTCAGTAAAGGTGGCAGGGCCAGGCTGTTCCTGTGAGGAGCCTGACTAACAAGCCATTCTCAAGGCCTCTGGCTGCCAGGATCCTACCCCCTACAAACACTGTAGGTGGGAGGGAAGGTAACAGAGGTTTGAATCCCCCCAGTCCTCACACACCAATGGGTCTCAGCTGAGGAGGGACTCATCCGAGTGCTCTTGATGGCAGGTGGTTCTGTCACCCTGCACACACTCCTCAAGCAGCCACTACCCCCTCTCCCAGCATGAAATCCCAAGACCCATTCCTTGTCCCCACTCTCAGAGCAGACACTACCCACCTCCTCGAGCACTCCCTGCCTTCCCGCCCTCGCCTCCTCTGTGCTCCAGAGGCTAATTACCATTTCCTCCTGTCCTTGGGCAAAACCCCAGCGTCTCCTCCACGCCTCACTTTGCCTCGCCCCTCTGCCCACCCTGCGGAAGTGGGAGGCCCACGCACCGGGAGCCAGGCAGGGATGTTCTTGGCCAGCCTGTCTTACCTAGGGTGTTCAGGTGCTGCAAGGCAGGCTGGTCCTCCACATCCTCTCCAAACCCCATTCCCTATCTTAGCAGAGGCACAGCTGGAGGCTGTGGGGCCAGTTATGGGGAGAACTGGTCCATGAGCGCTGGGGAAGGGGGTGCCAGGGCTGGGACAGAGCTGCCCAAAGCTCCCCTTACCCAGGGCACTGTACCCGTCCCATCCTGCAACAGCACTCCCTGCCTCCCACATGGCTGGAAGCCGAGCCCAGCACAAATTGGAGCTTCGTTAGCTGCTGGCCTTGCAGGAGGATAATTAGTGCGTGAGTGCAGAGCAAGCCGAGCCTGGCGCGACCAGCACTGGGCTTTTACAGGCCCGAGCTTGCAAGGCTTTAATTAATTAACACGAGTCATTGGCAGCTGGAAACAGATCTATTTTCAGAGCTTTGCCTGCTCTGCTGCCCCCAAGAGATTAACTGAAGGAATTTAGGGCTCCATGAGGTTGAAGGCCAGGGCCTTCCTTTTCTTTGCATGGCTTTCCCAAGAGTCAGAGAGGCACTTTTCCAGGCAGCAGGAGCCCAAACAGACCCAAACCTCTCCTGTACTTGCATCCCTCATGTCCATAGATTGGTTCTGCCAAGCAGGGAGGTCTGGCTCCTGCTTCAACCCTAGCCCAGAGCCAGGAAGGTGCTGGAAGGAGAATTTGCTATTGGAGCAGCTCTAGAATCATAGAATCATTAAGGTCAGAAGTGATCTCCAAGATCACTGAGTCCAACCTTTGACCAAACACCAGGTCAACAAAACCATAGCACTAAGTGCCATGTCCAGTCAATTCTTGAACATCTTCAGGGGTGGTGACCCCACCACTTCCCTGTGCAGTCCAATACTTAACAACACTTACAGAGAATAAATTCTTCATGATGTCCAACTTGAACTTCCACTGGTACAGCTTGAGGCCATTTCCTCCTGTCCTATCACTTGTTACTTGGGAGAAGATACTGACCCTCACCTTTCTACAACCTCCTTTCAGGCAGTTGTAGAGAGTGACACGGTCTCTCCAGAACATCCTTTCCTGCAGGTTAAACAACCCCAGCTCCATCATCTACTCCTCATAGGGTTTACAGCCCTTCATCTCCTATCCCAGCCCAGAGGCCAGCCCAAAGCAGGGGACCCTTTGAGTGAGGACATGGTGCCTTGGGAAAACCCCCTCCCCAAAACCGTGCCAGATTTTATCTGTAGTGCTCTCTCCCTGTTACTCCAAACAGCCTTTAGGAAAAGGAAATGCTTCTGTGCCCTCATCACCACCCCAGAGACTGGTTACTGTTTAATTTCTTCTTGTTGTCACTTAAACACTGTGTCCCACAGAGAGAGGACCGAGTAGAGCAGGCTCTGCCATGTCACAGCCCCACCCCTACACGGGCCAGCTGCCCAGCACAGCACAGCCCCACCACCCTGGCACATGGCAAAACCAGGCAAACAGCCGGCATTTTTGGGTTCACCTGTTTCTGCCACACGACTCTACCCGTGGCAGCCAGCAGAAAAGCCCACAGACAGCCCCTTTCACCCCTCAGATGCCCAGGGAGCCAGGGCAAAGCCATGGCAGCTCTCATGTTTCACTTGGCACCACACCCCCATCCCAGCCGGCATCCCAAACGATGCGAGGAATTATAACAGGGCCACGACACCGTGAAATATTGATGGGATTAGCGCGGATCAGCTCTCCCAGCACGCAGGCTGCGCTCGCCCGAGCCTGGGAGTCGGCGACCTGCAGCACTCAGGTTGCAGCTCAGCGCCCAGGGCAGCAGCACTGCTGGGTGCTCCCTGCCAGAGACACTCCCCCAGACACTGCCAGCCTTCTGCCTCCCTGGAGGGACATGCAGACCCCCCAGAGCACACAGTGACATGATTTAGGGTGCCTAATGCATGCCACTGCTCTGCCTCCAGTGCCTCAAGGTCTGCTGGGGATGAACCATTGTCTGGCTTGGTTGTAGCTCGGCACCAACAGTCACCCTGGGCCCCAAGGGACCCTCACCCTGCCTGCAGTCCCAAAACATGCCAGCCCCCAGGCTCCAGCCCTCTTGCCCCCTGTCAGGCTTATCCTGAACAGCCAAGACCTTAGTGGATGTCCCACGCACAGGGGTGTCCAGGGTGACTGTCAGAAGAACCCCACACTCTCCACTGCTCTATGTCCCCTCTCCCACTACTTGGAAACCAGGTTTGGTCAGACAGAGGATTTCATTATGGATCATAGAGGTGTAAATACAAACAACTTAGCAGGATCAAATAGCAGCCAGGATTAAATTAGAAATCCTGGGTGCACACCATGGGAGCAGCATGTCACAAAGGGTTCCGTTTTGGGATTGCAGCACTAACAGGGCATTAGTGCTTATCAAACCCATGGGGTTGACCAGGAACCCCAGCCTTTGGTAGGAAACTGCTTCCTAAGGCAGGCCCGGCTTCTGCTCAGCAGTACCTACAGCCTGTCTTTCCCTTGCCCCAGGTAAGAAAAGTGAGATAAAACTCCAGATCAGGGATTTGGCTTTCCAGCCTCTGTAGTCCGAGAGGCAGCAGGCATCCAACCATTTCAAGCTCCTCTCCAGACTGGTTTAAAAGCCAGCTGGGAGTTACAAAATCACGGTGCTCCAGCCTCTGGGGCTTTATGAAACCCACAAAGGAGTTGTGAAACTCAGGCTAAGGCCATGCCAGCCCACACCGCAGCAAGAGGCTTGTTATAAAGTCAAAACCACCAGCGGAAAAACGGGTACTTTCCCCTTTTGACATGAGAAAGTAACAAGCAAAACAGCCTTTCTCCAGGCCCCTCCATCCCTCAGCTACGCTGTGAGACCTGCACTGCTGCTTTACCTGCCTCCCTGGAAAAAAAGCCCAGTGGGGAGCACACCAGCCCCACGCCACAGGGGAGTCTCTCTGCTCCGGCACCCACCACCTCGTCAGACTCCTTTGTCCCCCACAGGAGCAGCCTGCCCAGATTCCAGGCCGGCAGAGCTGTGTGAAGCAGAGGAACAGAAAAGACCACATGGGGTTGCCTGGACTCCGACAGCAGCACTTGGGGCTTCCCAGCAGCTGAGTACACACTCACCAGGCTTGGCTTTGTTTCTTGAGAGCGTCGTGGACTCATCAAGCCAAGCGTGATGCTCCACAGATTAGCTCCTGGAAAAAAAATATTCCAGTGGGCACAGAGCATGAAAGGCCTGGGAGCCTCTTCCCTTCAAGTCATTGAGCAAACTTTCCAAACCACTGTTTCTTCAGGCTGAGAGCCAGCGGGGAAAATTACAATTGCAGAAGAAATTGTCTGAGAAAGTTATAAGGAGATGGAAAAAGGCAGGGGCAGACCAGAAGAGCCAGCCTGTGCTGCAGCCCCTCCAGCCCAAGGCTCAGCTTCAGGGAGGGATGGGACTTTTTCCCCCAGCTCAGTGCAGCACAGAGTTGTTGCCTCCACTTCCTGCAAGATCACATGCTGCATTTCTCCTCCCATAAATGCTTGGCAGTGGAAATTGGGATGTTCTGCCCGAGGCCATTTGTTGATGAAGGCTGCCAGGTGCCGGCAGCCCCAGCCGCAGAGCCAAGCACCGTGCCAGGGCAGATTTTCTCAAGGGAGAAGCAGCTGAGTCACAGCAGCCTCCGATCCGTTCCCACAAGCCCGGCTGCAAGAGACGCACGGGAGTTCACGGGGGACAGGAGCTCACACAGCGAGCTGGCAGGTTTGGTTTGCTTCTCTGCAAACCTCTCTAAGCCAGCGGAAAGCATCTCCCTGGCTCCGGATCTGTCGGCAGCGTGCCCTCGGGGAAGGGCTGGTGAGACTGCGGGAGGGCAGGGTCCTGACCTGCCTTTCAACCAGGCAGAGCTGCTTTGGGATGCTCCTGCAGCATGGGGGGAAACGCCAGCAGGCACTGGGAGTTCCATTAGAAAATGGAGTTTTGAAGCTCATTGTGGGTCTTGTCCCAGCTCTGGGGCAGGAGCAGGACAAAGGTGGCTGCAGGCAGGGAAGAGACAGAGGCATAGCTCCTCCATAGGAAAAGTGGCTTGCTGGGCTGGACGTGTACAGTTCCTCTGCCCGTCATCCCCGCTGCTCCCAGTAAAAGCAGGCAGGCTCCAGCCTGGCCAGGGAGCACAGGGGTGTCTCTCTCTGTTTCTGCAGGGGGGCACAGACCCCTCTGTTTTCCCCTGCATGGCAGGTCAGGTTCCTGCCACACACTGCCTAGAGCAGTAACACAAATACCTGGGGTTGCATGAGGGATGGTATAAGACTGACGGCTAATAAAAACTGCCCTTTTGGGTGAGCCAACCTGCAACCCCCAGAGCTGAAGCCAGGAAGGTGTTATGGCCTCCAGCATCCACCCTCTGGGCCAAGCCACCAGACAGGATCCATGTCCCCATGGCTTTACCTTTTTGCTCTCTGTGTCACTGTGCCCAAGCAACCTCTCTCCCAGCCCTGCCTCCTCCAGGGGGAGGATGATCAGTGGGCATCCTACCTCTCCTTCCCAGGCACCGAACCCCTACACTGCTGTCTCTGCCACCAAAGAAGAAACAAGCCCAGCAGTGCAGTAAATAACCCCCCCCCCACAGCAGAGCACTGGCAAGCAGAGCCGGGCACATCCATCACTCTCGCAGTTTTTCTTCAGCTCTGACACTTTGATAGGGGCGAGGGGGTGGGGAAGGAAAGTAGCTTCCAAAATTTATGAGCTAGGATTTAAAAATACAGTCTCCCAGAAGCACTGCAAAACCCAGAGATGGTGAAGGCGAGTGGCTTAGAAGTTACCTTTAGAAACAAATGCAAAAGCTGTGCCTGCCTTGGAAAGAGGGACTCGAGAGACCTGCACGGCTGATGTCACAAACCATGGCCCCACTGGGATCATTTTGCAAGTCACAGCTCTCCGTGCTGTGCATTACAAGTAAAGTGAAAGGTAGAGGTAACAAATGATGGGTTAAAATCCCTCCAGCCCAAACGGTAATGTCACCCTCAGTGCAGACAGGATTTGGACTGTCACCTTCAATCTCCCAGAGCTTCTCCACATCCCTGACCTTCCACTGGTGCATGCATAGCCAGCCTTCCAGCCCTTTTGGAAACAGATCCCCTTTATGCAAAGAAAAGAGCTTGTAGCTGTAAATTTAGCTGAAAACATCTCTGCCACACAGAATCACGTATCAAACAATAAAGCCAAATGAATGTCAGGAAGAGCAACCATAAAATTGGAGTCCTTGGTCTTTACAGATGGACTGTCCCTCAGCAGGGTGCTGCAGAACAAACAGCTGAAAAACGTTACCCAGTCATTAAAAACATCTAAAAGTAATTTAGCTTGAGTGACAATGATGCTCAAAGCAAGTTGTTTGTCTGCTGAGATAAAATGAGCTATTTCAAGCTTGCCTTTTGTTGTAGTTCTCTGTTGAAGTCGGAAAGGACTGAAAATCGCTGAGCTGACAGCCTTGCCAGCGGAGCCCTGGTGCTGTGGCAGTGCTGTGGGGAGCATCACCATGGGCTGCTCTGATCCCCCCTGCCATCACTCTCCCATATTCCCTGGAAGGATGCTCAGAATGGTCCGGGAAGATGGTCCCCGGGGCCACCACAGCATCTCTGCTGCATTACAGTGCCATTTATGATGATGGTTTTGCTATGGAAACATCTCCCTCCTAACAACAGATCTGTCAGCACGTGTCCCAAAAGCAGACCAGCATTCATTACATGGTAATTTTTGCTTCCCTGTGGTGGAGGCCAGGGACTTATCCTTCCCATGCTTTTCTTTTAAAAAAACCAACCAAAAAACAACAAAAACCCAACAAAACCGAACAACGCGAACAGCTGGGTTCACCCATCAGCAGCATGGCATGAGCCCAGGGTTCCTCTAAAATCTCCTCATAAGCGTATTTTTGGTGGGCTCTTTGGACACACAGAGCATTTCAAATGTCCAGTGTTAAATATTTTAGGTGAAACATAACTCTTCTAAGTGCAGCCAGCCCTACTCTGAAGCTTCAATTCAGTGAAATTTCCCAGCAGCCTTCAGGAATTGATTTGCTTCTTGCCGGTACCTTCTCTCTGTGCTGTTCAACTGAGTTAATGTATTCCAAAACCTGATTTTTTTTTTTCCTCCCCCTACATAATCAGATTTTTGGAGGCTGCAGTGAGATGCCTTACAAGCAGTTTTTGTCCTTAGGTGTTTTCTGAGCGGGCTGCATCCATCACCTCCTTGTGCTTTAGCACATCTCTGTACGAACGGCTCGTTCGAGAGTCAGCTGAATTCCTTTGATTCATGTCCCTGCATATCCATATAGCTAATTTACCTTTATTAAAAGAAAGGAAAAAAAAAAAAAAAAAAAAAGGAAAGAAGAGGAGCTATTAAGAAGGACAGTGTCAAGGCCAGCAGAGCAAGTGCCGGAGGGCTGGGTTAATGAGCTGCGTGGTTGCTGCTGTCCAAGTGCCCAGGCTGGCTGGAGCCAGGAGCTGCTGCCCCAGCAAGGCTGACTCAGTCCTTCACTGGGCAGACACAGGCTGCAGGGCCCTGCACCCCGCTTTGGAGTAGTCCCTATGCTTTGGGGTCCATGGTTAACCTCACTTGCTCCAGCCTCCTCCCTGGTATTTTCCAGAAGAGGGGCCCTGTATGTGTTCAGTTTGGGCCAAGCCCCCTGCTCAGCCCAAGCTGCATCCCTGTGCTTTGAGGAGAAGGTGAATCACGAATATGGATAAATGGATTTGCCCTCACATCTCACAGGAACAGCACTCTGTTCAGTCCCCTGGGCCAGACAAGGATGCTGCCCCCCGCTGCCTGTGCCAGCAAGGTCACTGAGCTGTGCCCTGGCAAGGACACTTCCAAGGAGAGGGAGCAGGGATTTGCAAGACGCTTGTCACAATCATTTTTTCTTGTCATTTCTGACCCTCAGGGTAGGAAGAACATCAGAGCACTGCAGGCACAAAACAACAAGCTTTGTAGGTCATATCAGCGTGTAAAGTACCATTAGGAACCACAGCACGAAGCATGAATAATACTTCCTTTATTCCATCATATACCTCAACGCCCTTTAAATAAATGCAAATGGTCTTTTGCGGACGGGGTTTGTACCAGACGCCGGCTCAGGGACTCAGGGCTGCAATGGAGCTGGAGCAGTAATTTTGCTCTCTCCCCTGACAAGTCAGTGTCCACAGCACTATCTGATAGGCTTAGTGACAGTCCAAGCCAACCCAGGCAAGAGAACACTGTGAATCTTCCTCGCAGAGATTTATGCTCTACCCATTAAACCAGAACCACAAAACACATGTCCTTCCACACTACCCTCCTCTCTCTGAAGGACACCAAGGCAGGAAAAAAACTTTGAAGGACTCCAAGCCTGGAAAGGGACCTTCAAGAGCCAATCACATCGTTTCTGAAAAGCCACCAACAGTCAGCCTCGACAGCTTAAATCCTAAAATCCTTTCAGCAAATGATGACCTCGATTACTAAAAATGATCAGATAGCGCAAAGGCAGAGAGGGAGGCACAGTGAGTCATCGCCCCCCAAGCACTTGGACTTCCTTTGGTCTCAGCCGGAACGGGGTGAGGTTGCCCCCAAGAGGCAAATCTGACACAGCAAGTAGAGAGGGAAAATGCTGAATTGTGCTCTAGAGGTACCACATAGGAAGGACTTTTTTTAAAAAAAAAATCTCCTCATCTGCTTTTATTTGTACTTCTCCCTAGCTGCAAACGTCTATGGACGGGGTGGGAGGGGAGAGGAAGGTCAGCTCTGGCATGTGGTTGGCTGCGTTCTGCTGGAGTTCCTGAACCACACAACTCGTTTTCCTAGTCTCACTCACAGGGTCATTAGAAAGATCAAAAAATGTCACTGATTTTTCTTCAGCCAAATGAAACATTTGATCCCGTACACCTCACTAGGCTCCTTCAGAGCAAGGGCTGGCACCACCTTCAACAGCAACTTGTCTCAGGAGTGGATGGAGAGACACAATGGTGGACACAATGGACTGTTTGGAAACTGAGACACGACATGAAATCCCTCAGCTGTTCATGTAAAGCATACAGACATTAACACCACACTGGACCAAATCCAAGCACCTTGCAGGGGGTGAAGGAACAGGACAGACATCTGGGAGATCTCCCCAGCACATGCTCCACCCTCCAGGGATCAGCAGCCTGAAGCTTTCTCAGCCAGGGAGAACTGCTTTCATTCCACAGACCCCCGCTGCATTTTTCTGCCATAAAATGCTCTTTGAACCTCTAAGCTTTTAGCATCCACAACATCCTGAGGCAAGCAGATCCCCAGCTCCTGTCTCCTTTTGTTTGCTTTGAGCTTTCTTGCTAATAAAAGAACTATGGAGTCTGAAGCCGTATTACGGAGCGCCATTGAATGGCTTCTCCTTATTTGCCCTTTTCCAGGCCACTTGATTGTTGAGCTCTCCATCTTACTTTCCAACATTACAACTATTTCAGAGAGATGCAGCCGACTTAGGGCCGCTACAATTTATTCCTGTCCTCTACACACACACAGAGACTCCCTCACAAAGGTCTAAACCTGCGACATAACCACGGATTTAACCATTCCTACAGCTGCTTTTCAAGAGGACACAGTTAAAACACCCAAGCACCCAGGGTACTCACTGCTCCTCGTGGGTCCCCCTGTCCTGCTCAGCCGGAGAGCATTCCTGCATCCCCAGCCCCTGCCGCAGCACCTCAGCTCACTGTCAGCTCCAAACTGGAAGCGTCATCTCCAAAATTACTGTTGCGCTGGCTCCTGCCAGACTCTTAATTAGAGGAAGGCTGACACAGTTTCTCAGCAAACGGCGTTCGCATACTGCGGGAAAAAACAGAATGAGGGCAAGAGGAAAAATGGGCTAATCAGAGAAAATCAGCTGGAGGGGAAAACGCGTTGTGTTGTGCAAACCTTACCATAACAATGCTGGAGCACAGAATACTGGGGGGAAAAAATGGGTTAGTACACGGGGGAGGCAGGCAGCGCTTCACAAAGGTGAAGGAGAGCTGATATGCAGTGCAGCAGCTCAGCATCCTCACCTGGCAGGCCTCTCCCCACAGCCTGGTTAGGGCAAAGGGGACACGCTCAGTTTCCAGCACGCAGATCAATGTGTCTGAGCCTGAGCCGTGCTGCCCGCGGACTCCACGGCTGCTCTGCATGATTTACACTGCCTTTATAAAAGCCCGCAGTGTGAATAAAGCACGAAACCGAATGCCTTGCCCCCCTCTCCCCACCACTGCCCCTGGCAGCTTGAAGCTATTGTTTTTTATTTCAGCTGCAGCCTGGCGGTCAGTCCAGAGAGGAAGGGGACCCTCTGCTCCTGCATCTGCTCCGAGAGCCAGGAGTTTCACCAAGCCTCGGGAGAAGAGAGCCTGAAACCCAGAGGCAAAGCCCCGGAGCCTGCGTGCCAAGCCCCAGCTCACAGCGCTCACTGCTCAGGTGAAGGACTCGCCCCGTAGCACAAAAGCAGCACAAATCCATTTACCCTTTCTGCTCCTCTCTGCGAGAGGGAACGAGCATCACTCACCCGGCTTCAGGCAGCTTCAGCCGCAAACGCAAACCCAAAGGGAAGCACTGGGTCAAGGGTGTGTGAAAATGGCCCCTTTATCCACCCCTACACACCATGCGGGCCAAACCTGCCTTGAAAAGCTTTCGGTTTCCCCCCAGGCTGATGGCAAAGGCACTTTGATGACAATGAAGGGAACAATTCCAGTGGAGTTTCCATCCCCTCCCCTGTGACCTCCCTACAGGGAACTGGGAGGTGGCAGGAAAGCTGAAGGAGGTGAAACATTAGCAGCATCTCACCACTCAGAGACAAGGGAGGCATTCAAAAAAGTACAACATATCCAAACGCCACTTAAAAGCAGCCTCAAAGTATAGGACTGGTTTTCTCCAAACAGATCAAAATATCAAGATGGAAGACGCAAATGTTTTCTTCTCTCAGCACCCAGCCTTGCTTTTGATACCAGATAAAATACTCCCTTTCAAATTCCTGACTGCAAAGGCGAGGAAGTGCGGGCTGAAAAAAGCATCAGTCAGGCAAAACGAAAAGCCTCTCTGCAAAGAGAAGCCCTTCGAGGAATTTGCTTTTCCTAGGATCCTTCCCACCAGCAGCCCACGCCATTCCCCAGCACTGAAAGCCCTTTTCAACACGTGATAAGAAGGGGCCCTGCCGGTAAAGCTGGCAAAATATCCACAAGGCAAAACATGAAGGTATTTCACAGCCTGGGGGGATCATGGGGAAAACGGCAATTAAAGGAATTCTGATAAGTTAAACCACAAGGAATAAGCTAAATCCACTAATGATTGTCTGACCTCTCTGGGCAGCTCTTTGGAGCTCCTCAGCAGCTGCTTAGGCTCCTACAAGCTCATCAAACCTCTTCCCTGCTCAAAGTCAGCCGGTCCCAAAAGCCTTTTCTCTCCTCCGGGATGCAAAAAGAAGCATTAATATGCCAGCTGCCCCTCTGGCAGAGGGTGGTGTTCCCCACTGGGGAATTTGGGCAAGAAGCAGTTCTCCAAAAGCTCCCAAACCCAAGGAATAGGACCCCAAAAAATTAGGAGGGTCATCTTCAGCAGAAACCTTTCTGTTTTGCTCTTCCCAATAAAACAAGAAGTCACACAACCACCACAAACCAGTGGAAGACAAACCAACAAAAAAACAAATCACAAACCCCAATTCAGGGATACTGGGCTATACATACAGTTCTCCTGGGAAAGAAAACAATCAGAAGACCAGTGTTAGTACTGCAGCTCCAGTAGTAATGCAGCTCCAGTATTCCTGCTAGTGACAGGATGAGCAGAGGAATCCAGCTGAATCTCCACAGCAGCACAGTCTGTTGCAGCCCCCGTGCCCAAATGTTGGCCCCAGGCATCCAGGACTGGTGCTGGACAGTGCTGAGCACAGACACCTCTCATGGAGACAGACCTAGTTTTCTGTGCTCAGAAAACCAGCACAGCAATTTTATTCTGAAACACTTGCCAGTTTCCCATATGTGAATCAACCCTCTCAGTATTAAGTCTTTTTCCACACTGAAATTGTACCTCTAAAATGCCTTTGCAGCAATCTAACCAGAACCTCCATCAGTAACAACAACACACTTCAGGTGTTCCAGTCACCTGCTTTTCCTAAAGACATTCTCAACTAAATCATTATCCTGGGGACTTCAGAGAGTTCCTGCAGCTGCTGCATCAATGAAATGTCCTACTGACCTTCAGCCAGACCTACCTGCACATCATTAATCACTTCTGAAATCTCCATCCATTACCAAGTTCCACAACAGGAACAGTGAGAATATGAGATGCACAAATAGTTTCACTGCCAGGTTTCTTCAACTTTAAAACCAGAAATGTTTGGGTTATTTTAAGCCATAGAGAGGCTTGTCAGAAAATTAAAAAAANAAAAAAAAAAAAAAAAAGGCAAGGAGCTACAAACATATATTTTATAACCAGACTTTAATTTTTTTCTGTTATTACTGCAATAAAGTGCACCTACTTCCACATGAAATGTGATCATCGGGCTCTTAATAAAACCAACATAGTATCAAAGATAGACCTCAAGTGCAAAATGCCTCTCTGAAGACATCCAAAGCAGTTAAGACCTTTAGTGTGCAACAACCTTTTCCAATGCATGCAAGTCCTGGCTGAGGGACAGCAAATGAGTTGGCAAAACACAAGGGCAGCAGGTTTGCTATTTCACTGCCAGGACCCTCTTGTAAAGACCCTGTAGTGATGCTTGGGAATCATCTCTGTAAGGGTTCTGATGAGCACCAATTCAACCCACACCTAGACTTCAGCACTTGAAGAATTACTCCTCAGCTACAAAACAGATGGAAGAGAAGTCCAGTCCAAGCAGGAGTGGGGGAAGAGGGAAAGTGCTGGAACAGGCATTGAGCATGAAAACACAGGACTGGCTGAGCTGAGAATGATTTCAAGACTGTCTCCATCCATAATGAGCTAATCAGCTGTGAACCCAAGAATTGTAACATGTGCCATAAGAATCAAATAGGACCTGTGGCCATTTGTTTTTTGTGAAACAGAGCCCATTTTGTCTGGGGGCATTTAACTCGAAAGGACTGTCTGGTTTTATTTTTTCATTGTTCTGTTAAATGAAAGTAAATATCAAAGTGGCTATTTCGTGTGGAAAAACCCTCAGCAGTTTCAACATGCTTTGAACTGCAGTACAAAAGCTGTTCATCTAAACTCCTCCCCTTTTCTTCTTCAAAATATACAGGCCAGCAATGTCAACTTTACACAGTAAGAAAATATATACACATTAAATACAGTAAACATTCCACATTTTTTTACCTTTATACAATATTAGTGAAAAAAATAAAAACATTAATAAAATTACATACAATATATTCAATAGAGTAAGCAGCTGTTATGAGAGGGAAGGCAGATGAGCTATCAAAGAGCAAAAGATGACATTGACATAACAATGTAACACTTGAAAGAAAAAACATTTAGTATGAATTTGCAAATCTAATAGATTTCCTCTAAGATGTGTCCATTCTATAGCAGTTCTTTTATATGTAATACACATAATTAAATTTGAAGGTTTTGTAGTTGGCAGGTTTTTTAAGCCTTATTTTACATTCTTATCGTAGAGAATTTAATACAAGACAGGGTAATCTACAAGAATTAAAACAGTATTATAAAACACACATGTTGATGTTATTAAAAATCTCTTTTATTATGGGAATCCCCATTGGTGCTTCTACTCAATAACTGAACTTTTTCTTCCTATTACATCCATTCTACAGACAAACCACAGTGTAAGATTTAAGTGATAGCATTTGTACAGAGAGCACAAAAGGAGATCACACCTTCCTCTGATTATTTCATAAACAGCTCCTGGAGCTTTGAGCACATATTGTCTGTGCAGCAGGACTTCACACCAAGGAATTCAGTCATCATATGGCTTTCACAGTCTTTACAAAGGTGAGCCAAATGCTGTTCTCTAATCTCCACTGAGATGACATTTTATTCTCCATTTAAAAAAAGTGCAGCTGCTGTATTTTGTATTTTTAAGAGACACTGGATGTTCATACCAATTCTGCTTTGCAGATTACCATGATTCAGCCCACATCTGAACCACTTCCTCACCTGCTCACAACAGGGGAGGTCAAACACTCCTCCTGAACTCACATTTCATGTCACAGGGTTCTTTCCCAGCCAACCTAAAACAATGCTTGCAGGTATGTGCTGGCAAGAAAATAAATACTGTTATCAAATAGGTCTTGTGATTAACAAGGGAAACAAGAAAACTTCCCTCAGCTCTCAATACAGTAAAATATTCCTAGCCAGTTCTGAAGGGCTGTAGGAACAGCTGGGTTTTTTTCAGTTGATCCACTTCAATTTTTCAGAAGTAGAGCACTTGGAGTAAAAAGCAATGTTAGTCAAATCAGATTCTCATGTGTCTAGAGCTTGTCTGAATCAAGCTGAAGTTCTAACTCAGGTGACTGATTTCTTCTGTTCCAAACAGGGTGAAGCTCCATTCATCTTACATCCTCCTTGATTTCAGTTTGTTATTTTCCCTTAACTAGGCGAGATTTCATGAATCTGGCTCCCAGAAGTCATGCAGTTTTCCCTAAAGAGTAAAAACAAATTAGTATACAAGTCAGAAATCCAGTGTCAGAAGAAATTAGTAGAGTAGGCTAAGTGCTTAGCTTGGGAGCACCACAATGTGCTGGAAAAAATCCCTGGAATTTTATTCTGAAACACTTGCCAGTTTCCCATATATGAATCAACCCCACACATCTCCAAAAAAACAATACTGAAAGAGCCACTTCATTATCAACTTTCATTAACTGCTAAGCAGATTCTGACAAGTCTTACATGTGTCACTCATTGCTCTAGAACATGAGATATCACACACACTACACACAGCTTTTTTTGCACATTGTTGGGAGCAATTAATAGTCTTTAAATGGTTAATTACACAGTTTTTAACTGGAATCAATACTAGGCATAATGTATAATTTAAATTTTATGTAAATGATACTCTACATTACTGGAAAGCTAAGCTTTTCCAAGAGAGATAGCTTTATGTTCCAAGACAGGACTCACAGGTGGTCTGATCACATTACAGCAGAAACCTTACAAGCCAAGGCAGGAAGAAAGAGCTCTGAACTTTGAGTATCAGTGGAAATTATCCACCTATTCTACCAAGGCCAGCTAGGTGTCACAAAGGCAAATATTTCTGAGACTTATCATGGCATTGTTTACTACTGCATACTTTTACAAACATGAGAGGCTTTGCCTAATTGTGGCATGAAATTTGACACATTCAAAGGGGGAGGAGTTGTTGCGAACCCTTAAACGTGTATGTGAACAAAGCCCTGGACTCGAAGTCTCAAAGCCACATGGTGCCAGACCACAGCAGGATGTGCCTCACTGCATTCCTGCCCCAATTTCCTTTTGGAAGCATCTGCTAATAGCTGTAATCAGAGACAGGCCCTGTGACTGACTCAAGACTGGGATTTCAGTGTATTACACACACCTTTACAAAAACAGAGCTTTTAACGATGGAGAGGAGATCCTGCTTTTATTGCAGCCAGCAAAATAAGAATTTTAATTAAAATCCATTCTAATACATAGAAGTGTATTCCACAACCATGCCATTTATATAGAAAAAGACAATCTCTTGAAAAGAATTTGCTATTTTCAAGTGCTAAAAACTGAATTAAATGCACCCCACAATGAGGGAAGAGAAATTAATTTCATTACAGTACCTGAGTGAGCCGAGTGGTTTGTATCACATCCTGCCATTTCCCATAAATCCTAGCAGCCAAGCCTTTTACCTGCAAATTCACACTGATTAATTTAGCCATTTTTGTTAAAAAACAGAAAATCATACCCAGTGTTCCCCCTCACAGCTTCAAACTCAAAAATAAACAGATAACCCAACATACAAGGTTTACTGGAAAGGAACAATTTTATTGTCACGAAGTATCATCACCTCAGCTTCAGATCCCTGGAACTCATGACTCTGGATTTAAAGTCATGCACTCCACAAACATTAGAGGCACATGACTCCTCAGGTTGAATGTTTGGAATCACCATGCAAACCTTTGGCCTTCAAATACCACCTCATCCCTGGGAAATGAGGTTTGTCACACAAGTCTGATTGTACCTAGAACAGGTGCAACTGTGGCCACAAAAGCCAGCAATGCAGCACTGGCTGCTTCTGAAGCAAATTCCTTGGGCATAAAACTGTGCTTTTTCATAACCAATCACAAGCAGGTGTTTAATCCAAGCCATTCACACTGAGGTTTGCTTCATATGCTGTGTTAAAACCCAGCACAGTGGCATCCTCTAGAAGTTACTGCAGTATTACACAAATGAAGCAATGGAGAAACCAGAGTAAGATTTCCCCTCGCAGTGCAAAGGCAAATAAAAAAAAAAAGTGAAAGCAACCAGAGATATAACACTCCAAGGCAAGGGCAATTAACTTGTTAAAAGGATCCATGCTCCACTAATCTGTCTGAGTAAGAAAAGAAGAATGTTTTTGAGAGGTAAGGAAGCACACAACTGCAAATGTCTGATTTAAAGCTGAAGAAGCCAAGGCTTTTCAAAGCTGGGGCTGGTGACTTTTCACTGAGCTGACTTGGTTTGTTACAACAGCATCCAAAGTATGAAGGTCACAAAATCAGGACTACCAGATGTAAGGCTCACAAGACAAAGCAAACAAAAGGCAGCTGTCCAAGATTGATGCTACATCATATACAGTTGGCTTAAATCCAAAGCATTTTTAATCAATTCATTCATTTGAAAAATAAAATGGAGACTCGTGCAAGACAGACAACTTTTTCAGACCTTTGTTTCCTGCCCTGCAGTAGGCTCTGCTCTTACAATTGGAGTCAGCTACCAGTGACTGCCACAAAGAGAAACAGAGCAACTCTGTGGGCCTAAACGTGGAGATGCCTGGCTAAAGGGGTAATCAGTCAAATTTCAGAGCTGATAAGAGTCCCATTGTTAGCATAAGGAGTATTTTCAGTGAATTAAAATGGGCATGTATTTATTACCATGCAAAGACACTATGCAGATAGAAAAAACAGGAAAAAACCCCAAGCCCATGAGGAACTCCTAGAATTTCCAGGGTTGAGATGAGGGAACAACATGCATCACAAACACTAAAAACCACCCCAAAACAAAACAGAGAAATCAAGTTTTGATTTAGATTTTAGAATTTAAGATTTTAAAATCTTACCTTAGACCGATAAAACATTCTTGCATCTTCCCTAATATCACCTTTTACGTGCTTATCTAAGGCACGACAAAGCTTCAGTAAGTGTTGCTAAATAAAGACAAAAGTGTACAGCTATTAAATCCTCCATGTCAAAACTACAGGCTTTATTCAAATATTATATCAATTTAAAAATTACATGCTTCAGTTTGAGTTTTTCTCAGAAATACACAGTTAAGAAAGGAGAAAGAAAACAAGATCACATGGCAAGATCCTCTATCTGTTGCTGGCATGCTCCTGATAAAGTAAGTCTAAGAGTTTTTAAAAGCAGCTTCAAAGCATAGCAGATACAAATTCTAAAGTTCCTACTAACTAATTTGCAAATCCTCTCTGCCTCCAATATAGCAAAGACAGTGCAGTGCCATTCACATCTTTTATCAGGAAAAAAGTTCTGAAGTTACAATAGCTGAAAATAACCTTTTCAGTAATGATGACTCAGGTAATTTCTTTTGTAGGAATTGGCTGAGCAGGTAAAATATATCCAAGGTTTTATGCGCTGATCTTTTATTTTCTCTAAATTTCTGATTACTTTAATAAAGCAGTTTTGCACTTCAGGATCTCCCAAGAATGACTCCCAAGGTCTTTCACATTCTGTTAACTTCTTCATACAATTCCTGTTTTCAATCTCTCACTGAACAGCTGCCAAGAGGCTCCACTCTGCAGAACAGGTGAGACATGCTGAAATTCTATTTATAAACATTTGCTGGTGTCTCAAGGCCACCACAATTTATCCCCTCTAACTGGAAGAGGGGCAGAAATGAAATAGTTAAGATTGATTTTGCACAAGTCTAGCCTGCACAATATTCAGCCATACCTCTCTTGCCACTTAATGGCTAACAGGACAGTGAATAATAAAATCTTTCTTCGTTAAGAAATTGAGACATTAAAAAAACAATTGAAAACACCAAGTTCTCCACAAATCTAAGTAACATACTGAGAAACCTAAGCATCCAAATGTAGTCAAACATTACTGGTTTATGTGTCTCAAACAGTTCCTGTGACAGATTTCTTAAAAGCCAAGAGTGATTCCACAGGGCAGAAGGTTTACACAGACACCTTGCAGCAAGCAACTGCCAGCAAATGATCACAGAAATCTGAATAGAAATACTGAAAGGCTAAGCAGACAGAATTACTCAGAAGATGTTCACATCACATGGCAAAAAGGAACTGCCACTACAGAGAAGAGCTACAGTCCTGCTTTCACTTAGTGCACTCCAGCACAGGAAACTGGAATGTGCTTGAAAATATTTTACTGGATATTTTTGAAGTGGTTTTCTCCTGGACTGAAAAATTTCAAACCTACTTCCAAAGTTTATACAATAATTTGACTTAGAATTTCTGTGTTAAGTTTATCTCCAGATACTTTCTGAGAAAGATTAACACAACAAATGTGTTAATTTTTCTGCTCTTTCACAGCCTTATGTCTGGAGGTAGCTCCATTCACAGAAACACAGAAGAGTTTTCTCTGCAGTAAAAAAACACACAGAGGTTCTTCTGCATTTACTTTGCCCAGAACAAAAGCTTCCCCCAGTGCTCTTCCATCACATGATAGTTATTACCAAAACAGACTAAATGTGCCTGATAAACAACATTTTAAAATCTAAAGGTCTAGCCACTAAAGTTACTTACCCTTTGACTAGAATTTACAACATCAAGGAAACTGGCTTCACTGACTAGATGGAGGAGGACATAGATTAGGTAGTATACCTGGAGAGAAATCAAAAGAGCTTTAGCAGTGACAGCACCATTCTTTTAACTCTTCACATCTAGCCACAGAACCATCTGTGCTGTCTGGAATGAATCCTCCGACAGCCAGGCCAACGGACAAGTGGATCAACTTATCTGCCTAAATAACTAATTTGAAACAGTATATTCACATATTAGAAACATTTTAAACCAGTATTACACTGTTTCAAATAACCTAAGTAACCCACGAAAATGTGGTTCTACTAACTGAAAATTAAATTCAGCAGTTGGCTTTATCTTCCCATCATCTACCTCCAGATCAAAACACTTGCTGACAGATTCCATGATAACCACTTAAATAACCAAACCAATATTCAATTTTTGGATGGATGGAAATAGTAAATCTTTTTAACACTTTTTTGAGAAAAGATATTGATAAAAGATTCACAAATATTTTTCTGAAGCCTGAAGGTGAAGGTTTGGCTCAGCACAAAACAGTTTTCACTGATTACATCAGAAGGGAGGGAAGATTGTCCTCTGATTACAGAAGCAGAGACTCAAGACTTCCCTGAGACTTGAGAAAATCTGACCACTTCCCTGTTTGTAAAACAACCCAATATAGGTTCCTCCATGACATGCTCTTTTCCTTCCTCCATGACTATAACCAAAATTAGAAATATTTTAAAGATGAACAGTAACAAAACAGTGTATTTACAGTTCCACATACACAACTGTTAAAAAGTAAAAGAAACATTCCCCAAATTGTATAAAATATATAATATTATATTTAAAATATAAAAATATGCATAAAAAACAAAAGCAAAAAAGCACTATTGGCTATATACCTCATGTTCTAGTTCTGCATGAACTTCATCATCTTTGTGCTCCTTCTGCCCCTTTCTCATCTCTCTCATCTTCTTCAGTAGATAAGAAGGTTTCATACACACCAAAAAGCGATGCAGAAGAAGCATCTACAGATACAAGCATTAACAAGTTGGACTGATTTACTAACAACAGAAAATTGGAAACAGAGTGCCACTACAATATTACTTATCCATTGGAAAAAGAACAGAAAGGGGATTTTTAATTTAAAAGGAAGTTTTCACGCTTTGAGTAATTTTTGACTACTCACAGACTTCAGTGTTTGTACACTTTCTCAATAAAAGATCAAGCCTATGAAAACAGTGTGTCTCCACATGATTACATAAGGAAGACTCAAAAAAGTGTAGACCTCTTTCCAATGTCTAAAACGAATGGTTAGGCATATAAACAAACACAAGCTGCAGAACATGCAGATTACACACACGTGCAAATACACTTTTAATACTAATCTAAACAGAAAATTATTAATTGGTCATTTGGGAAGGTTCTTGAACACAGGCTTACAATATTAAAACACAAAACACAAGCATACAATATTTATGTTTTCTAAACTTCCAAATTCTACAAAGACAACACATGTAAGCAGTACCTGCTTGTCACTGTCATCAGGTATTTCTACATGCTTTATATGAAGAAATTTTGCAATTATCACTAGGCTAAGGCGTCTTTTTACTTCCCTGAAAAACAATTAAAAAATTATTTCCCTTAGAATTTTTCAAACCCACAGTTTCTATAAAGTATGTGAGGTTATGCATGTCTTCCCTAGACATAAACTTGCTTGCAACTATTAAACTGGATTTTCTGAATACAGGTGCTATACCACTAAGTAGGCTAGTAAAACAGAAGTGCCCTTCATCTCATTGCAGCTCAGCTTCTGCACAAGTAAACAATGCTAGATACTTGTCTCCAAGCCTGAAGGTAATGACCTAACTAATTCTGCTCACTCAGTTACATCATAATTTACTAATTTCAAAGATACAGAACTCAGAATAATGCTTAGAAGCAGACATGAATCACCCAAAGAAAATTTAAATTTTGGTCACCCAGACAAGAATTAGAGTGATGAATGTCAGAACCTGAAGCTAAGGCTTCTTTTGGTACAGGGTACCAAGAATCCACAGCCCAGAAACTACATGAAAGATTTAACAACTCTTTCACAGCGGAGGTGATCAGGAAGCTATACATGCACACCAAGAATTGCACATACACCTGTAACATATGAGAAAACAAATCCCTTTTTTTTGAAGTGTCACTTTCCAGACTTTGAGCTTATACAAATACACCAGCTGTGAATGACCCTGAGTACTCGTGACACGACAGCGTCATTACCGTCCGCGCGCGATGCAGCTGGGCACGAGCTGAACAAGCCACAGGAGGTTATGGGGGTTACTGGAGAGCTCACTCACTGACAGGCACAGCTCAGGCATCTTCAAAAGAACAACAAAACATCCTGAAACTGAAGAAGGGCTGTTTGCTTTATTTGCAGAGGAGCACACACCTACTCCCTAGAAACACAGGCAGCATAATTGATGAAAGGAACTGATCTGCCAAGAGATGACGTACATTAAAAAATTCCTGCGCTGCACCAGGCGGTGAAATCTGCTAAACACAATTTCAAGCAGGGTAGTTGAGATCACAATGGTTTTAATCACATCTTACCAGCATACTGCAATAATTTCTTCATTCTTTCAGACTGCCATTTTAAATATACAGCTATTTTAGCACACATAATCTTAAGATAAACAAAGCCTTGTAGAAGAGGACAGGCAACTCAATGTCATGCAACAAAAACCCTCTCAGTATACCCACCCACTTCCTAAACCTCACACAAACACAAAGCTCTGAATTTTTCATATTATTATATGTACTGTTATTGAAAATTCTGCATTACATTTTCAGACAGTACTTTTCTGATATGTCAAAAAAGAAAAAATAAAGAAAACTTCAAAACAGAAGTTGCAATTTCACAAATCTACAAATCTAGTACAATAAATTTATGAAGTTACCTTTGTATCCCAGTCTTTTATATTCATCAGAAGCTTGAAAAAAAGGCACTGAAAATCTGTCAGAAAAGATTTTAACTGTTTCTCCAAGCTTATTTTAAATAGCAATATAAGCAGCAGCCATATTTCTTGGTCAGTATATCCATCGTGAATTATTGATGTACAGAAAACTAGAAACTTAAAAAGAAATACAAAGCATTAAAATATGGAATTATTTTAGCTTATTTTGAAGCATGATGAGAACTTAAGTTTTCCACACTCACATAAAAATGTACCTCAAATGATGCACTGTTTTGGCAACATTTGTCTACTAACATGTCCCCATTTCCCAGTAACACCACCCTTTTATTTTAACACCTGCTGGAGACTCATTTTTTTGAGCAATGGCAACATTGTCCAGACACTACTGGAGCAGGAAAGATCTTTCTTTACTACATAGATAATCCTCCTTTAATTGAAGGAAAGGCCAAAAGATTCTCTAAATACTCCAGTAATACTGAAAACTGGAATCAGTGGATAGTTTCTTCTATGGGAGGGAACCAAGATGTTCTATAAAGTGCCACAGCTGTGAAAGGGAGACAGGAAAACTCTGCAGCTGTGAGTGAAACCAATGGAAATCAAAAAACTGATGGTTGCAAAATGCCTGCAATAAACTCTGCTGAATGTGAAGCTGAAGTCTCAGGATAGCATCTACTCAAACACATGCTCAGGACTAGATTGCAACCCCTATCCTCCCTCCCAAAAGAAAACTCACACACAAAAAAAGAAACCCTATCCAGAAAAACCTTGGTGTTTTCTCACCTTAATCACATTAATTAAATTGTTTTCAAGTAGACTGGGGAACGCTGGACTGGAAATGGCTACGTCTCCTCTTGGCCATTGTTGACTCACTGTTACTTGCACCTGACTTCTAACAGAAGAAACACAATCTGAGCAAAAAATGAACAATTCAAAAGCCCACAAAGGCTTACTGACATCAAACCGAAGAAAAAAAAAATCCTGCATGTATAAAAATGCCTTCAAATCAAAATAATCCTCAGTCCCAGAGCATCTAACACACACAGCTCACTCAACTTGTAGCCAATTACTTTGCCCAGCTATTTAGCCAGTATTCCTGCAAACCTTCATCAGGAAGATGCAGGACATAGGACAATGCTCTGGTTTGCTGAATCCTTACCTAGAAGGCATTGTTTGAATTCCAGGGTTATTTATTCTTACTAAGACCTGAGCCAAGAACTTAAAGAGTATGGGAAAGGAAATAAAGAAGAAACTTCTGATTCTACATTCTAAGCAAAAAACTTGCTTTCACAGGATCTAGGCAAAAAACCTCAAAAGGAAAACACTTACAAAAGATCATGCTCGTTGAAGGGGGGTTGAAGATGTTGCAATGGAAAGAGAGATCTGAACCCAACACCCATATTGAGAAAAACAGCTGCTATATCAGCTATTGAAGGAATCCATGGTTTAAACCGCTCATCGCGGATGGAAGCTACAAATAAAAGACATGGAATGGGTTAGTTTAAATTTAGTTCTTAGCATTAGTTCCTTTTAAGGGAAACAAATAAGCTTAGCAGTTTGCATCAATTCTACCAGCTCTCATCTCAGAGGAGGCAGTACATTAAACAGTAAGCTTATTTTCAGAACAAGGAGGGAGGAAAAAAAGTCTAATACATTATTTTACACTAAGGAAACATCTTGCCTACATAACAGGTCAATTACTTTCAAGTTCCACCCATTTTCTGTCATGGTTCTCTTTCATAACAAACAGCAGAACAAGCAACAAGGCAATATTTTTGTCTAAGAGAACACATAAATTACTGCCTGTGTAGGCAAAGGTAAGAGGTCGTTATCACAGTGGGACTAGAAGAGAAGCTAAGTAAGATTTGAAAACAGGCAAGGTTTCTGGAACAGAAGTGATAAACAAGGAACTCCCAGCCTTAATTGTTTGAATGCTCATTCATTACCTTGAACTGTTCATTCAGAATCAAGCCTAATGCCAGCAAGGCATAAAATAAAGGAGGCTACATTCCCTCTGATATCAGCTCTGATTTCAAACAAGAATTAAAATACAGGGTACAATTTGGACAGGCCTGAGCAAATACTTCAAGAGAACCACATTACTTTAACAATGTTAACTGACAGTCTTAAATGAATGTCACTTTTGATGGATCTGAATGAAGACACGGGGAGCATACAAAGGAACTTGTAGTGGAGAAATATTTGAGTACAGACAAAGGAAGAAGACAAAACACAGAAGACATTAGCAGCATTGTGGGCTGAAGCAGATCCTTCAGTGTTTCTGTGCAGGTGTATGATTCACTTCATTTTTGTCATTTATCTGGAAAATAAATCATGAAGTGCTACATACTGGGAATGACAATGTGAAAAACATCTTGTAATCCTTAAGCTACAAATGTCCACATCATCCAAAGTAAAAGATGGAAAGGAGGGCAAACTTTTGAGCAGACTGAGCTTCTCTTCAGGTCAATTCTATTTGTGAAATACCAGGAGTGAGTTTAAAAGGCTCTGTACTGGATGCACTACTTGGGAGGTACGTGCCAGGACCACATATTGCAATGCAGGTTGCACACACTCAGTGAATGTCAGCCCCCAGCATTTCTGCATTACATTAGTAAAAATAGAGCCTAAATTCAAGCCAAAATCACCCAACAGAACTAGTGCCTTTTACTTCCTCACTAACACTTTTCTAAACTGAAAAGAGGAGAAGTGATTTCACTCAGGTGGTCAGTTTTCCATCCTTCAAATACTTACAGTTTTTTAGTGATAACTTCATCAATCTGTCTAAGATCTTGGTGGAAATACAGTGGTCATTATGAATAGACATCATCTGTGAAGAGAGAAGAAGCTATGCATCAAAAATCAAGCTGCATAATGGCATCAGTTTTCTTTTAATTAGAAAAAAAAACCCCAACACATCAAACCAGAACAAAAACAACACCAAACTTCCCAGAAGAGTAAAACAAGTAACAGATTAAAAAACAAACAAACAAAATAACCTAACCCCAAAGCCTCTCAAGCAAGATACACCAATGAGAACAGAATACTGTGAACATTGATTATTTCAAGCAGCGCAAAGATGATGTGAATACCGTAAAATTAATTATTTACAGTATCCAAATGCTGCAACCCCACCTTGGTTTATAAACAAGTTCTGAGGGTTAAGAGAATAGAAAGTATCACATACCCCTTTGGAACCCATCTGTATCTGTGATCAAATTGAGCTCCCTGAGCAGGAGTGAAGGCAACAGAGTTAACTACAGCCTTTTCCAGTCACAGACAAGTTGGACATATGCAATACTAAACCCAAACAATGAATTCTTAGTTTTTCACGTAACTCTTAACTACAAAAACATGACTATGAAGTACAGTTCAGGTTTCTTGGTTTTTTTGTCACTGGCCTGACAAAAACTTCTTTTTCTCCCCCAAGTGCTGGTCAGTTTTCTGCTCTGTAAGTGATCTCAATTGGCTCACACTCCTTCCTTATTAGTGGAACACCAGAGCTCACAGAAAGGGGGAAAGCAATTTTTTAACTGGCTGGAGGGAAGGACATGGAAGAGCAAAATGTTCTGCCTTTGGCAAATATAGAAAGCCAGTTAACAGACTAAAGCTGCAATTTCCCAGGTGTCCAGATTTTTTTTTTTTTTTGTTTCAGGTGCAGTTAGAATGTGGCAATTAATAACAGAATGGAGTCTGGAGGGAGGCATTTTTGTAACAGCACTGTGTAAATTCCTGGTGATTCAGACACTGAGACAGATATCTTGAAAGGAAAGGGTCACCACACTCCCTTTGAGAATGACTCCAGGCTTTTTCCTGAGCCATAAGGTACCTTTCCCAAATGAAAATTATCTGATAATGCTGGTATCACTGATGATTTAGAAGATAATATATGTAGAAAATGGTACTTTTGCACTTTTACATACTGCAGCATGTATTGTTTTTCTAAGAGTGAAAGGAAATAAGATTAGCATTTGCTCATGATTTGGCCCACAGCACCTCTCCTCATTTACTGTGTCCTTTTTCAATGCAGTAGCATATATGAACATGGACATGCAGCTTTGCATTCACTCAGAGTGTGGAGAAAAGGCTCTCAATTGTTTTACCCCTGGTGACAATCAAAGTATTTCAGATGGGAGAACAAATCAGAACCCGGGGGAAAAAATAATGTCTGATTTAAAAGTGGTTAATGGAACAGATTCACAAACTTCTTCAACTGGTATGGAAAAATATTACACATGCACAGAGTTATGATAACTGCATAAATAGCACAGACTTACCTGGAACAGCCATTTCAGAATTGATATGGGACACAATGTATCACGGTAAGCAGAACTTAGAATGCCATTAACAATTAAAAAAAGCTGCTGTGTTACACTAGAACTGTAAGAGAAAAATGGGGGCAAGGAAAGAGGATAAAAATTGATTAGTAGTTGCATCATCACTTTCACAAAAACTTAAGAACTTCCTCACCCCCCTCAGATCATCATCAACAGCAAAGGAAGATCTGAATATGCAAAACAGATTTTATTCTTATGCTATTACTGATAAAAAATGTCATAGTAATCAAGCCTTGATTTTTAATAGCAATCAACTTTACAAATGTCCTTTAGAACAAATATGTTTCTCTCTGTAAAGCCATACTACACAGTCTGGAAACATCTGCATTATTAGGGAATAATAGTTCAAACAAACATTGATTTACACTATTGTACTATGAACCACTATGTCTGACTAAACAGACAGCCTGCTGTGCTCAATGAGACTATTAAATAAGATTTTTAACTGTCCAATGACCTTTACCAACATTTTCAGAATAAGAAAGAAAAAAATATTGTTTTCAAAATTTTTTAAATTCCCTTTCAAATAAAGGCTCTGGAGGGCAAACTAATGCAATTAAAATCCCACAGCCTAATCCCACTGTGCAAATAGGAGCTGTTGGAATAACAGAAAGTGTGCCATTGCTATTACTGAATTACTGGAGCTTTAGTCACCGGGATGAGTTCAGCTGGTCAGAGCAGGGTGCTGGTAACACCAATTTCATGGGCTCAAATCCCACAAGGACCACTCCCTTAAGAGTTGGACTTGATGATCCTTGTGGGTCCCTTCCAATTCAGGATATTCTGTGATTCTTCTTTAGAAAGTTAGGGATGTCATAAGCAGCTGAATTAAAGATATCCAGTTTCCCACACACCCTTCTTTAGTCTCCTTTATTGTCTATCTACTAAATCAGGTAACTCTGTCGAGAGATCTGTGTCCTGACTCCTACATGTACCCTCTACCTGCCTCACTGGTAAGACCTCCATGTGCCAACAGGGCAGCCAGTCCCTGCCAGCTGTGCCAACTGGGCTGAATGCATAAGCAATTAAATCATAATTGCCTTCTGCAAAGGATGATCAATTTAATTCTCATTCCTCCAGTCACTGATTTACAAGATGCTTTTGAAGCTCATACCCTTGTGATCCTCAAAACATTAATAGAAAGGCCTGAAGCCAAAGGAGTGTATCACAAACACCACTTCCTCAAGAGATGAAAAGTCACTCTCCTCCTCTTCACACCCACAACTGCACATACACAAGTACATAAAATCTTTTAAGAGTAACTGAATTCTCTCAGTTCCTCCGATGCACCTTTGGAATAAAATATCAAACGAAATAACCAGAAATTTTTAGGATTTACACTTGTGGCATTAGCAAGTATTTGTCCAGCTATCTGTAGTGTGACAGCCTCATAAATACAGAGCAGAAACGCCTGTGGGTTATGGAGCAGTTGTTTATGTACACACAGACACGCTGGTGGCTCAGTGACTGAATCTAACAGATGTCAGAGATCCTGACCCTCTGCAATCCTCATTAGATGGAGCCCCAAGTGCCAGGCCCATCCAGGACAGAAGCCCCAAAAGTCTTTCAGCAGACATAACGTAACACTAGAAGGTCACAAATAGGTAACCACAAAGGTCTTTCAGTCTGCACATGGTTAAGCTTGTGTTCACTATAACATTTCACTTCTGCTTTTGTCTCCCACAAAGTGGTAAGGTTACCAACAATAGCCCAGTGTGGCTATCGTTGAAATATGGAAGAGGCCAGAACAGCTGTTTTTCCTCATGTCTCATTTAAGAGATTTTCCAAGAATTCCAGAGGAGGAAAGAAGGAAGCTTCAAATTACGATTTACTGTTCTGTAAAGCTGACCCAGAAAGGAAAATTCCAGGGAAAGGGAACCAGTCTTGCCTATTTACTAAGACAGAGCTCATTTGCATGCAAAGATTAAACAGTACCTTAAAACTGCTAAAAATAACAAGAAAACTGTACAAGTAAACACAGCAAAGTGAAGAGCATATTCTTACTTCACAAGCAGATATTCTATATGATTTTGAGGGACAAAGAGAAAATTCCTCAAGTCAAGGTTATGTTGAGTGAAGATTTTCCCAGCAGCCGATAAATCAAATAAATCTTCTCCAGGGTGTTTGTCAGGTATGACATAAGTTGCTACTGAAAATCTCTTTATAAATGCCCTGTAAAATTCAAAATTGCATTTATCAATTCAAGCACTGAGAAGCTATTTGCTGCTTGAGAAAGTTATTTGCAGGTCATGAACACAGTCTTATGTGAAAGCTGAATTGTTAGAATACAGCTGCACCCAAGGAAATCCACCCAACCCCAAAAGATTTTAATATGTTTCTCATTAAACATACTAACAATTGTTGGAAACAGAGAGAGACTAGAGGAAAACAAAGGCTAGAAAAGCAGAGATCAAGATTTCATTGGTTTTGGAGTTGCAAGGACCTGTGTTCTTCCAAGAGATCATCTCCACTGGCACTGTCCTCTTTTTCTCCATCTGAAGCATTGTCCTCTCTTTCTACGTCTTCCTGTAACTGTTTCACTATTTCCTCTAACCTGAAATAACAGCAGCAGCAGAGCATATCATCACCATTTCGTATTTACAACACAATCAACAAAATCCAAGCTCTGAATGTGAACCCTGGAGTCAGGAGCCATTTACATACAGCAAAACCATGTTTTGAGACATTGCATCAGTGTAAAACCCAAGCATCTTGCAATTCCAAGACACAGAGTGTTTCCCAAAACCTAATGAATTTCCAACAGCACAATCAATCACTGGTTTGTCAGACACTCAACCAACCTCTGATTAAGTTTTTGTAATTACACAAAACTTTTGATCTTGTGGCTGAGTGTTTACTTTTCTCTAAGCACCAAACAAGTATTTCATTTGTTAAACACCATTAGTTACAGGAGTATCTGCTACTCTATGGGCAGTCAGCCCATAGTTACCAGGGTCAAATTCTTTAATCAGAACATTTAATCACATAAGCAGTTAAACACATATACTCATCACCACCAGTTGCTATTAACACATAAACCACATTTCACTTCCTACCCAAAAGTTCTCTTGTAAGAATACTCATTAGTTCTGCTCACTGACCTGTGTAACTACTCAGACACCAATAGCCTGCAAAATTTGGCAACCAATACTGAGCTGCAAATGCCTTTGAAAAAACAAGTACAGTCAGTCTACATAAATATTTCTATTTCATGCCTGACCAGCAGCTGCTAGCTGGCTCAGTGACCTAAAGAGAAGGCCTCAGTAAATTTAGCCTGGCTCTTCAGGGGTAAACAGAGGTATCACAAATCATTCCTTGTTGCTTGGAAGGAGCCTGTCATTCAGCTTTTACCATTTAAGCAACACTTGTAGGTCCTGTCAGTTCAGTTGTATCTTGGTGGCATCAGCAGGCAAAGCTTAGCTTGCTGCTAATCAAACTCCATCAGTTCTGGGGAGACAAGGCAAATCCAAGCTGCTCCAGCACCAACCCGCATTTTTCAAACCAGCTTTAAGAAACAAACCTTCCAGATTCTTCTTTCTCCTTCAAGAGATGATCTAAGCTGTTCACATAGGACACCTTGCTTACAATAGGAGTCTTAGAAAGCTGTAAATTAAATAGTAAGACATTTAAAAAATACCATAAGCCATCAATTCATTATTAGACATTAATCAAAACAGAAACCTCTTCTAATTTTAATGATTTTCAGTAGCCAGCCCTTTATTCAGCTTGTAACAGATAACAGATTTGAAGACTTTTATGGCCATGATTCCATTCTTTGGACAAGCATAACTCTTCTGACACCACCCTGGTATTCAGTCATCTCTTAAATGTAACAAGCAGCATGTCTTTGTGTGGGAAATCTGCAAGACTCCTTAGCTTATTTTATATTTGGTTAATATCTGTCAGGTAACTGTTGAACAAATAGGGAATCAAAACTTTATTCCAATGTACACATATGCCTTTTCTTACAAGAGAAGAATGTGGATATATGCAAAAATCACAGTCATGGAAATGTTGGGACATTGCTTAACTGTTTTGTCTTACTTGGCAACTAATTATATCAGGAACAGGCCAGCCAAATGTTGTGGTCACACACATGTCCCACAAGCATTTGCTGCATGTGTTTATCAGGCTTAACCATTAATCAGGTAGTCATGTTGGCTGAGATTGTGAAATACATATGAAACCACACAAGTCTGATCCATAACACTCTTGATTACAGAATCATAAGAACAGATTAAATAATTATGGCTGCTCAACATCTGCCCATGGAGACGGTGACTCAGTCACCCAAATAAACCCTATCAGAGATGGAAAAGCATGAGGAGAGGGGAAGGCAGAAGAGAGGACAACAGTTTAGTAAGGGAAAGGCATAAGCAAGAAAAGAAAAAGCTATTCAAAGACAGTCACTCAGCACCTCTGACAAGCAGAAGGATGGCCAGCTACACTCTGTACAATGGCTACATGCCAGACCAAATCTCCCCACTTGGTTTTTTGATTGCTGAGCATGACATTATGTGGCATGGAATACATCCCCTTGGTCATCCAGGCTCTGTTTTCCAGGCTCTGTCCCCTCCCAGCTTTTTGCCTGCTCTATGGGGGCAGCATGGGAAGAAGACAAGGCCTTGAAGCTGTGCAAGTAGTGCTCCACAATAGGTAGAAGATTGATCTGTTATCAACACTGGTTTTGTCTGAAACACACAGCACCATAGAGCTGTTATAAAGAAAATTAATTCCAACCCAGCCAGGCTCAGTACAAAATCCCTTTGTTTAAATACAGCCATTTCCAACCTGTACCAACTGTCAGGAATGCCACACTGATACCCACTGCAGGACCTTCCCTATTAAAACATCATTTTACAATAAAACATCAAAATCACTACCTATTTGACAAACTCTTATTGAACAAATGAGCTAATTTTTAAAAACACAGACCAATTCATCACCATAATATCCAGTACACATAGATTCAAAGATGTCATCTATCCCTTGTGATCAGAAGTCATTCAGCTTTTTGAAATCCTAACATACTTCCAATTTCCATGAAATACAACCTCAAAACACCACACTTACACTCAGATCTCTGACAATCACAGACTGTGGCAAGGATATATGACTGGAGTCTAGCACAGAGATCTCTAAATGTCTACATCAATTTCTTCCAGTTAACTTCAGCTCATCAAAATCTTACCTGACTAGGAAAACAAAAACACTAGACTGCACACATTTTCTAAACGTAGCCTCATAACTTTGGGGGGGGGCTGGGGGGGAAGCAAAAAGAGAACTCCTAAAAACAACTACAAGGCATGGAACTAAATCAATCTGGCTGCACAAACCATCTTTCAGCCATTCCCAGGACAAGCAGAATAACAAGCACATCCCTGCTCCATCTATAACTGTACAGCAGCACAGGACTCTTAAGCAAAGTAAGCAGTTTTGCAGGCAAGTAATTCTGAATTATCATGCATTATGAATAAGGGAGAAAATAATATAAAAACACATGCTATCTCATTATACTCTGCTATAGCTTTAATGTGTAATGAGAATCAGCAAGAGGTGGCTGAGTGTTGGTACATTTTTGACTAAAATTAATGTGAAGTAACTATTACCAATCAGTCACACACATCCTGACTGAATGGGTACTAGAAGACTACAGGACATCCCAGCTGTCATTTGTTTATAAAACTGAGCTAAATAGCAGAAATTAGTTCTGTGGCACACCTGAACAAGTTGCTGTCTGTATGTGCCAGACTGAACAGGTGAGGTTGGAGGCAATTTGATTTTTGAGAATGAGATGTCTCCATTCACCTGGGCTTCTGTCTGTGTTTTGGTGGTATATACCTACTATATAAAATTTCATTCTCCTAAAATTTGAAATATGGAGTAATAACTTAGCACCCACTGGGCCCTGCACTGTGCTAAAAATCTATATTATTTTTCTTGCAAATAACATTTGTAAAAGAATACTTGAAAGAACGTGTTTTTCTGGTTTTTAGCCAACTTACATGAAGCTTTAGTAATGGAGTTACAGTGTCCTGAGAAACACTGTCAAAGGAGTCTTCCAGGGTTCTTGTCTGTGGTTTGACACTTGAACTAAGCATTTTTTGCAGTGGCATTAATGCTTCTTCTTCATCATCATCATCATCTAGAATAGATTCCAAAATGTCATCTTCACTCTCAGAGCTGCTTTGCCATTTTCTGCTCAGCTTGGACTTGTGTGTAAAGTTCCTTTTAACTTCCAGCTCTCCTGAGGGTTCTGAAGACTCGTGGCTGCTGTCCAGAAATGACTCTTCCAAAGGCAATGAAGGGGGAACACTTTTACCAGCCTCTGGGGACAGCCCAAGTTTCCCAGAGATTTCCATTCTACAGGAATCAGGAGTATTTTCAGAAATCTCATGGACTGTATTTGAAAAACTGTTGCTGGGTTGAATACTGTATCCTTTATTCCGTTCATGTCTTTCTGGTCTTCTATCTTGCTCTTTCCTAACATCCAATACCTGAGATAAGCCAGCAACCTGGAGAGGGGATTTCATGCCTTTTGTTTGTGTTAAGTGGTGGGGAGAAGGCAACACAGTACTTTTTTCCTGAGAAAAAGGAAGGGACTTTTCCAAGAAAAGGCATGAGTTAGCCAGCTGCAATTGATTCTCTTTGGTATCCACAACAGAAATGTGGTTATTTTTAGTAGGACTGTGAGCAGAATATGAAGATGACAAACCCACAGTGGAGTAATAATTTTTCTCCTTTTCATTGCTCGAGTTGAGGAATTCCTCTGAAAGAGCCAAATCATGTCTAGACAGGGCAGCAGGCTCCTTGAGTTGCAGAACATCATCGTGAGGAGACTTTAAAAAGATATTTTTTACAAAGCCGCACCTCCAATTTTTGCATTTTGATGATCTACTAAAAGCAGGGTCATTCACTTCTGATTGATCTGAACTATCTACATCCACACTCATGGCAGAGTGTTTTCTTTTCCCAGGAGAGTCTCTTGGTTTGGACAGCCCAAAGGACACCTTAAGGAAGTGTGAAGGAACAGCTGGGCTCTTTGGTGCACCAGAGGCCATCTCAGATGATGTCCTAAATGCATGTGGAGAAGATGCCTCATGTTCTAAAACCTGTGTTAGCCTTGGTTGAGATGGGTCATCTATGAAGTGTTGGAGGAAAAAATAAAACACCGATACAATGTTTAAAAAAACAAAATAGTAACAATAATTGGTTAAGAAAACAAACATTTAACAGCTTTCCATTTTAAAAACTAACTTCTGTTTTTAAACCAACTAGGATTAGAGCAGCAAAGAGTTTCCACAGCCATAGACCCCCTTTTTTTTTCTTTTTAAAGTTTATCTTCCTACTGACCTACCTCAAGCTTTTTAGATTCCATTCTACCACCCATAGAACAAAATTATGTGGTTAAAAAGGTCAAAAAGCAAATATCAGCTCAACTTTAGTGGTTGGTTCAACAAGAATATTCTTTCTGGATTAAGCTAAAAGGCACAGTTTATTAGCCACCACAGAAAATGTGGATTATCCAAAACACAAGAGAAACCATAAAAAAAATCTGGGATCAAAGTTTTAAGACAACTAAATATCACAAATTCTAATTAAGTTGCAATCAATGTGTTTTACACTAAAATCCTAAATTACTTTTAAAACTCTTCAAACCTGCCATGTATTAGAAATAAAATTGACTCTTCAGTAGCAATTATTGCTTTAGTAAAAGAAAATAGAAAACATAATTTCAATTTTAAAAAGCCATTAAAAATAAACATGAAGTGATGAATTTGATTAATTAGTTCTATATTAACAGCAATGCTCATACCTGAGGCAATCTCCCTTGAACCAAAAGGCATTATTTTTCTTATAGGACATCCATTTCCCTAAAAATAAAGACAGAGAGAGAAAAAAAAGTTAATTGTATACTTTTAAAAACCAATGTTGAACCTAGCACAGACATAGTTCCACACACCCCCAGGAACAAGTTAATGGACCTCATTTCAAGACAAATTTTAAACACAGCTGCAAAGATCTCTCCAGAACCCATATATTTTTTTCCTTCAGATTAAAAGTGACCTGTCATTAAATACTATATTTTTTAAAGGACCACTCCCATCTCTATCTAAATACTGTGGCTTAAATGCATAAATCTGAACTGCTCTTAACTGCAACTTCTAAACAACAGAAATTTGCCAGTCTGCTCCCTAAGCTACATTGTAAGAAAACACAAAATAAGACATTTAAGATAAATGCATCTTTTTCTACAAAATACAATTTCAAGTTACAATTTCTATTGCATTTCCATGCTTGCATGTAGCCCAGAATATCTCCCCTGCTTTTAAAACAGGATTTTTCACTGATTGTAAAATTATTAAGAACCAGCTTACCCAAGCATGACCTAAAACTTACAAAGGAATAGCAAAAGAACATAAACTTGAGTTACATTTGAAAAAGGCAGCACCAAGAATCTGAACTTGCCACGTAAAATTTTAAAAATCTAAAAATTTAAAAATTCATATGCACAACGGGTCAGTGATTTCCACCTTTAATAACTCTTTTAAAAACACCTGATACAAAACATTTGTTCCTTAGAATGGCTTTACAGGATGTGGCTTAGGTTGTTCAATTTCTGCTTCTCCCATTCCCTTTCTCTGCAGAGAGCTTCCAGTGACAACCTAAATGCAGAACCAGTAGGAGAGCAGGAGAGTGGGGCAATCTGGCTTGAGCACAGAGATGTGGTGTTCAGAGTGTCATTTTTCCAGCCCAGGCTTTTCAAATATCAGCTTCTGGAGGTGGAACCCATTTGTCAGAGTCTGAGCTGGAGTCTGTGAGATCCATCCAGTCATTCTCCTCCTCCCAACTATTTCCATAAGACAATGGTGCTCTCCTTAAACCCAGACACTTCTCTGTCTTGGCTAGGCAGTCTTTTCCTTTGTGGTCAAGGAATGCATCTGAGACCTTGCAGCAATGAGGAGTTCCTGAATCCCAACTTTTGGGTACAACAAACCCAGGGCCCTGCACACTGCCATTCTCTGACATGTTTGCACTGTCCTTGTCCTCAATTCTTTTCCAAAAGATACCTACCACAGGACTCATTTGGTGTTTGGTCTGGCATCTTTTTCTTCTGACCTTCTTTGGAGAAGATGAATTCCTTTCAAAACCTTCAGTGCATAAGACTGACAGTCCCATTCCTTCATCTTTTACATTTCCTTTGTCTGGTGAGGACAGCACAGTTCTGTCTTTATGGTATAGAAGAGAAAAGACCAATTATTCACAAAAACAATATTGTAAAAAAATCAAAAACAAATCAACAAACCTTATTATAGTGTATTACTTGATATTTTCTCTCTCTCTCACATGCAATCCAAAATTAATTAACTTCATCATCCAGTTTTGCTACTGTCATACAAAAAAATCACATGATCTATGATGCAGCTTCAGTTGTTACAAACAACCTGGCTAAAGCATGAGACAGAACTTGAAATAATAATTACATCACTATTTAAAGAAATTAATTTAAACAGGAAATTGATATTTTCAGTTACATTATTAGAAAAAAATTGAAATGTGCTCATTTTGACATATTTGGTAAGCTATACTCATTATGTTGCTGCTCCACTATGGAAAGAAATTGGACTACCATTCTGCATGCTTACATAATTAAAATTCAGATAAATGTCTTCCACTTAGAAAAAAACATATTTACCTTGACTTAAAACTGGCTTGAAGAACTCCGTAATCAACTGGTTTCTGAAGAGAAAACATAACTTTATAAAAGAACAATAACTAAATGCCCATTCAGTGAATTTTATATAATTAAGATACTGTAAATTATTTCTACAGATTTTCTTTAATGCCAGCAGTTTTTATTTCTGATAAATCAGAAAAAGGATCATCATCATCTTCACCTTCTAGCCTTCACTATGGCTAATGAAGTTAAACCTGTCAGCTTCCTCACTCAAACTGTTTTCTTTATAATCCCCATAAATCTTAACCACCCTTCCACCTTAAGCTAAACTGTCCTGAGTGGGACTGACCTCACCTGCACCCAGGCTTCTAGGTGAGATCTCACCAGCACATTATGTGATGACATTATGTATTTAACAACCTCCCCATGTCCACCATCACTCTGAGCTGCTAACTCAAGTTATCATCTCACCCAGCTTCCAACAGAGACAGCAGCCTACAGCCACCTACAAGGTAATTATTAGCTTGAAATCAGAGGTTTTTGCTCTGACAAGAACCAGTGGGACATGAGAACACCAGGGCATTCTCCACTGAAGAATATTGCTTCTACAAATGGGCAGATTGGCTGAACAACATGCACTTTGAACAACAAAATGCATCAGAATCTGGGAGCTTGGTATCTTCATCTTCCTCCACACAGCTTGCTAATGACTTCAGGGCTATACTGAGAGCCTGCTTTGGAAGTGTCTCAAAGTTCAAACAAAGTATTGATGTGAGAACAATTGTTCACGTTGTTGCAAGAACAGCAGAGGTTGGTTCCAAGTTTTGTTGTCTTTCTGTCCCTTCCAAGGCAAAGTTGCATTGTTATTGCCTGAGTGACAGAGATAACCAAGGCAAAACCTACCTACTCTGGAACCTAACCTAACATATACAACTATCCATACAAGACTGTGTCCCCAAAGACTCAGTAACCATTTTCGAAGTTTAGGCCAGAAGAACCCACTGCTCACTTGTACAAAATGAATTTTGATCTAAGTTTGAATCTTTCTTTAAGCTTGAAACCATCACTTTTGTATTTCCTGACACAGCTTTTGCATTGTTAGCACCTACAGAAATGTTTTACAATGTTTACAATGCACTCATACTTCTTTAATCAGGATATTGGCAAGCACTGATATTTGAAGATAATGTAACTCAGTGAAAAGTAACCTGCAATCAGAATCTGTGAGTGCACAAAACTGGGTTTGGCTTACCAAAGAAAGCAGAGGAACTACTTGTCAGAGACTGGCTGCCTCCAGCTTATCCCAGCTCAGTTTGACATAGGACAAAATATGTGTGTTCTTCCCACGTGCTACAGCAACAGTGTTAAATTTTTGACACGAGGCTCTCAACTGCATTAGACAGGTTTACTGGCACAAATCAGGTACCTGGTGGTAGTTTAAGCTGGTGCATCAAAAAAGGGACCACAAACAGAAATCCCTGGGCAATCTGAACTCTATACCCAGCAGTCCAGATCAATAGTGATTTTAGGGTCTGGGGTCTTGTCAGTCTTCATTGGTTCACTGTTTTGCTACCCAGTGGTGCTCTGTGGTCATATTCACACCCTCTTGGGCTGTTTCAGTTGGTTCTGTGATCCACATTGCAAATATAGTTGTTACTGTTCATGTACCACTATTTATGGGCTGTCCACTCCAGCTATTAATTTTAAAGTAATATTTAAGCCATTAACACTGTCTAGTCTAACAACTGTTAATGTTCAGGTTGTTAGCCCCAGGTTTTGCTGTAATCCATCTTTGACTTACCCAACAGAGCCTTGTAGTTCAAGTAAAGTTCAGCTTGCGGCCTAACAACTCTTGCTACTTACATCACTCAGTTACTTTCAAATAAGGAAAACTTCAGCACACAGGATCCCCGTATTTCAGCTCAGCAGAAGAACCAAAGACTTAAATGCATGTTTATCCACTGTTATAGCTGCTGACCGATTTGTTTTTCTGCCCTAGACCTCCTTGCACTCCACACTGGCCTCACCTGCTCACAGCAAAGCCCTCTCCACCTCGCATTCCTCAGGACACACCCGGTGCTTGCCTGGACTGCTCTCAAGCTGTGAAATCATCCCGTGCCCAGAGCTTTCCACACTGTATCCTTCCAAACCCTTCCTATTTTCCTAACTAAGCGACTGTGCTTCTTTCTTCCCTATAAAAGCCCCATCTGCACATGAAGCACTGCTGGCAGGCCACGTCTCATCTTCAGTTACCACCCAGACTCCTCTATGCACCAAAGTCTTGAAGAAAAACTGTGAGGGACAGAAATGTTAAAGGTCACTGACTCAAACAAGCAGTACTGCTGAGGCCCAGGTTTGCAGCCCCCAATGGAAGGGGAGGAGAGGGGTTTTGTGTGTGGTGTTGAAACCTCTGATCTGCCTAAGACAGTGTACACCCACCACCAGAGGATGACCAGGACAAAACAAGCTGGGGCTTGAGCCAGATAAGGGACAAAGCCAATAAGGCACAGACCCTGTGGAGGTGGGAAAATGCTTTTTATCACACCAATGTCCTCCCTCACACAACTGGCTCAGGTGTCAAACAACACCCCTCCACCCAGGGGAGGTATTGCGATATTCACACTTAGGCTGAAGGCATTTATCCCTTCTGATAAGGCATAATGTGAGAAAACATGATGTGAGAAACACCAGCCTAAGAGGGGATCACAAACCATCAAAGACCCCCGAAGTGCCCCCAGACTCATTTCTGGGGCCGTGCAACAGACAGTGCTAAATTCACCCTCTCCAAGGGATGAATGCCCTCTCCAACCTGGGCATTCCCAGTTGAACATCCATTAACCCACTGAACTCTACATTTTGGGGGCTTCCCACATCCCTGACTGATCAAGACTGCAAGTATCACTTTGACCAGCAGACAATCAAGTCTCATCACTGGATCCATGGTGGTGGTATCTCTGCCATCGACTCCTATCCTTGCTTTTTCTTTCTTTTCCTTATATATTTCCTTAAGTGGTATTTTTATACTTTTATATTGTCATATTACTAGAGATAATAACCAAAATGGCTACATACCTCATTTCCATTGCAACCAAATTACCTTAAAATAAACCCTATGTGTGCATATATATAAACACCAGGTATCCAGTGTTCTTTCTCTCTAATCTGCCCCAAGGAACCGATTAACAAGAACCTCAGTTACTCTGGCCTTGGGGGCAGCTTGTGACAAAGCCAAAACCAAAACCAAGGCCTTCTGCCATCTCTGTCCTTGTTTCCAAATGACTGCTTATGTCCTTCCCATATTGTTCTTTCTGCTGTCTTTTATTATAAATCCAAGAGCTTTGTAACAAATTTTCTGTTTATGCCATAATTATACAAAGCCTTGTACAAAACAACAGGGAATGAAGGCACTTCCCTTCTCCCTCAAGTTTAATTTGAATGAAGACATGGTGAGTGATTTGTCTTGGGCAGCTTGTTTGGAAGTGCTAATCCACCAATATTTTCTCCCTTGCGTTTGTAACTCTGCTTTTTGGAGGACAAGGGCTAGGAACTGTCCAGCCAAGGCTCTGTATTGTGTCTGAGACAAGGAAGTGTACTAGAAACTTCAGACAAAAGCAAAGGGTGGGGAAAAGAAAAAAATAAAGAATGCAATACAGTACAAGGAAGAACGTGAAAAAGAACTGGGCAGTCCAGCTTGCTTTTCACATACATGTGAAAGTACAAAGAGAAATGTGATTTTCTATGTGAATGGGGCCATAACTGTTCACAAACAGCTTCCAGGAGAATCTCCACCCTTTAGTAGAAGGTTACTGTGTTTCACTGTTTTGCTAACATGAAAATCACAGTTGTGATTAATGCATCTTTCTGAACCACAATACAGCTCTGTTAACACTTTTCAGCAATATATTTAAATTCAGCAAGACTTTTTATCCCAAATAAAAATTATCACACCGTATTTTGTGAAATCTCAGCTCGACTGAGACACCAGGGAGACCACTAAAAAGCCAAAAGAAAACACAGAACCCATAAATACATTATCTCACCCGACAAAAGAAAAAAGCTGCACAGCCAGGAGATGAACCTAACAGACCTTCCAGGCCTTTCAAAACTAAGGACACAGCCTGCATGGAAGAGGGAAGGAGAAAATACTTTAACTTGTCTTAAAAAACAACCCCCTGAGCATTTGGTAAAAGCAGTTAGTGTTTACAGCCACATTCATGGCTATCTCTGGCTGAATAAAAACTATCCTTTTAAAAAGCTGTACTGGAAACACTAGCAATAGCTCTGAGATAGCAAATTCCCATAACATAGGAATAAACTACAAAAAGCTACTATATCTTTGATGACATACAGTGTCTTGAAAAGCTCTGTAAAAGGAAAAAAATGTCACAATGCAACCAGCCAAAACAGAAACTCACATGGAAAACCTCAGTCTTCTAGAGAACTGCAACAAAACCGAAATTGCAGTTTCGTTTCACTTTCTTGGGCAAAAATTAAGATTGAAAAAGTGAATTTTACCCTGTCCCCTTCACTTAAATGACAGTGCCATCAAAACAGAGTATCTGAACAAAGTAAGGTGCTACTGAATAGCATAAGAAAATTATGACTTGTCTCATTCTGCAAGAAACCACACAGCAGCCTCTGAAAAACCTCAAATCTTCGGCAGAATTTGAATTTCTAGTTAGCAGACAAGTTTGTCAAGTCTGAAACCGCTGTCACTGACAGCCGGTGTTTTCCCTGGGCAGCGTCCCCCAGCACCGTTAGGCGCCGGTCCGGCCGGAGCGGGCTCGGAAGCGGAACCGACACCGCAAGCTCTCGGTTAGAGCCGAACCGCTGAAGCCGGGCTGGGCAACGCCAGGGCTGGGCGGGCACACGGGGGCGGCCCCGGGATTCCGCGGCATGTGCTGGAAACGCCAGCCAGAACTCAGCCGGCCGCTCCCTTCAGACTCCTGGCCCAACGAGCACCGGCACCACGTGCCGTTCCGGCGCGGAGGCCCCGGCCGGGCCCCTGGAGGGGAGGCTCCCGGTGACGCTCCCGGGGAGGTCCCGGTAGCCCCCGCCACCCGCCCTGGGCGGCGCGGCGCACGCCGGCAGCCGGGG
>VZRH01007414.1:924290-947582 GCA_013397555.1 Urocynchramus pylzowi
TTTTTTTAATGGATTCAGACGCTGATTGGCCGAGCGGCTGCAGCAGCTGCGCCTCCTATTGGTTTCGTTCCGCCGGGGGCGGGACCGGCAGCCGGATCGCGCCTGTGATTGGCTGCTGGGGAGCGCAAGGCGGGAGCGTCGTTCCGCGTCCGAGGGAGGAAGGGTTGTTTGGCGCCTTGGTCTCGCGCCGGTCCCCCGCCCGCGCTGCCGCTCTCTGATTGGTGCGCTCGGGGCTGGCCCCGCCCCCGGTGCCGGTGTCCCCCCGGTGTCCCCCCGGTGTCCCCCGGTGTCCCCCCGGTGTCCCGGGCGGGGCCAGGAGCGCCCTGCGGGCAGAGCGCCTCGGACCGCCACCGGGCTGCAGGCCGTGCGGCTTGCACCGCGCCGGGAAGGGGATCCAGGCTGCGCATCCATCTCTGAGCCGCGAGACAGAGCGGGGAGGCTGAGAGGTTGGGACGGGAGAAACTTTTCCAAACCCACCCCTAAACCCTGTGCCTGCCCGTCCTCAGCCTGCTGTGCAGGATTCTCTCTGTGCCGGCACTTCCACCGGAAAAGGCATCCCCAGTGGAATCCCGTGTCCTGCACCACCACCTGGCAACGTTTTGGACAAAATCTTGGCCTGGGCAACCTGAAGAATCAGACCTGCCAGCTTAGAGAATGCCAGTACTGCTATCTGTGATATTCTGTGTAAATTCGCATAATTAGTCTGTAAAAACTGGCAATATCAAAAAGTTGCTTTAGCAGTTCAAAGCAGGCACTGCATAGACACCAGATATTCCCTGTATGTATGTGTTGGGGTGTTTGTTGGAGGTTTTGTTAGCACTTTGCCTGAGAGGGGAGATGACCAATGCCACTGTTTTCTTGGTGTTTTTCTTGGACTCAGAAACGCCAGGAGACAGCTGAATCAATGAAAAGGAGTGACATACCCCACATCTCCTCTCACACACCAACTTAGGCTGGCCTAGGGAAAGGCTGCGAAGCAGAAGTAACAGTAACACAGAAATGGAAACACAGGAAGGACAAAATAAGAAAATGTTTTTTGAACACCTGAATATCTGAGTCTGCCCTGTGCTATGCACCCCACCCCCTTTCATCACGCCCATCCCTCAGTCTCTGTTTTTCAAAAGCTTTCAGCCATGTGATTCCTGATCTAAGAGATCAGAAATCAGAACTCAGCCTCAAAAGCATAAGACACTGGCTGCCATCACAACATGCACCTTGCTTCTTCCTTGCTTGAGCCCTCCTCCACAAAGCCTGCTCCCAGCTGCAAGCTCTCTGCCCCAGGGACCACCTTTGACTATTTTATTTTCTGTGTGACCACATGCTTCTAGACCCACTGTGCACAACACTGGAATAAATCCATGTTTATGCTGGGTGTAACTTCCTAGAGCAACAATTGAAGGACAGTTTGACTTGCCATCATATAGATCTGTTTGAAAAGACACTAGAGTATATATGAAGTACCATGAATAAAGTGTTAAAAGTTTCTTGCCCAGTGTTATCCAGGAATTCCAGAAATATTTTTATAACACATTGAAGGAGCAAATGATGAAATTGAAGTCCTATAAGCATTTGCTTTGTCTTTCAAGTTTAATACTTTAACCATGGAAAATGGCAATAGACATAGAGGCATTTCTACAGTTAAGTCACCTGGAGTCATAAAGAGTTTCCAAAAGACAACCAAGGATTTGGATACAGAGCAGCTTCAGCAGAATGTCCAATTCCAGCACTGGTGATGGCAAGGTGAAGCTGTTTGTCATGGGAAGTAAGGATGGAGTTCTGAAGTGGCAGAGCACTGTGAAACTCTTCTATAACTCTAAGTACAAGAATAAAAGCAAACACAAGCAGTGAGGCTGCAAAAGGAAGATTTTGCTAAGGAACCACAGGGGAGTGGCAGGTAAGAGCAAAGACTGGTATTGTCATAAGTTACCCCCTTGAGATTAAGTGTTGTAAATTGCTTTTTCCCTGATACAGGACCCAGTCTGTGTGGAGAAAGATCAACCAATATTTATTTATATTTATTTAATAAAAGGTATGCTTTTAAATATTAATAAAAATATTATTTTTATTAATATTTAAAAGCATACATTTTATTAAGTTGTTGTAGTCAACTTACTAATAGCAGATCATTGTCCAGACAGTAAATTCAGTTATTCTAACAAGAGTCACACACATGCCATCACTCATTGTCACCCAGTAGGGAAGGAAAAGCTGATCACAGTGATTTTCTCAGATACACACCTATCTGCCACTGGCTCCAAGGCCAATGCTCGGAAAGAGAAAGGAAATATTTAAAGATTTTCATTGTTTTTCCAGGGAGAACACAGATACTGAAAAAAGTTGTGGAACTGATGGAAGGGATAAAGCCCAGCCTCATGTGGAAGTGCTCTGATATAGGCAGCCATTATTCTTTGTGCTGCACCTGTAAAGGGGACTGCTGAGCACTATGCAGATTGAGGGTTTTTAAGTAGAAAAACACTTATTTTGAAACCAGAATAATAATGTTTTCTTTAGACTTAGGCTGGTTTCCTCTGCTGAATCATGTAGCTGAGCACAAAGCCAGGAGCATGGCAGCACCTCACACGAACAGGTCTGAGCCGAGCCTGTGTAAACCCATCAGGGTGATGAACTCTTCCAGGCACTGCCACACTCAGCTTCCTGCCCGGGGTTGCCTCAGCTGCTCTTTGTTCCCTTCATCACCAATTTGCTCTGTGGTTTCAGCACAGCCACAAATTACAGCAGAGTTCAGATACAGGCATTTATTTCTTGGCATTCCTGGTTTCCTTTCCTTCAGTCTTTCTGGAGAATCTCTCCCTTTCTCACTAATTCCCAGATGTTATCAGATCAGATACTCCCAGCTGTGCGTGGCAGGAACCAATTTACACCTCCTTTACCAAGCAAACCCTGATACCTTGACATGCAGCTCATGGAGCAGAAGACTAAGCTTTGCCTTAGGTAAACATCTGGAGAGAATATTTATGGTACCACTTTCAATTGCAATAACAGTTTCATCAGTGGAGAGGGTTTGTATCTCAAGGTTGTGAAGTATTTGTGTTTTTCAGAGCCTGCTTCTCCCAGGGAATTGTAATGTGGAACTCAACTAGCACACCAGTTCCTCTTTTTGACTGGACAAAAAGCTGGCAGCACTGCACTGATATGTCAAGGGGACACAGCGTGTAGAAAATACCTGTCTGTACATAATAATTCTACTACACTAATATACATTTACTAATCAGTACATAGCTTGCTCACTTTAACTAACACTGATGGTTCTCCTGACACACATACCCATTCCCACAGCCCTTTTCAAATCAGTCTTGGTCAGTTACATTCCATCTATTCTATTCCCTACCTTTTATTTATTCAAGTACTTCAAAGTTGTAAGTTCCAGGTCTCTCAGTACTTAAAGTTTCATTGGCAATAGCCATGTAACCACACACACAAAATTCCTTTGTCATGACTACAAGGAAAAGTCTGGTTTATAGCTTAAGCAAATTAAAAATGGAAATGGCCTTCACCTGTGGCTTCTTCAGCAGACATCCATGATGTTAACATTCCCCAAAGTGAATTCCTGTCCTTGATGCTCCCTTTCCAAGGAGGCTGTCTGGGTAAACTTCCTGTTAATCACTGATTGTTTCTGTAAAGATTAATCGTTCTTGACACAAAGGTCAAACACAAAAAGAAAAGATGAGGGACAATCCACTGCTAGCAGGCAAGGAAAAGGGCTTTCCTTCAGCAGTTTATCACTGTTTCTCTGGCCTTTTCTCCACAACATGAACATGTTGCTCTCTGCATAGTAAGCAACTAAAATTTTAGTTGGTAGGTACAGTTAGCTAACCAGGTTGCCAGACCTCTCTTATCTTCTTCCATTTACATTTAAGCTGTGACCAAGCTCCTTCAAAGATATTTCTTCTGCAAAGATTGAGGGAATTCCTGGATCAGCCTTAAATATTATAATTCCTTCACAATCAGAGTTCTGATGAAGCTAGGGACTGCTCAGCTTTCAGAATAATTAACAGGGAAATGCCTGCTGGGACAGGGGAATAAGAATCACAGCCTCCATCAGAGGTAAGCAGACAGGACGTGTGATGTCTGGCCAAAGTGAGGAAACACTGTTATATTTCAAAAGCTAGACATGCAATCACTCAGTAAACCCCCTTACACTGACTTTTTACTACTTTTAATCTAAGTTCCATGTCTGTGAGTGAACAAATGGAAGGCTATATATCAAAAGTGGCACACACTAGCAAATCTTCTTTAAAGGGCTTTTTATTTAATAACCAGATAGGCCTGCAGGACCAGCCAATTCACCTAGAAGCCAGGGAGCCACACAGCTGTAACTTCAGTGAGGAAAAGGCATCATCACAGCTTGGTGAAAGGGGAATAGGCTTTGTAAAAGCAGAAGAGAGCTAGATGTTAATAGGAAAAGGTGTTGCCCCCTTGAATAAGACCTATGGAGGAAGAAGCAAGATTCTTAGGGAGACAAATTCACTGCAATAACTTGGACTTCTTAAGTAAATTACATGCTGAAAATTGGTTCAAATCAGCTCAAAAACTAGACCTAGCATCATCAAGAGGAACCCAAAACATGGAACAAGGATTTGAAAGCCAGCATCACATCCTTAGTGTTATGCAAGCGGTCCTCATGAGTTTTGACACGTGTCCTGGAAACCACAAGCGTGAGGGTGTGAAAATGTGAGTAAAACATGTGACACTGAGTAAGGAAAATAAGTTCTCTTCAAACTAATCTTCTCTTTTCATTAAGAAACACTGAATCTTGTTACATTAATTTTTTACAGGCATAGGTCAGCAAGTGTAGCACACATCTCACCTGCCCAGAGCCTTGTGTGCCTTAGAACACCCTCCCAGTCTAGCACTCCAGGCAGCTCCCCCATCCTGGCCCATACCACATAGCAGGGATGAGTCCTAGCCTCTTCCTTGGATATCCAAAGCCAAATCACTGCTAGAAATGCACAAAACTGGACGGCACAGGGTGTTGGCCAGAACCATTTCAACTTAAAAAAGATCAAATATTGCTACAGCACACCACTAATTGCTCTCTTCTGAATTCCCTCGAGAAATTCACAGCTTTTTCGAAGAACAAAGTGCAAACCCTTTTACCATACTCTCACAGGAGCCCCACTACAGCAGAAATATCTGTCCCCATACCACAGAACAGACTTCTGTTCATGCAGGAGGAAGAGGGGGTTCTCCCTCACATACAGCTCAGATTTGATGTGACCTGCAGATCATTTCTGCCAGAGCTGTTGCTGAACAGTCACTCTCCATCTGACAGTCTCGCAGTGCATTGTGTTAACTCACTGCAATTCTCTGTGCCATTCACCAGTGCATTCCTGAGACCATTCCTCAAAACAACTTTTAACCCTGTCTCTGTGTTCCAGTGCTCACCATCCCTCCCAAATTCACAACAGTTTAACAAACATACTCCACAAACATAGTTTCAGGCCACTGTGTGGACTTTGGATGAAACACTGGAATGCCCTTGAACACTGGACAGGCTTCTGGAAAAAAAATTAAGCAATAAATCCTGCTCTTCTGGCAACATGCCCTCAGTAACTCACCTTAAGGACAAGTGAGCACAGGAGAGGTAGAGGTGGCCAGGAACTGGTGCAATTTAGGTGCACAAACTGGTGCAAAAAACTCTCAGGTCAGTTTTGCAGGCTACAAGTCAACACAGACAGGCACCTAAATGTACATGGCACATACACAAATAGGCAAATATACCTTGCCAAATTCTGCTCCACAGGGCCACACTGTTGGGGATTTCTGATCTTGTAGCTTGAAAGTGGTTTCAGGTGTACTTATGCCAGTTGGAGTCACACTTGATGGTGATTATGTGTAAAGACACTGTAGTGACCACATCACAGGGTAATCAGGCAGCAAAATGCAGCACTGCATTCGAAGAAATAAACCTGCTTTTTGCAAATGTTGGATTAGCAGAGCAAAGTGACAACTAAGTTAAATTGATAAATCAAATAGTAGAAGAACATAAGCACACAAATCTCAAGTGACACCTGTCAGAGAGAAAATTGACAAGAAATGTGGAGGCAACACTCTTTATGCCAATTATTCTCCCATTATTGAATACTATCACTAGATGTACATATATTCAGTATCTGCAACTTGGCTAAACAGGAGAGATGGTTCCCCCCTGCTCTACTTCATGTTTTCATCATTCTGAGCATTGCTAAAACAGGCTCTCTCCACTACAGCTTCCTGCTTCCAAGCAAACCTTCCAGAGTGACACTGCAGAACAACCCTGGCACACCCTTAGGCCTTTTTCTCAGTGTCTTACTTTTCACTTAATGATGAACTGTTGACTCTGGTATCTACATAAACACCCTGTGATGATCCAGAGGTCAAACCCTGAGCTAAGACAAACTGGCACACTTTTAAAATAAGCATTGGGAAATATGAGTGACCTTCCAAAACACCCACTGGCATTTTAATCCTTAGAAACTTCATTTGTAGGTACAAGGTCAGTATTTGCAAAAGGTTAGCTGAGTCTGATTATCTGAATATCATCTCTGATAAAGAAATGGTTTAGAGCTCAGCTATGCCTTTAATTTTATATTGTGCAACAGCCACAGTTTATAATTAACTTGTAATTATTAACATTAATTTATCTTGTTTATAAAAAAACCCCCAAAACTCTTTAAAAATCTGTTTTCATGTAATAGCCTAGAGGAAACTGAGGAGTTTTTAAATACACAAAACATGATGCAGCATAAACTCACCTAGAAAGCATTTCTTCTGCTAAAAGTATGGGATGGTAGAGTTGAGTCACACAAATCAGCAACAGCATAAAACCCCAGCCTTCTGCAAAACCAAGACAAATTGAAGAGATTTAATTACCATATCCCACATTCCAGAAAGAAAGAAGGTACTGTTCTAGAGGGCATTTTGATTTATTCCTGTTATCTATAACATAAACTAATGTTTAGCATCAGAAACCAGACAGACTGAAATGAAAAATAAGAAACAGGAAAAGAGTGGCAGTGGTTAACTAGTAGAACAAATTATCAGGGGAAATGTTGGTTTTCTCATTTCCCAATGTCTTCAGATCTGTCTTTTTTGGAAAAAAAATGTACTTTAGTTCAGCATAAATCAGTGGGCTGATGTCAAGAGAAACAGGAAGAAATTGCAAGGCCTGTGAAAGATGGGAGGTCACTCAGTGGGGTCTAATGGTCCCTGCCTGTTCTGCAGAGCTGAGCTCCAGAGCAGGAAATAAAGGATTTCTTTTGCATCTACGTGCACACACATCCTGCACCTGCAGGGTTCCCACAGGCAGCTGGTGTTTAGTCCCCCACAGGGTGTTCCCTGCTGACCACTGCACCCACACTGCTGCTTGTTCAGAGCCACATGCCAGCTCCTGGCACATGCAATTCCTTCAAGTTTTCTCATCCCAGGGCATGAAACAAATTCAGGTCCTTCTCCCTTCTGCTCCACTCACAAAACAGAACCTGGGTGTCCTCCACACATTATCTCTCTTTACAACCCCATTATCCCTTTTAGGACAGTACAAGTTTTATGTAGTTTCTTCTATACTCTAACAGTCAGATTAGACAAGGGACCCACAAGTACCTGTCACTTTTTGGGGCCTCACTTAGAACACCTCACTAAGAATGTTTCATTCAGCAGAAAAATACTGTCTTTGCCTCTTGTTTTCCTCTAGAGTCAGTAAGGTGCTTTAACAGAGCAAATCCTGACCAGTAACTCCCACACCCCTCTGATCACTCAGCTCCTGGGACAAAGTGACCAACAGGCAGCACAGCACACAGGCAACTTGGGAAAGGTCTGAACAGCCTTGTGACAAACCTGTGGTTTGTTTTCTGAATCCCAGGGTGCCTAACATCCACATTCCTCTACAGCCCCCATGTAGCAATCTTTCCAGCTCTGGTTAAGCTTCCATTATACCTGACTGTTATCAGTCTCTTTGGGATCACAGTATTTTTCAAGATGTCTAACAAAATACTCTCATCACAAAAATTGTTGAAACTTCATCCATTTCAATTATTGCATACAAATTTAGGCAACAAATCTGAGTTTTTACCTAGAAAAATCAAATGCCTTCTGTACTAAATGACAATTGTGTCTCATATCACTCCCATTACCTTTATATCTGCTAGCCCATCTCCCACAAAGTTTGCCATTGGGGAGGGATTTGTGTTTGCAGAATCTCTGCTCACCTCCTGGCCACCAGCACCAGTGTTGCTGAGTCAGTATGATCACTATGTCACAGGAAAACAGAGGTCAAGCACTTCTATAAAGCCACATCACAATTCATCTATCAAGCAGTAAAAAAATACCAGTCTTAAATATCTCCCACCTGACCCAGATACATTCTCCCTGGGCTCTCCCAGCAGGAGCAACTGGAGCAGGTTGATTTTTACCTCATCTCCCAAGCAAGTGCTGGCTTTTTCCTTCCTTATCTTTATGCTTTATCACTGCCCTGAGCAATACCTGCAGACATTCCCTCACCCCCACATATTCCTGCAGTTCTTTCTTCACACTCCATTTATATGAGACTTCTGGGGACAAAACCAGTCATTTTTTTTCCTTTTCCTCCCACCTTGGTGGTTATTACAAGGTAGGATGAGGCAGGGCTCAGCCTATGAGCTCATATGGAGACCATCTCTGACAAATGCCTTCCTTCCACACAATTTTCACCTTTGAGGACAGGGGATTTCCTTTATCCACCTCTGTCAGTGTACAAACACCTGCAGAGTGCATCAGTTCATGCTGTCCTGCTGTATACTTGAGGATAGCCCCTGTCTCTCACGAGGGACCTGAATATTTATCCTCGTGCTATTTACAAAACACATAAATTATAAAACACATAAATTATACATGTTTCTTTTCCAGATTAAGTATAGGTGGCCTATTGACTTTAGTGAAAACCAGTGTTCTATGCCCCACATTCATGTTACAGATGTCACACCATGCTTAAGAGCCCCTTAGCATCCCTACAAGCCACCAGCCCCAATGGAAAGTGGCTTGTGATGGCCAATGCACCCAGGGCATTTAACACAACAGCGGGCAGGACATCTCTAGCGAGCCCACAATTGATAATATATTTCAAGTTGTAAATATAAAGTGTTACAATAAACTTTTTAAAGAGAAGCAAGATGTTACAGTGCTGTGCAACTTGGTAGCAACTGCATGTGCTCCCTCTCTCAAAGGTCCTGTGAGGCACGGGCAGCTTTACAGGGGGTAACCAGTCTGCAACAACTCTTCCTTACACTTCCTTAGTGGCATTTCATTTCCCCTTCTGCATGCAATTCAATGGCAACAACATTTCCCCTTCCAGGCCCCTCCTCTTCTTTTTCACTGGGCTCTTACATAATTTTTTTTTTTTTGGTCACTTATCTGTTTCATGTTTTTTGATGGAATATACTCCCTAATCAACTTGTTTAAGTTTTTTCTCCCCTCATACAGCTCATCCAAGATTTCCTCCTTGGTCCAGTATTGCCAACATGTCCCTTGTGCAGATCTTTATCTGGGGTGGGAGGCAGTGATCTGCTCAATATTCCTGGCAATGGGTGAGCCAGCTTTTTGTGTTGTTCCAGGCAGATTTTAATTTTGAATCCTTTTCTGCACACCTCACAAATCCATCCCTCAGCAGGAATCCTTTCTGAATCCCTTTGTGCTGTGGGACATGTCAGGCAACACTGTCCATGTTTCACCTTTATCTTCCCACATTTGGCACACAAACACAAACTTTCTTTTCCCATGCTCAGTCAGTCGCAGGATCCATCCTGTCTGGTTCCCACAACATGGACATGATGGATTTTTGTCCAGGACCTTTGCCACCAGTGTGTCCTCCTGTGGGAGGTCAGAGGTGTCACCCAGGGCAAGTGACACAGGCAGTGAAGGAACGAGCACCACGGCCCCCAGAGGCAAGAGCCTCTGACCATCACTTCTCTTTCTTTTCCAGGCTGATGCTGATGCCCCTGATAACTCTGGAGTTTGGTATCTGGCACACCTGTGGATACCTGGCCAAACCTTCCCCCCAGGGGGAAGGATGGTAACCATCTCTGTCTGCCACCATGAGGGGTGGAGGGGGCCACAGGTGGCCTCAAAGCAGCAGGGATTTCTTGCAGGCCAACAAAACAGCCAGAAACAGGTAAGAAAAATAAAGCAGTGGACATTAGTGGTCACAAAAACACTGCTCCAAAATTACTGTGGATGACTCAGAGTAAGAGTACCTTCATTTTACACCTTTCCAGTGCTGCCAGGTTCCCTAGAAATCCATGTTAGGAGGGAACCTAGTGGATCACCCAGACCTGAGGCAGGATCAGCCATGCCTGCACCATCCCCAGCCACTCCTTACCTACACTAAACAACCCGAGGAGCCCACTGCTTCTGCAAAGGACACAGCTTTCCTGGGAATAAGGGCTCTGCTGGAGAAACTTTCAGGGGCTAAGGGAACTGCACAAGCTCATCACACACCCCCCAGCATCAAGCCTATGCACTACTTCTTTTCACCTTGCAAGTTTGCCCTGGCAGCAGCAGAGCTTGAGGAAAGCACAACTGAAATGAAGAAAAATCACTGCCTTGGCCATGTAGTGGCAAGCTGCGGTTCTTCAAAGTTATTTTCATCTCTCCCGGGTCACTGAGTCTGTCAGAAGTTAATCAGCATTTCCAGACCGGGCTGTGCAGTGTGAGAGAGACTCCTCTGGCAGCAAGGATGGGAGTGTGCAGCCCTCTAGTGCCCAGTGCCAGCCACGGTGCTGTCCCAGGGGCTGTGTCCCTGCAGGGCTGCACAGCTCTCCACCTCTGCCGTGAGGACCTTCACTCCTGAATCAGCTCCTGACAGCAGCAGGTCACAGGCTCTGCACCCTGAGACCCAGGCACATAAAAAAAAAAAAAAAAAAAAAAAAANGCTTTCAGCTGCCTTCAAGTACAGGGTCAGCCCAGAAGCTCTTTTCTCCTGTACCTTCTGCTGATCCAGCTCCTTCTAGCCATAAACCTTCCCTCAGCATGTAGGGCTGGCACATCTGCATCTCTACTGAAGGGTAGCATTCCCATCAGGTGGCATCAGGGCTGCAGCCCCTGTGCCAGGCCAGCCCTTCTCCACCCACACAGCAGCTGTCTCCACCCCTCCTTAGGGTCCCTGCTGGCTTTTAGGGATCTTCTCCTCTTGTATCCCTGCCTACCTCTACCTTCTGTGCCTGGCAACTGTCTGAAGACCCCAGAGTGCACCCCTGGGAGACACCCAGCTACTCCCCAGAACCACACCGAGCTGCTGGCTTTGCCTACCATGACCTTTATTTGCTGTCAGCTCCCCTCAGCCTGCTCTTGGCATCTCCCAGTGTTGGTCCTAATGATGCCCAGACCAAATGCTTTCCAGGTGTAATTGAATCCATCTTCCCTTTCTTTTTTCCCCAGGCAGACCTGGGGCCACAGCCCTGGGTGCTTGAAGGCCACATTTGTGGGGCAGTGGTTGCTCGGGCTGCCACAGCTGGAAGATAACACAGCTCTTGGCAGACACAAAGACCTTTCCTCACCTCCTTCATTTCACATAGCAGTAACATTTCTGTGTGTTCCTTTGTGCCGAGGGCTTGGTTTAGCTACCTGAGTATCTGCCCAGCAGTAGAGGACACCTGAGACAGCCCAGGGGGTTGGTGGAGATATCAGAGGAGCCCAGCAGGCCTGTGTGCTTCTGCAAGCCAGGTGGAGCACCCCAGGCCATCTCCGAGGGCTCTGGTCCCTTGGTTCAGGCAGATGTAGTAACCCCATCCTTGCTATTGCAAACCCATTTCCAGATCAATGCTTTCCTACTTTCACATCTAGAGAAAAGCATTTGTTGTCAAGTGCCACCTCTTCCCCACCAGCCAGGACATCTCCCTGGAAAACTGACTTGGGAGCTCCCCTGGGCTGGCCTGTGGGGAGCAGAGCACAGCTGCTGCCAGCTGTGATGGGTTTAGCCACCCGGATTCAACAGGCTGGGGTAGAAGCAGGTGCCTGTCCCAGGCCAGGGATCCCTGCAGAGCCAGCCCGGGCAGCTGTCCCCAGCACACCGGCCTGCTCCCCGTCAGGTGCTCTCCCAGCAGCTTTCACTTGCCCGGAAAGCTTAAAAAGGCCCAAGTTTGTTGTGTTTTTCTTTCCCGCACAGATGATTCACTGCACTCTTGTCTGTAAACAGTGGGTGGATCCCAGCTGGATTTCCGGGATAACACAGCACCGATTCCGGGCTCTGGGAGCAGCAGCTCCGCGCCTCCTTCTCCACATCCTCCCTGTCCACAAGTGCAGAGGCAAACCTGTGCTTCGCTCTCACCTGCAAAACGCGTGTGGAGCGTGGAGGGGAAAGGGAGCCCCAGTGTGCCCTGAGCCGGGTCACTGCTGCAGGCAGCTGCCGGGCAGCGGGCACCCCTCGCTGCCGGCTCCTTTGCCCCGAGCAGGGCGCAGCCCCCGGGCCGTGTCCTCAGAGCCGCCGGGGCTGGCTGAGGAGAGCCCCGCGCTGAGGGTGAGCTGCTCTCGCCTCCCACCGTGCCCTAGTTACAAGGCGAGAGCAGCGCTTGCGAAGAGAAGTGCTGGCAAAGCGCAAAATCTTTATTTAGTTTTTTTCCGAGGGACTTATTGCAAGGCTAGCTGAAAGGAATTACTTAGGGAAGGGCTGACGTTTCCCTTGGTATTCCTCATCGCGCATTTGTGGGCATGGAGCAGTGTGGGAACCAGCATGATGCTTGAAAGCTTCCCTTTACTTGTAACGCCGTCCCTCATCCAAAAAAACCCCGCAAAACTCCATCTCCTCTCAGATGAGACCTGGGGCAGGCAGGAACATCCCTGTCAGGAGGGCTGGTAGGGGCTGGGGCCACCTACCCGTTGTCCCAGCACATTGTCCCTTACTGCCTGTGCCCCAGCGCCGGGTGCTGCCGGGGGCTCTGGCAGCCCCGGGAAATGCCGGGATTGCCGGGATTTTAGCCGCTAGAGGGAGGAAGGGGAGGTTGGACATCACCGAGATGGTGCACAGAGCTCCAGCACCGTGCAAGGCACCTCAGATCCGGACACAGACACTGAGATCTCACCCTGAGGTACCTCCCTGAGCTGGGACCCATCCCGGGACCCATCCTGCTCTAGCCAAACACAGCACCTGACTCTGGCAAAGGCCTTTTCAAGCAGGGACACGACTTTGCACACCAGGGAAATTTAAACCTTGAGAAAATATCAACCTGGCTGCAGAGCATAGGGAGAAGCTCCCCCAAGATGATTCTGAAGAGAAATAAACACCGAGTTCTTAGAAACCATTTTGTGGCACTTTCATTCCTGGAGAAGCTTTTTCCACCCTGTGGCTTTCTGGGTGAATCCTCTGCCCCTGCCAGTTCCCACCACCAGTAGGTAACTCCAGCCCTGCAACCTTTCCCCCAGCCCCTCTTTCACCCCTGCCAAAAACTCGAGCTCCTGCAGGTGCTGGGTCAGCATTTGGGACGCTCCCAAACCTCCATCCTTCTTGCATGCTGCTCCTCTCCTACTCTAAATCCCTGGAGCAGACTGCCATCCCAAATCCTGACCATTTGCTAATGGAAAGCTGGGATGGGGGACCAGCCCCAGTCTGACTCGTTCAGGAGATGCTGAAAGGCAGCACCCATTTTGCCATTTCTGGGAAGAGGCTCAGCTTCCTTGCAGCCTCGCTTGCCTTCACTCTCGCTTCTGCTCACCAGCAGAGCTTCCCCCCACCCCCACCCTGGGAAAGCCTTCCTGCCTTCTGATGGAAACCTGCCAAAGCCTGCAGTGGATGCTGCCCAGCTTCTGGCTGAGTGTGACCGGCCAGGGAGGCTGTGTCCTGGGGAAAAGGATGTGGCCATTCCTGTAAGCCACCCCTGACACCCCACACAGAGGTAGTGGGAAGGGGTTCTGCTGGAATTTGTCCAGATGCAAATGCCTTCCAAAGAGTGACTCAGCCCTGTGGTTTTCCTCCCTTCCTTGCCAGCATATTTGATTCCCAAATTGCTTCAGGGCTGCTGGAAGGCAGGGCTGCTGTGCCAGCAACTGGTCGAGGGGGCACCCCTGCCTCCCCATGCCCTCATCTCTTCAGCCTTCCTCTATCTCCCAGACTTCTTCAGCCCCAGCTGAAGGTTTTGCTCCCTCTGCAAAGCTTCATGGAAAAAGGGAAGGCTGCCAGCATCCATGGATGAGGGTTGGAGAGGAAACAGGAACCTTGAGGGAAAAACATCCCAAGAAACTCCCTTTCTCCCTGTCCATGCTTCCACTGGGGCTGCCAGCACTGAGGTGACTGGTTTATGCTGGCAGAGCACACTTAGTAGGGAGCTGCATGGGGTGTGTGCTGCTTTCAGCATCTCTTTGGGGGCAGAAGGAGTTGCTCCAGAGAGGTAAATGCCACCTCTGGTGGTGTCACCTGTGAGCTGAACTTCTGTGCATTTCCCCTGTTCATTTCCATTCATGAAATCTCACCAGATTTCTATCCAGGTGGCCAGATGGCAGGAGGATGCAAAAATATGGCATAGGCTAAAAACAGACAGGCAGGTGGAGGGGGAGCCCAAGCTCAGAGCAGCACAGCCTGAGCAAAACCCTGGCTGCATACAAAAAGCCCTGCTGGGGAGAGAGGCAGAGCAAGTCCCTTTGGCAGGAAAATATCCACTGCTGGCCAGGCCTTTGCAGGGGGAGGTTTCTTGCAGGCTATCATTGATGGTTATAACCATGCCTGAGCTCCTCTGCAGCCATGCAAATGCTCAGTGCAAGGCCTGGAGGGCAGGAGTCCACAGCAGCATCCCCCAGGCTGTGAGGTGCAGGTGCATCTGCCAGGCCTGCAGGAGCAGCCCATCCCACAGGACACTCGGTGTGATGGAGGCTGCCCCTCGGCCCCTCCAGGCTCTGCCTGTGCAGCCAGGGCTGGCAACACAAACAAAGGGGCTGAGAACAGGCTGAGCACCAGCCAAGCTGCCTGACCTGCCACCCCAGCTCTGAGGCCCCTGGTGTGGCTTCTCAAACCTGGTTTTGAGGATCAGGCTCTGTGGACAAACCAAGGCTGCCCAGCTCTTTCAGCAAGGGCATCTCTGTCTTTGTGCTGTCAGGAGAAAAAGCACCTGCTGAGCCCAAGCTGTCCCTTAACACCACATCCTTCTTCCCAGGGGCAAGGCTGAAAGATGCAGTTTCCCTCATGTATGACATTTCTCAGAGGAGGAACAGGGGCTTGCAGGCAGTTTGCTGGCTGAGGGGAGAGGGAAAAGGAAAGGCACACAAGGGCCACTAAATCTCACAAAGCCTGACGTTTGTAAGTCTGGAGATGGACTGAGCCTCAGCTAAGGCTGAAGTGTGGAATTAGCTCAGTGTTAGACATCTGTGAGTCTGCACCTGAGAGAAACTGCCTGGGGAGGGACAGCAATTGCTGGCTGGGCATGACCCTGGATCTGGGCCCTACTGTGGGCTTCTCTACTAAGGGCCAAACAGTGGCTGCTGCCTCCAGCACCTCCAGCCCAGCTCTCTTGCTGTGCCCAGCCTGGGGCTGCAGCCTAGAGCAGCCTTGGCAGGAGATTGAATCTCCCAGGAGGAGACCCCCTCAGACAGCCATGAAAGCCCTGGTGCCACTCCAGCCCCAGAGGCAGTGGCTGCCACCGGGACACTCCCGAGGCTGCAGGCATTTCACTGATCCTCTTTCCAGTGTCCTGCCCCGGGGCAAGGAGCAGCTGCATCAGCTTTCATCCTAAACCCCACAGGGCTGTGGGGCTCAGGCACTCAGAAAGCACACATCAGCCCTTCCCTAGGGCTACTTTCTGCTTTCAGCAGTAACACTCTGAGGTGTTCTAATTGCTGGCTTATTTCTGAGCCCTAAACCACACCCTGGTCCTGCTGCATGGCTTTCTCTGCAGTCACAGGAGATCAAAGGTGGGGGATTTTAACCTAATTTCTTTGGATGGGTAAGAAAGGCCAGCTGCTGTCTTCCTTTGCCACTTCCTCAGAGCTAGAAGGTGGATTTTCTGTCCCCAGGGTGAAGTCCCAGCCTTGCAGGGGCAGTTCCCCAGCCTCCTCTCCCACAGGACGCCCCAACAAGGGCAAACCCCTCATGTCTAGCCATGCTCCCAGCACAGTGAGGCTGCAGGAAGCTCCCACTTCCCCCAGTAAATACCAAGCCATTGTCCTTCTGCAGGGGGCTGGGCCAGGCTGCTCCTCACTCACACCTGCTGCCTTTGGCTGAAGGAGACTGGGAGGGGTCTGGAGAAATGGGGACAAGGAACAGCATCGGGTCTCAGCTGTGCCAGTGTCATGGGGAAGGGAGGGGTCCTACGTGCTGCAGTGTGACTGACCCCAGAGACTGCTTCTGCTCTGCCCACCAGACCCACAAAAACTGGGATTCAGACAGTCACTCCTGCTCCCAGCACACTCTTCCTCCTCTTCCTTCCATGACCTGCATTGTGGGAGCTGGATAAGTTGTTCATCAGCAAACCTGTGCCCCATCCCCAATGGGCACATCAGTGTCACAGCCATGATGCTGCAGTGCTGCCTTGGAAGAACTGAGCAGGCAGCAAGGAAGGAGCAGGGAGATCTCCAGACCTGCAGTGTGGCACTGAGAGCTGCCAAAAGTGAGAGCTGTGGGGAGGCAGTGCTGGGTGCTGGAGGCTGTGTCATACTTGGGTGGGACTGCAGCAGGTGAGCAGGAGGGCAGCCCCCCCTTGAGAAATCCGGGATATTTCAGGTCATGGATCCACATGCCAAAGTTTCTGTCCAGCCCCTTGATGGAGCTAAGGGGCAGAGAGTGGCAGTCATGCAAAGTTGTGGTGTGCAGCCAAATCACCCCAACCACCTGAAAATACACTGCAAGGCCCTGAATTGCTGATGTTGCCTGCTTTAGAGACTTGCATTGATAAAACTGTGGCTCCAGCTCGGTCACCTCCATGAGCCAGAGCCTTCCAGATGCTTCCCACTCCAGAAACACCATGAGCCAGAGCCTTCCAGATGCTTCCCACTCCAGAAACACCATGGCAGCTCCCAAAAGACAAAACCACTCTGTAAATTTCATCTGAACCTGTGGGGCAGCTGTCGGGCCTGGGCAGGGTGGTGCAGGCAGCCGGGCACGTGAGGCATCTCGCCATCCCCCATCAATTGATTTGCCAGTTTATTTCTGGGTTGTTCACTGTGGCACAGAAGGAGCAGTGGTGCTCACCCAACTATCAGCTCAGTGCCACAGCCAGTGCTAGGGCCCCAGATTTTAATTTCCAGACTGCTGGCAGAGGGGAACCCCGGGGGACCTGACGTCACTTCTGAGCAAAAACAATGGTTGTGTGTTTGGTGGCACTGACAGAATGCTGGAGAATGGGACTTTAAGAAGAAGGAGTTCCCACCAGAAACATGTGCTAACTCACCAGAGCTGGCAGTAGCTAGTAGGGGCTTTGTGTCCCAGGGAACATCATCTATCAGTGTCCCCAGGGAGGGCAGCCAGCTCCCTGTGGTGCCAATGGGCATGCCACTGGATGAAACACTGGCTGCAGAATGGAATGCTGGCTGGCACATTCCCAGGCTCTTGGCAGCACCTGCTGCTGGCAGGGCTCTGTGGGCTGAGGATGGACACAGCTCATCACAGGTGTCAGTGATGTGTATGTGACCCCAGCTCTGGCACTGTCCCCACTTGCAGAGGCACTGCGTTAAAGGAGGAACTGGATGGGCTTTGGTGCGGCGAGGCCAAGGTACGTCTGAGTCCCGGCAGGATTTTCACTCCCAAAGGAGGAGGCTGAGCTGGCCAGTCAGCCACCCTTGAGCTTGTGCCAGGGAGGCAGCACTCAGGTGCCCTCTCCACTCGGCCCGGGAGGAAAGTCTGCCTAACCCAAGAGGGTAGTGAGTGCTGGGCCACGGACACAAGGCACTCCCAGCCACGCTGCAATTTCCCGGGAAAGCGGCCCCCTCTGGCATCCGCCCCTTCCCGGGAAGGAGAGGCTGCTGGGGGCCGTGGCCCTGGCACGGGGATGCCGGTTGCTCCCTCCCACGGCTTCCCCTTTTCTCAGAAAGCCTGGAAACCAAAGGTGAAAGAAGTGGGTGGAAACTCTGCGCTGCCGTCCAGGAAGAGAAGCGAGTGAGTAAGTCGGCTGCAATATTTAACAGTGCCTCCGGCCCCGCCGCCCGCAGACCCGCCTCGACGGGAGCCGGAGCGTCGGGTGAGTGCCGGGGTCAGGGGAGGGTCTGCGCCGGAGCGGGGGACCGCCGTGGCTGGGATGAGGGATTCCTCGGCTGCTGCTGCCCCCAGGGAGGCGCAGCCCGGGCGCTGCAGAGGGCGGCTCTGCCCGTGCCGAGCAGCGGGGACGCGGGGCCGCCTCCCGGTTGATGGCAGCGCACCCGCCCGCGGCTGCGGGGAGCGGGACAGGAGGTGTCGGACGCCGTGTGTGTGCACGAGCATCTTCACTTCTATCCGCGGCTCTTTTGGTAACCTGCAAAACCGGACTCGTGTTTCTCATGCTTTAAACGGCGGGGGGCATGTTCCCGGGCAGACAAAGTGAAACTCCCTGGAATAACGCTGCAGCCACCATGTCACAGCCGTGCCGGAGGCTGTGCAGCGCCCACAGGACTCCGCTGCTCGGGCCTAGGCACGTCCTAGCTAATCAGTAACTCCCGGGATAATTAGCTGGAAATGCCAAAAGGAGGGCGCTGCTGCTTTTTTTTAAAGACATAAAGCAAGAAATCATTAACCTCTGAGCGCTGGAGCTGCCTGGGAGTCACGTCCCCTCTGGAGCAGTGGCTTGTGCTTTGTGTCCCCCAGGAGCGAGGGAGAGGGCAGCGCCCCAGCTGTGCCACGGACCCGCAGGAGGGAGGGAGGGAGTGGAGAGCCAAAGGCAGAAAGAGCCCAGCGCCTCTGGCAGCTCAGCGCTGAAGCGCTGCGGCGCAGCTCTCCAGTAGCAGGGCTGGCCAGGAGCGAGCTTCTGCTCCTCTGTGCCCTCCCATCGCCTCCAGCGGGGCTCGCCATGGGGAAATCTGCTCATGTGGCCATTTCTGCTGTGCTCCACAGAGAAAGCCCCGCAGCAGCAGTATCTTCCTGGGCACCTGATTGTCTGCAGTATCTATTGACTCACCATTGTTTTGGGCTGAGGTCAGGAGCCTTGAGGAGTTCTCAACATTTGGCCAAGGGCTCCAGCTCCAGGATCAGGGAGGCAGGTTGCAGTGGGGTGATGAAACCCCCACCTGCAAAGGTGGCAGCTGGCCTGATGCAATTCCCCCCGGGGCTGAGCTGGGGCAATGGTCACCCCACAGTGCAGTGCTGCAGCCTGACCCTGACACAGCCTCCAGAAAACACAGGGTCAGCCCAGGGCAGGGCACCTTCACACCAACTAAATACCCATCTCTGAGGTGGCTCCCACATCTCCATTCATTCCTTCCAGGTATTACCTGGCACCCTGCTCCAGTGCAGATCCCCAAGAGTCTTGGGATAATCCCAAATACACAGGGCCAAATCCAGCCCTGGCCCTGCCTGGGTGAAGGAATACAGGACAAAGCTGGGTCAGGAAAACCAAGGAGCAAAAGCAGAGCATGTGGTGTGCTGTGGATGCCATGCCATGGGCATGTTGCTTACAGGAGCAGCCAGGAATTAAATCAGAATTTGAGCTTGTCTGAGTTTGAATTTGAATAATTTCTTTCCCAGCTCATCCCTCATGGATTTTCCATTGCACTTGGATCAAACTGTTTCTGGTGTGTTTTGGCAATGGGGTGCCCCAGTCCCAGCACCACAGGTAGGATGCCAAAAGTATCATGCTGGAGCTGTCCCTGCCCCACGCTGGGGAGGGAGGGCACAGGGCATGGGGCTGCTGGGCTCTCCAGCTCAGCCCCAGCACCTACATCCCCTCCCTGGGCCATGCTGCAAGGGAAGGAGGACCATCAGGGATGGCTTGTTGGTGTTGACCCCCATCCTGCTCACCTGCCTGTCTGCTTGAAACCCTTCTCCTTTCTTTGCAAATCAGCCCATGGAGGAAGATGAGGAGGAAGGCTTTTCCTTGGCCTACACCTTTCAGTTTTTAGAGCAGCAGAAGGATGAGGGCAGATGGATGGCACTTTGAATAGCAGACATCCATCAATAATGTGAGGTAAATGCCTCAGAGGAGAGTTTTACATCTTAAAAAATGAAATACAAAGGCTTTCCATGCACTCAAATAGCCAGGAACTGCAGGGTAACCCCGCCATGAGCATGAGATAGACAACAAGCAGCCCCAAAGCATCCCAGCCCTACCAACCACTTCAGGCTGGCAGGTGCTTCCATGTGGCTGCAATGTCTCTGGCAGGCTGCCTTCCTGCCCCCTCGATTGCACAGGTGGCTGCCTGCAGAGCAAGGGGAGGAGGAAGATCAGAGTTTGAGGAGCTCAGAGCTATTGAAAACTCCCTGCCAAGTCATAATGGTCTGAAAACCAGCACAGTGCACAGCTGGGTCCCTGAGCTGCCTCTCTGACCCTGACCACCTGCTGCAGGGTGGGGACCCTGGTGTAAGCTCTGCTGTACCCCACCTCCCTCCACTGCTGTCCCTCCAGGCAGCCCCTGTGGTACTGCTGCACGTGGTCCCTGGGATACACCAGAGCTGGCACTTTCAGCCTGGGATTCCTCAGCTTTTGCAACAGAGTTTGGCTGCTTTGCTACGTGCATCAGGATGGTGAGTTCATGCTGCCCCAGCTGAACTGTAATTCCCAGCGGAGGGATTAGAATAGAGCCCGGGGCCAGCAGTTGAGCAATCCCGGAGTTCACTGCTCGTGCAACAGTTGCTCAGTGCTTCCCCCACTGAAATCCGTGCCCGTGCTCCAAAGGGGTGTGTGTCATTTCCCGTCTCTTCTGCTGACATACAGGCAAAGGGTTGGAATCCTATCCCTGTGCTTACTTCTGCCTGAGCCACTGTCATCACGACTGTGCCAAACTATTGCTGAGCCAAGGAAAAGCTTTTCAGCCATTAGCTCAGTCCCCAGGTTTGAAAGTGAGCATCTGCTGAGGGGTGAGGCAGCATTGGCAGCTCTGTGGGTGCTTAGGGGGAATCCCTGTGTGTCCCCCAAGTCTGCCCCTCCATGCATGTGAGCTTTGCAGCCCAAACCAGAGGGTGGGGGCAGTGGGCAGCAAAGGGCATGTGTATAGTTGTGGGGTGCACCAGCAAGTCCCAGGTTAACCCAGATGGAGACCAATCCCTCCCTGAATCTACTCTCTAAGCTATCTGGAAAAGGCCTTTCACTCTTCACTTTACACAGAATTACCCTGTGTCCCTTCCCACTTCCAAATGGGCAGAAAGCCCCTGAACCTCATGGTCCACCCATGGTAGCACCTGCTGCACAAACCATTCCCCTCAGCTGACACCTCCCCGTTTAAGGGTTTCCTGTGCATTGGCTTCAGTATGAATGGAGCAAAGGGTCAGTGCCTGGGAGTGCTGGGCTGCTCCTGCAGGACTGAGCATCCCCCTGGCACAGCTTGCCCCTTTTCAGACACACACACTGAGAAAGAGCAGTTTAGACCAAAGGATGTGTGACACCTGCTCACAGAGCAAATACATAGGGAGATTCTCAATACACCTGCCAATACCAGCCCTAGGTGGGAGAAATGGTGTTTCTCTTACAACTCTAGCAGGTTTGCAGAGCTCAGGGCTGACCTGAAACTTTGCAGTGACTCCAAACAGCATATGTTGAAGCAGTGGAAAAAAAAAGAGCCAGCCAACTTGAGCAAAGTTTCCAAAGAAAGCTGTGTCTGTCTGGGCTGCTTCTGGGGTGAGAGGTGCCAGAGTCTTCTCCCTGTGGCAGCTCCCAGTTGCAAAAATCTGTGTCAGCTCAGTGCCTGCCCTGTGTCAAAGACATGATGAGCTCTTTGCTATTTTTTCCCCCCTTGCAGATGGAGACACAGCTGGCTGGAGCCAGGGGAAGCTGACTCGCACTGGCTGCTTGGCTCTGAGAACTGAATTCCATAGGCGTTAAAGCCTCCAAAATGCCCTATGGATTCAGTTCTGCAGCTGGGCAGCAACTGAGCCTCAAACCTGCAGGAAGAAAAGGCAACTGTGAGCTCTTCCTACAAAGAATATGTAAATCTTTGCTCCTGCACAGAGACCAGATTAGGGGTGGAGGGGAGTTATGGCCACCACAGAAATATCTGCTATCAGAGAGCTACTAGAGGTTTGTGGCACATCTTCCCCCAAGGGGAAAAAACCACTCAACTATAGAATGTTTTCTTCCTTCTGGAAGTGAAATGGCATTTGAGAAAATAAATACATTACTACCTCCTGATGTACTGCAAGCAATTGTGAGCCTCTGCTAAAAATACACATTGTCAGAACAACAGCCTGGGTGTGCCCAGCAATCTCCTGTTCAGAGTCCAGGCAGCAAAACCAAACAAAACTTTGGAGAAGATAAACAGGACAGGATGGGTAAAGTTAAGGGTTATGCCCTCTGCCTCTCCATGGGCCCTGGAGATGACCCCAGCAGCAAAACATATTTAGAGAAAGTATTAGTGTAGGCAACAGGCTCTGTTTTCACCCATCTATCACATAGCTCTGGGAGAGCCTGGCTGTGCCCCTTGAGTTTTGGGGACATTTCCACTATAACATGGTGTCATGCTGCCACCAGAAACCTAACAGCTGGAGGAATGGCATTTAGGATAAGTTATTGTGCAAGTCCTTGTAATTTATGTAGCATTTCAACATCACTGTATGGCAAACCCCATGCTCTTTCTCACCTTGCCTAGAAGAGCTGGTTTGCACCTCTTCCAGGATCTCACCTAAAGCAGCCCCTGCCCATGGCAGGCAGCAGAGCAGTTCTGACAGCTCAGCTGTGTCCCACACCAGCTCCAGGGGATGGGGAAGAAGCTCCTTCCCACACCCCACTGAGGTGCTGAACCACTGCACAAGGATCCAGTGCATGAACTATGGCTTCACTGCCCAAAGGAGCTGCTGCTGCTGCTGGAAGGACAGGGAGTGCACCACCAATGCAGGCATTTAACTGCACATCCCTAACTAGGCAGGAGAGCCTGCTCAGCCTAAGAAGAGATTAAAAAAACCTCAACGAACAAACAACCAACCCAGCAGGAACTGCTGCCTTTTTCCTCTACTAGGTAACCAAAAGCATAACTGATTAGCCAGCAGTCATTAATGGAGGCTTTTTCTAGCCCATTCAGCAAGTCCCACTGCCACTGTTTGCAACAGAGCCAAGGAGCACCAGTTTGGCCCAAGGTTTCTACAGCAGTTTTTCTGGTTCAGCCCTCTTGTAGCTTTGTCTGGCAGCAGAGCTAACACATTTCCAAGAAGCTAAATGGGGAAGGGGAAATGCAGACAGTTGCCAAGACATTTTGGCAATTGGCTAAACAAAACCTGTTGCACTAACTAAA